>JACYXH010000479.1:7626010-8026010 GCA_026745465.1 Lota lota | reverse complement strand
AGGTGTCTCTCCTTATAATTATCAACAGAAATGTTCATCAGAGTGACGACATGAAGAGACGCAATTGTGTACTAGACTTTAAAAAAAAAAACGTATATGAAATGTAACAAAACACTTTCTTTTTTTTATCTTCAAGTTTTAGTTTTAATGTAATTTAATCTATTTATCTTTTTCTCTCTCACTACCCACACAGCAAATTTACAGTTTAATCAGCACTATTTTTATCCTTCACAGCTGGTTCTCTCGCAGCCTCCAGTTGAGACGTTTCCATGAACAGCACTATTCACACGCACGCACACACACACACACACACACACACAAAGATACAAAGAAACAAACCAACACACACACTCACACACGCACGCACACGTACCTAAACACACAACCTCTCTCTCTCTCTCTCTCTCTCTCTCTCTCTCTCTCTCTCTCTCTCTCTCTCTCTCTTTCTCTCTCTCTCTCTCAAAAAAATCAGGGTTTAAACTTTTAAGGCAGCCAGTCAAGAAGGCGCAGACCAAGGGTTGAAGAAGGGTTGAAGAAGTATTACGTAAATCTTCAAGACACACAATTGGGTAATCAAGGAACTAAATTGTATAACCCAATTTATTACCCGGGTGAAAACAACTCCAGCAAATCATAATACACCATATCACAAACCTGTAGAACGTCCTCCTCTATGAACAACTCCAAACATAGTATTCAGTTTTACCTGTAAATGTAACTTGTTTTGGAAGCCTTTACCATGTATTACTTCTCAATATATTTGTGTATGTTAGTATGGAAGCTTTTAGTCTCTAAGCCCTCCACTGTGCATTCTTTTCCTCCACACTTCTCCACACATTTTTTAATTACTGGTCAGTCACAGAGGGGGTGGAGCCTATTCTAGCTGACTACAGGTGTACTCCAGTCATGTCGTGTGAAATACCACGGTGTTGGATTTCACACAGTGGTTATGACTTTGTATTTCCCACCACACACACAAACACACACACACACACCAATATGAATAGATGGGGAATATGCAAACTCAAATGAGAGGGTGGCAGGGGGGACTAGAGCCCTGAAGCTCTGATCTAGCTAAGTCATTTCCTATGAGGAAGGGTGTGTCATAGTCTATTCTGTACGTGTGTGTATGCGTGTGTGCGTGCGTGCGTATGTGTGTGTGAGTGTGCATGTGTGGGCATTTTTGTGCATGCATGCATGTGTCCCTTTTACACTAATTAATAAGAGCCCTGTCTCTGAATCAATCCATTATTAATCCAGATGTTAATCATGGTGTTATCTTAACTCCCAGGGCTTGTAAGAATACAGGGAAGAACCCGGAGTGGATGTGTTATGTCTTTGGTCACAGTCTAAACACAGAACATTAGCCAGAGGACTGCTCTGTATATGTGTGTGTACTTCAAATACTGTGTCCCTATTAACACAGCCTTCTCATTTCTTTTTGAGAATTAAAAAGGAATTATTCATCTATCGTTTGGCCTTTTGGGGATTCTCTGCCCGAAACCACGATTCCCCCAATGCTGCACTCATATCACAGGAAGGATGCAGATTAATTTAACATGGAAACATGGTCATTAACTGCTTACAGTTTTCTGGCGTAATAAAGGTTTAAAAAGGGTTGGTAACAGTGTGTTGTATAGCAGTAATCACGAAAGACATAGATATATAGTCTTCAAGAACCTCAGCAGTCTAAACAGCAGCCGGTTGAAAACGCAACACATAATCACATGCTTCTGGTGCTCACAGACAGTACACAGCCTTCCGCAGGTATGACACATATGTCCACACACTTTGAAAGCCCTCTCTGCAAATCTACAGGCAGGACTTTAAGTCTGTGGCTCGATGACATTCAGTATTTTATTACATTGTCCATCACAGAAAACGTACTCACACAATCGTCTGGATCTCAATGCCACGTCTCGGTCTTTCACTACAATTCATCTAGAAACATTACCGCGTGATGTAAGATATATATTTATTTTGTATCACTACAATGCCAATGAAGGCGCCAAAGGAATTTCTTTTTAATAAAAAGGTATCTGAGGTTGCCATGCCGACAGTCAATCAACAAGAGGAGATTTGCTGTGGGGGATGGGGGGGGGGGGGGGGTGTGAGAGGTCAGTGTCTTGTACAAGCAGCACCTGAACTGTTTTTCTTGATAAGCGGTGGAGTCAGCAGGGGAGGAAATAGGGGGGTGATTGGACCACTATGTGTAGCATCTAGAAGTGAGCGTGCGACAGTGTGCACAGTGGTACACACTTTGATTTGTCCTCTGAGGCCGAGAGGAGACAGCCCACTTAGAGCTCACTACTGGCTGGCTCACTAGAGGCCCCCGGAGCACAGAGACAGGAGAGACAGGAGAGACAGGGGAGAGAGAGAGAGAGAGAGAGAGAGAGAGAGAGAGAGAGAGAGAGAGAGAGAGAGAGAGAGAGAGAGAGAGAGAGAGAGAGAGAGAGAGAGAGAGAGAGAGAGAGAGAGAGAGAGAGAGAGAGAGAGAGAGAGAGAGAGAGAGAGGAAACGGAAAAGGATGTGTCTGTGTGGACGATCTACTCAATGAAGTGCTAGAAATGGTAAAGCATTACCAACCAACCCTTCTGTTTGACCTCATTGTCTTGTTTAAGTGATATCTCTCTTACGAGAGAGACAATATATATTCTCCTTCTTGAAACCTTTGACTTCACAGTGCATTTTATATGCAGAATTTCTCGGATATTTGGTATCATTTTAACATGAGGCAAAGCTTAGCTGTGCTTCCCTGAGGTCTGGGTTGGTGATGTAATATGTGACATCCATGTCATCATTAGATCAATCCCACCAGGATCCCAGGAGTGGTCTTTACCTCTAGAAGGAAAGGGGGAGGGTCTTCAGGGAACTGGGGTGTTTCTGGCATATTCATATTCATATGTTGAGTGTTCAACAGTATGCTGCTGGCTCAATTCCAATAGTTTATTTTCTAATGAACATTGCTGAAAGAGTGCTGATGATTCAATACCAAATGTAAAACTGGTTTGGGTGCCGATGAATGACATATGCCATAGCAGTAAAGCAAGGCTGCAGAACACAGAAGGTAAATAAAGACCAGAGGCCCATTAAGCAGATGTCACAAATAGTAATAGACAAGAGATGAGGGTCCTGCAACCTCTATTCTTCCATTTTGGTCGTAACCACTGGCTATTGGAGTGCCCCCCCCCCCCCCTCCTCATCTCCCTCTGTTTCTACCTAGATAGATGTATGTGAAGATGTGTATGAAGCAGTAGGCCTATGTTTAGCAGTATATGAAGCAGTATATGAAGCTGTTTATGAAGCAGTACATGAAGCAGTAGGCTATATGAAGCTGTATATGCAGCTGTATATGAAGCTGTACATGAAGCAGTATATGAAGCAATATATAAAGCAGTATATGACGCTGTACTACACAATATATCCAAAAATATCAAATCACAAATACATCAACAGCTTGTCTCTCAGTCGTTGTGGAGATTCATGAGTGGTTGAGATTCACAAGTTGTTAAACAACTGGGGACAATGTGTCACGCGAGACACAAAATAACCATTTAACTAGCCGCGCTCGCCGGGGGAAATGAAAACATCCTTCTTCACTATACTGAGAGAGAGAGAGAGAGAGAGAGAGAGAGAGAGAGAGAGAGAGAGAGAGAGAGAGAGAGAGAGAGAGAGAGAGAGAGAGACACGCGTACAAGGGACTTCCAGTAAAAGCCCAGCGCCAAAATATAGAGCTACTCCCTAAATCAACACACAAGCGTGCACTTCGAACCGCACGAAGGAATTAAAATGCGGTGATGTGGGCCAACAAAGTTGAGCCGAGGCTAAATGAGAAGAGCGTAGGGGGAGGAGGAAGATCACCCCACGTCCCCCTGGCTAATGGAAGGGCATCAGGAGATGTGGCACGATAAATGAGTGATTGAAAGGCACAGCCTCATATTCCGTTTCGATAGGAAGAAACTGATTTTAGACTTAAATCGATCCTATCCTATTATATCCAATCGTGTATTTTTGCACATTTCTACAGATAAATGTGTCTGTCCTGCCACATGAATGTAACGGCTGTGCTGTGGTCTACAGAGCCCAGCAGACAGTCAACTCTGTTACTGTGGAGGTGGTCCGCCAATACAACACGACTAACCTAAGTCCAAAATGAATCCAGCAACAACAGGATCTAAGGATAATCTAGGGGTATACTTCTCCAAATGATAGTGTCGCGTACATAAGAGGAAGTTGGAGCTATTCGCAAACTACACGAGATGATGTGGCATTTTTAGTCTGAGTGGGTGCCATTACTTGACTCCACAAATATCATTCAGTGGAGAAATACTTCAGAGGCGACCTTATCAATTGATGGTTGGATGACGTCAGCAGACACAAATCACTCAATGAGCAAATCAGTTCTTCATTGCAGCTTAAAGATGTTTTGCGTTCAGGATTTTCCCATGCCTATATTTAAGCTACTATTGCCATATTTGCTATAATGTCCAATGTAAAAACTAAACGATGACATCACTCATTATTCAAACAATAAAAAAGCATATATAGTACATCATTTTTTGATTTATGTATATTGTTGCAAAGCAATTTTTTCAGTCGATTTGTGTAGCCTAATGGTTACAAAAATTGATCTTGACTAAGTGATCTGCCGACACACTAATAAATAAAAGGCATAGGCGTTTTTCAGAGTTTATTCTACTTTCTTCATATAGGTGTTAGTGTATTATGACTTTATAACGCCGATTTGAACCACCATGACACTTGCGAAACCACCGAACTAAAACGAAGTGTGTGGAAAATATTGTTGTGAAGTCTATTATCAGGAAGGCCAAATTGGCTTTGCATGCGTTTGTCCGCATTCATGTCTACAAGATAAATGCATTGCTATACACAACTTGTATCTCAATATGTGAAACGATCAACTTACCTGCTAAAATCGCCTTTCCCGGATGAGTTAATTTCGCTTTTCCTGCCGGCGCCGCTGCCGCCAGACACCGTGGTCGATGGAACGGACTCGCAGATGTGTTATCGCCTTGCATGCCGAATGACAAATACAGAAAAAAAATAACTCAAATATTGTGTTAGCTGGTTGTGGCTACTTCCAAGTTATTTCTAAAGTAGACAAGGGAGCGCAACACATGGAATTCCGGTGCGCTCGGCGAGTTTATGCGTGAACGACGTTGGTCCTTGACGTTTCCAGCTACATCGGCACAGCCCTGCTTTGACCTGTGTGCTGTGTGTTGTTGACAGCGGCGGGAATCTGGTTCTGCTTGGCATTCAAGCTGCTAAGTCAACGTGGGCTGGGAGAGCAAGACTGGCTACTTTTGTTTCAACACCAGGAGATGGGCGGGGCGCAGCGGTCTCGTTCTCCGTGTCGCTCCTTCTCATTACCGTCCACATTTTCTCAAGTGCTCTCGGATAATCCTCTTGGAAAGAAATCCCCAATTGGGAATTCACATCTTGCCGTTTCTTTTTCGGCCATCAATTGTAAATGTTTGTCCGAACAGTAGCACCACGTCCTTCGGGGGCATTCTGGAATAGGGGCTTTCACACAGATGCCATCACTCAGGTATTGTATCTAGGTTACCAAAGTGACAGCCATGGTCCAAACTGATCAGTGGAACGATGTAACCTCAATACTGCCGAGTATAAGATTATCACTGACATTTTGGTAGGGTAATCTACAAAACTGTTTTGTAGATAATGTTAAACTGTATAAAATATGCTCTTTTGGCTAGGGGATTGAAAGTTATATGGATTGATAAGCCCCATAATAACCACCAGACAACAGTGAGTGTAAACTTTTATTTATCTTTCTGTATGCATGATTTGTGCAGATAAAGGAAGGGCTTGTGGAGCAGCTAAATGTGTTTTGCTTCGCCCTATAGTCTTGGGAACACCGATCCAAAAGTATTTACAGGCATATAGTAGACACATGGACGACAAAACCACACACAAGAATGCTCTTTTAAAGCACTGGCTGCCTGAAGAGGAAGAAGCTACATAGGCTGGTTGGAGCGTTTTTATTGTTTGTATCCTGCTTTTTTGTATTTTGTACTTTTTCTTACAAAAATCATTATGCATTTCTTAAGACTACAATACTCTATAGACAATACATTATACGGTATTTCATAATATTTGACTTATTTGATTAGTTATCTCAACATATCTTAAATTACACACTGCTTTCAGTACAATAATAATTATTTTTGAACAACGGACACCAGGGTATAAGCATGTGAACTATATTCCCCTATATTTCATCTTTTCCCTGCTTGCATGGTGCATCTCGTCACCGTTCGGTTAGTCGAGTGAGGAGGAAGTTCATGAGCTTCGAGGTTCTCTCTGACAAACATTAGTAATACTTGATAGACTTGAGTATAACATGGAAATTGTGCTCCTGGTTGCAGCAATATAGTTTGGCAGCACATGCACTGACAACAGCATATAGTAGTTTTTTTTGTTTCACGGTTGTATTTTTTTTAGTTTTAAAATGGTTCACCTTTCTTTTTTTTTTCCTTTCTTTCTCATTCATCATCCCTCATTCATTAACCTTCAAGACTTTTACATTCCAGTACCATGGAGGTTAATAGTGGACCGACCACAGCAGCACCCATTTTGACAGTTGAAAAGGTGAGCGGGTGTCTCATGAAGTGTCTTTCCGCTTTCCTCGATGCAACCCATCAAGCAGTGCTTCAGAGGCAACACAAACACATACAGTACAGTACAGCGGCCGCTACACCCCTCTAGTGTTCCAGTAACCCTTTGTGAACGTACACTGTGTTGCACTCCAAACACACAAAAAACTACATAAACAACTCGGTACCTATTGCAAAAAAGGCCAAACCCAAAGGAAATGAAAGAAGGAACGAAAAACAAAACCCGAATAAGGTCTATTGCACAGTAGCCGTCCGATCGGAGACACAGGGCGGTTGTGAAAACATCGACAAACAAAAGAATGACCCAGTTTTGCCACCTCATGGAAGTGGAAGGCCTTAGCAGGGCTCCAGGAGAGAGGGGCAGACGCTACACCACCATACCCACCCAGCCACCTACTCACTCACTCACTCCCTCCCCCTGGCTGCTCAGTATTCAAGTCTCTCAACAGTGCTCTTTCCTTATGAAGGGGACAGGAGGGGGGGAAATAAAGTCTCTGTGGAACAGGGGGGTTGCCGGATCGAGAGAGTGGTTCATATCATGAATCCTCTCCTGGTTATATGGTTGTTTGTTTTTATTTGTATTCTTTTTTTTCTCCTCTTCCTCTATCTAGGGGCGGATAGGCGACATCATGCAGTGTTATTGTTTATAATGTATTATTATTATTTTTTAACATCGTCTGGCTGCAACGGCTCAGCTCAGGCCTCGCTCTTGTCCATCATCGCAGGGAAGGGGAACTAGATGAGGGGAGGGGTGGTGGAGGGGGAAGTATCTATAGATAGGTGGAGGAGGAGAGGGGGAACTGGATTGTCAAGTAAAGTGTGTGATGTTGTAATGGGGAGAGGGTGCCCAGGTGTGGCACGTCATTTCCATCTAGCAGGGATTTGTGGGTGACTCACAGCGGTGACATGAGGGTGGGGGGGGCTGGTTAAGTGACAGGTTGTTACATGTTGAAGCCGTAGGCGGGCTGAGGAGGGAAGCCCGGAGAGGCGTAGCCGTAGCCTGGGTAGGGCGCCTGGGGAGTCACGGCAACAGGCGCGGTACCGGTCAGCATCAGCTGTTGACCTGTAAACGCACACGCACAGAAACACACACACACACACGTTACATTATTGAACATCTTCTCATCCATAAATTAAATCCCATAAAAACAAGCTAAAGATAAAACACTCAGTGTCCCTGCAGATGTCAAGTGTGTAACCCAAGACATAAAGGGTGATGAGCGAAACAAATTAAAATCGTGGTTTCCTTAGCAACGATTGTGCAAATGGCTGGCGTGTGGATGGTTTGACGTACCGAACACGATAGGCTGGGGCTCAGTGACCTCATCTTCAGTTTTCCTTTGGCTTTCCACCTCCTCCAGCTTATCCACCTGAAGGCATAGAGAGGAGAAGGAAACACAATGAGATGAGAAATCGGCCAATTAGCAGTTGGACAAGCTGGAAAATGTCCACCATGTTAAAAAAAAAGTTTCCTACAGACATCTTAACAACCCAATAGCTCTTACGGTTTGTCTTTTATAAGAAGGATTAATAACATTTCGGATAAGATTGATCTATGGGGGAAGATGTGACATGGCAGTAGAAAATATTGGCAATACAAGATGGTTCCTGGGTAAGATATCAGCATTTTAATCAAATTAATCATAATTAACTGACATTTGTAGTAACCAGTAATAATACTCAAGTTGCTAACCAGAATCCCCGTCTTTGACATTTTGACATCTAGGGCAAAAAACAGGAATTGTACGTACAAAAACAGTACAAAACAACAGACCTACCATACAATGCCATACACAACACAGTCAGTATACAATTCTAAAACAACAAATAGCAGTGCTATACATAGTCCACGATGCCCCTATATTACCTTAAAGATGCCATGCAAAATTGTTTCTGACTTACTAAAGCTTGCAAGAGGTGAGTGGCTTGGTTAAAAATCGATGGGTTTAGTGCTCTTAAAAACAGGGATTGGAAAGGAGAAGTATAACTTCATTGTTTTTTTTCCAGTGTAGGATTAGCTTTGTTCCATGCATCCATGGTTATACTAGAGTCTCGGTGACATACTGTGTGTATGAGCATCATAGCTCACACATGCATGCTATTTGTTGTTGTAAGCAAGGCCACAGATGTAATTGGGGGTTTATAAACAGGGTTAAAAGTGTGGTCTTGTGTGGTGTGTTTATCTTCGGCAAGCATTTTTTTTTTACTTATAGGGTGGTGATGTGGCAAAAATGTTTGCAACTCTGAAAGTAATCCAGGTAGCATTTTCAAGCACTGTGCTTCTAGAATACAAATGACAGTTTAAACAAAAGAGCTAAACCATGGCTAAGATCCAGGAGGGACTCTGATGCAAGTCAAATTAAATGTTGCAAATACTAATCCTATTCTGTTATCTGTTATTAAAAGATTAGAGTTAATGAGGCATTTGATGAGAAACATACTTATTGGAAAGGAATCAAAATGAATATAAAATAAATTGTTATCATTTCCTATTGACTATAATACTAAAACGAGTCCACTGCGATCTATGGTGAAACGCCTTGCTTGGCAGAGTTTGTGGTCGTTTCTAACCTCTGGGCTACAGAAGCTGCCTACAAGGTTACATCCTTAACAGGCTAGTGTGATTTATAAGACAAGGAGGTGGATATCTGGAAAAAGGATAAATCAATGACTTCAAGTGATAGAAACGAAAAAGCGCTGCACAAGGAAAAATGACTGGCAGGCTTGGTGTTCAGTCCTTAATGGTTTCAGGCGAGCACAGATGCATTACCATTATGCTAGGGAAACACGTGCTAAATGTGGGTGAGGAGAACGTGGGCATCCATCTTACTAGAATTGTCCTTTCTTCTCATCTACCTTCTTACGTATGCATCCTGGTCTATAAGTGTATGGTTAAAATAATGTCTTCCTTAAATATCGATAATGTTTAGTTTTATCTTAGCATTTACATTTCCACTACTCTTATTCTGTATATTTATGAAGTATAATCGTTTTAAATTTTCTCTTTTTTATTCTACTATTGTCCTGTGCTTGCAGTTGTGGCACCCAGATTTCTCATCTGGGATCAATCAATTTAAAACTCATCTTATCTTTTCCCTCCTAATAGTATAATCAACTTAATTCTCTAGTACTATGTTATAATGCTATACATCTGGGAACTAACCTCACACGTCAATGTATACATTCAGTACTACTCGCACTACTAGTACTTCAGTACATCTACCAGTGGTTTCAGTTCAGTACACAAGAAAGTGATCAGATAGAGAGTTGTTGTTTTTAGATGAAAAATCAAGAGAAAAACACCAGGAGGTAAGAGTTAGATGTGAGTGGGCGACATCTTGTCCTGAGGAACTATAACATGCAGAGTCTTTAAGGTTTGGAGTCCAGGACAGTCCTGAGCATGCAAACATCCTACCCTCGACTCATGTGACAGAGTAGAACCGACATCCACAAAAGGATTAGGGTGGTGATATGGTAGAGTCTATGGTGTAACATGTTGAAAAGCTATGTGTAATTACTGCTTTATCATCAAGTCCACACAACGGAGCTATTTCAAATACAGTCAGTGTTTGTCGTTCGAATGTTGCAAATTGTAACCATTATTAAATTACATTTCTATGTTTTGCTTACTTTGAAGTGCTTTGCTTGTTTGGATTAGCCTTCTCTGAGAAACAGAGAAGACATGCGTACACAAACTTGCAAGTGCCTGAATCTGAAACTAGCAACAAGCCTGCACACACACACACACACACACACACACACACATATAGTTCTTCAGGACTTGAGTTAGCACCTTTGGCTAAGTTAGGTTGTTGTATTTTTTGTTAAAAAAAGTCCATCAGAATCCTTCTGGGATAAGTAACGACAGAATTAGAGTAACGAAACACAAAAGAGGTATAAAAAAGAGGGCCCAGAGACCGTCACCTTCTCAGCAAACTGATCAACCTGGAAAAGAACGCACAGAAATGACCTGGCATGACCTCACAGAACAAAATCACACAACACATTACCGACATCTGATGAAAGTAATTTCCTTCCAAATTCTGCGACAGAGAAAGTAAGAAAAAGAGACAAAGAGAGACAAAAAGAAAGAAAGGAGAGAGGGAGAAGGGAAAGATAAGGAAGAGGAAAGAAAGAAAAGAGATGGAGAAGGGAAAGAATAAAGAATGTGGAAAAAAATAAAGAAAAGAGAGACAGGGATTTTGGCGCTCACCTTGGCGAGGTACTCCCTCATGACCTGAACGAAGTAGGGCATGGCGAAGTCCATGATTTGGTGTCTCCAGGCCAGCTCCAGCACCACATCAGGGTGCAGCAGGTCGTAGGAGGCAAACAGGCAGGCGGCGAAGCACTCCTTCTTTCCGTCCTCCAGGAACCACTGGAGGAGAGTCTCAGCCAGCTCTGCCTCCTTTGACTCGGCCGCGTACAGCATTGCATCCTGGGAAAAATGTGATATGGTCAACCGGTTGTTTATAATATGGGAATGATAAACAATTATTCCCAGGCAGGTGTGCGGTCAACTCGAAACAGATATTCTCCCAGAGCCTTTCACTCACTAATAGCCGACAGATGGCTATAGCATTTCAAAAAAATTAAAATCATATTAAAGCTCTTAAATATTTCCTAGAGCACCATTAAATGTGGTCATCCTTTATCAGTTCAGGAGTAGTGATGGGATGTTAAGGAGAAGTACGGTAAGTTAATGCAAAAAAAAGACTAACACTGCCACCTATTGGAGGCACCTGGAAATTCGGTTAACTCGTGAACTAGATGTTCCTGTTGTAGCTGTGTTGAGGTTGGGCCTTGTACCTTGTAAAGTTTGTCCTTCTTGCAGAGCTCCACGCTCTGTCTCCAGCGGTTGTTGCCCTTGTACAGGTAGGCCGCGATCCGTCTGAACTCAATCAACTCGTGCTTCTCTAACCTCTGCGCCAGCCCGATGGTGTCAAAGTTGTCATACGCATCGATAGATGCCCTTAAGCCCTATAAGATCATACACAGGCAAAAACAAAACAAATGACATCCTGTTGATGAACAAACTGAACCTAGGGACACAGCGTACGTATCCCTGGTAGTGAATGCTCATCGGTGTCCCCTAGTGGCTGCAGAAGTTATAATGGTAGCTCCAGAAAATTCAAGACAAAAATAGAGTGGGGGACATAATGCCGATCCAATGTTTTTTTTTTTCCTACTCGATCGTTTAATCAGAATTGAGCGTATCTTAATTTTGTGGCTGTGCAGCAGAACTGCATTAGAGTTTCGATGAAGTGTGAGGATGAGTGACGAGGCGGACCTGATAGTCTTCCTCCTCCGTTAGCAGGTTGTTGAGCGCCTCGTTCACCCCCTTGTTGTTGTGACTCTGCACCGACCTCAGGTACGGCTTCACCAGCTTCAGCTGGTCCACCTGAGCACCAGCACCATGACAACCACAGCAAGCAGTGGTACCACAAACAGGAAACAAGTGATAAAAGAAAACCATCAATGTCAAAAATCTAACTTAAAAAGGATGCCTGTCTTGCCCAGGTTCTATATTCGGCGCTGTGATTATATGGCAACCCTCCGTGTAGACCACCCACCCAGAAGCATCCGATAATATAATCGTGCCAGTGGCGCATCACAGGTAGCCTAATAATGACAGTGCCAAAAATAGTGCTGAATTATCGGTGTGTTTGTAGACAAACTACAATCTTGTTGTGTTGTTACTGGCACTTGTTTTGAATAAGCGACAATTCGGAACACATTGGAAATCTTTGGAAAGTAATTCCAAGTGTATTCCCCTCACATAAACAACAGCTAGGCTACTGTAACTCAGAGTCAATGGAAGTGGCTAATGTAAATCAAATGCTGACCCAGCAAACTCCTCTTCTGGACACACAATGATGAATTTCGAATTAAATTAACTAAAATACCAATTCACAGATATCTCGGCGTATCTCTTTCCATTTTATTTATTTAATTAATTAACTGATCAAACGTGTCCATTACCTTGGAGAAGAAGGTGACAGCTCGGCTGTGGTCTAGCCGCGGGGACAGAATAGCGAGCAGGTCGTTTAAGAGCAGGGGCTTGAAGTCCAGGTAAAATGAAAGTGATTTATAGTACAACTCCACGTTGGCAACCTGCAGAGACAGAGACACACACACACAAACACACACACGGTTTAGAAAAAAGTAATGAAGACTCAGCTTGACCTATGACGAGCGACTTCCAACACACGTTACCTTGGCGATGGTGTCTTTGAAAAGCCCTTCTTTCCATGCGTCTGTAGGGTGTGACATCATGGTGATGACAGCATTGTCGTACTCCTCGTACTTATCGTAAAGGAACACTAGCTCCGCCCACAAGTGTGCCTGCTCTGCTGCACGCAGCACCTGAAGTCATGGCAACAAATACTGGATCAGTTAGAATGGGCAACACAGTCTGTCATCAGTACAATGTTTAAAACACACAAATTAACAGAGGCACACTCACACATACTTTCCCACGCACACACACACACACACACACACACACACACACACACACACACACACACACACACACACACACACACACACACACACACACACACACACACACACACACACACACACACACACACACACACACACACACACACACACACACACACATCCATCCCGCTCCTCCTCACCCACCACCCCTCTGCCTCACCTTGGGGATGTTGACCCGAGACCAGAAGAGCTCCAGGTGCTCCCTCATCTTCTGGGGCTTGAACTTGGAGTAGAGGATGGCCAGCTCGGTGAACATGCCCATGTGGGCCCGCTCCAGGCCCAGCGCCGCCTCCAGCAGGGCGATCAGCTCCTCGAAGTAGCCTCGGTCCTGGTAGTAGCTGATGAGCTCCTCCAGCTCGTCGGCGTGGATCACTATGTGGAGACCGCAGATCTGGGCCAACCGGAACTCCTCGCCGTCCACGCACGCAAAGCACACCTGTGGAGGCATGCCGGAGGGGTTGGTTGCCTCTTTAAGGATGAAATATCAGATCTTCACTTGTTAAATCAAGTTCCTCTTTGTTTGTTTTTTTGGCAGTTCGCCATGATGATAAAAAAGGAGAAAAATCATTGGGTGATGAATTCCTAAGCTGATCCCATGATAATTAGCATCTTCCCATACCAATATTTATTTTGGTCTCAAACTATTACTGCTACTTCTCTTTACGGCATGCATAAAATATGTCAGAATCCATGTTTTGGCGGGGGGGGGGGGGGGGGGGGGGGATGATGACTGATGCTGCATCAGATTACAACATGTATTAATAGGTTTAAACTGCATGGTAATATCATGATGAGTGGTGTTAATTCTCTGCTGAATTCAGCAGATATTGATTGGTAAAATCAAGTTCCTCTATTGTTGTTTTTTTGCAGTTCCCCATGATGAGAACAGACCATCAAAGGAGAAATATCTTTGGGTAATGAATTCCCGTACCGATACTGATCCAATTCGACACGGCTGCAGCCTCAGCGTTGGCCCATACCAATCCAACCTGGTACTTATTTGATCTCTCAAATCACAACATGTATTATTAGGCAGCAACTGCATAGTAATATCATGACATCAGTGCACTGCCTCATGTTGGTACAGCGATCCAGCTGGGTCGGGTTACCTCCTTCCACGTGCGTGTGCTGTTGGCTTTCCTGGCGCTGTCCACAGCCGCCTGGTACTCTCCCAGGTGCACCAGTGTGGACGCCAGCCGGGCGAAGTTGGACACATTGTTGTACAGGAGCTTGGCCGCGTCGTACATGCCCTCCTCATAACACCTGTCGCCCACCTGGACAGAGACAGCCAGCGGGATTACCTTTTCATATACGTCCTTTTCACCGTTTAACATATACATTTACAGCCTTGTTTGCGCTTTTAATATACATTTACACCCTTGTTCATGCTTTGCATATATTTATTCACCCTTGGTCATGCTTTGCAAATATTTATTCACCCTTGTTCACGCTTTTAATCTACATGTACACCCTTGTTCAAACTTTTTATCTTCATATACCTTGTTAATTTCACAATATTTCAGATTTCAACGTAATGTGCAGTATCCCAGCATCTGAGACACTTTTAGGTAGTGTTTATAGTTTATATTTGATGACATTTGTGTGTATGAATATAATTTTTGACAATTTCCCTCAAGATTAGTACTGAATCTGAATTTATAGTGATCAACGGACTCCACAAAACAAAAACGAAACAAACAGGGACTTCTCAGAAGAGCCGTTGTTGTTTTTTTACCTATACAATATAATCTATAATGTATAGTATACGATAAGTAACCGTGTTCTTCACCTG
The DNA here is from genome assembly GCA_026745465.1 of Lota lota. NCBI lineage: Eukaryota > Metazoa > Chordata > Actinopteri > Gadiformes > Lotidae > Lota > Lota lota. The sequence continues at coordinate 8,011,055 of JACYXH010000479.1, read as the reverse complement.
CTGTATGTGAGCATTGTTGGGCCCGCTGATGAACTCCTCCAGCTCCGCCAGACGGTTGGTTTTGGCCAACGCAAAGATGAGCTCCGTCTCAACGTACGACTCTCTGGCTTTTTTCCGAGCCATCTGCAGGAACTTCACCAAGTCTTCCCAGTTATCTACCGAACGAGAACAGAAACGGTGTGACCATCAATGATAATGTCATAATAACAATAATTCATCGCATTTATATAGTGCTTTTCAAGACACTCAAAGCGCTTGACATAGTGAGTGTGGCCGATATCACACTTCATCCACTACCAGTGTGTGTAGCACCCAATCGGGTGATGTACGGCAGCCGCAATGGCTGCAGTGCATCACCAAAATGGGTGCTACACACACTGGCTAAGTCATCAACACTGACAATCAATACCATCCTACTACTACTTCTACTATATCCAGCACTACATGTGTGTTGTGTGAACGGAGACGTACTGTTTTTGCTGGCGGCATTGACCACCTCCATGTACGCCGAGGGGTCGTCGGCTTTGATGTAGGAGTCGATGGCCTCCTTCACCAGGTCCCGGTGGAGCTGGGCTGTGGCCAGCTGGCTCCACACGGCCGGCTCGTTACAGTTCTCCGCAAACTCATAGGCCCGGTCCAGGTTCTGGATGTGCTCGATCAGCACCTGGAGACCAGGGAGGAAGCGGGGAACCGCAGATACAATTGTTATAGTTGTTGATTTTCCGTAGCCCTGTATTGAGTTCAAGGACTTTGAGTATCAAAGATGTTTGTGTAAATAAAAAGGTCACAATTATTTTTGATAATAATAATAATAATAAAAAAATATATATATTATAACACAATTACAGAAAATAAAGAATATAAAAAATGAATATACTTTATAAAAGAATATATTTCTTTTTGGATGAGGCCAAAGTTTTTTATATTATAACAGTGTAAGAGTGATTTTTTATATTCTTTATTTTCTGTAATTGTATTAAAATATATATTATTATTATTTATTTATTATTATTATAAAAAAAGATTTGTGACCTTTTCATTTACAGAAACATCTTTGATAAAAATATTTTTTATAATATATATATATAACAAATAAACAAACACACACACTTTGGGAGTTGAGGGGGAAATACAACAGCAGGACTGATGATGAAGATGGTTGGACAGGCAGTGCTTTTATTTTACCTGTATTGCCGAGGTATTGACGTCAAACTTTTTGAAAATGGCGAAGGCCTCCTCGAAGAGCTCATTGCTGATGGCGATGTTAGCGATGTCCGGTGCATCGTAGTTATCCAGCCGGTTGATATACTCCATCACTCGCGTGCGGTCGGCCTTGATCGCCGTCAAAATCAGCAGATTCTGGAGGTTTCTGGACGTGGAGACAAATTAAGAGAATTTCTGTCTTGGACCACTGCCAAACCCTCCCCCAGAGTTTTACACCAGCTTCTAATTACAACATCAAGCCTTCCTCCCCGAAGGGAGGAGAAGTCTAGAGAATCTAACGCACCTGTGCTCACTGAAGACAGAGTTATCCAGGACGATCTTCTCCAGCAGCTCTATGAGTTCATTGGGCAGGTCAGCGGTCATGAAGGCCTTGACGGTGACGGACACTTCCTCCGGGTCTTGGGTCTCGGACAGAGCTGTCTGTACCACCTTGCCATGGGGTAAAATATGAACATCAGCATCAGTTTTTTATGTGTATGCTCCTTTTTTGAACTAGTACTTCGTTTCAGTGAAAGCGTTTTCACAAGGAGCCCAACCTGGTCGATGAGCTGTCTCCTGTAGGGACTGTTTTCCTCCAGAACGTTTGCCCATAGTTCTGGATCTTTCCGTCGCACCAGGTAGCGAGCTTCACTCTTGAACAACGAGTTCTCATTGCAAACCTGAAACAGATGACAAATAAAATAAATATTACTTTGCAAATCAACAACAGTAAAATAGAGAATTCAATTTTATAATAAGTAGTATAAATTATTATCATCAATGTATTATATTTAATACATTCTGATTATTATTCAGATTCTGATATTAATCCGATTCTTATCATCATCATCATAATTATCGTCATCATTAGTATATCAATAATCATTCTTTTATTCTATATTTTATATCAATAACACCAACAATAATAAAAAACCTAACAACAACCAAGAGACAGCAATAGCGAAACACACACCTTGATAAGGTCCAGGTCACACTGGCCTCTCTCGTAGGCCACGCAGGCCAGGTGAGGGTCCCTCTTCTCACAGTAGCGGCCCACCACAGCGCTGTCATAGAACGGGTTCTCCTTCAGGAAGCGCTCAGGGGTGTTGTTGCTGTCGATGTAGATCTTTGCCAAGGCATTGTGGGTAGCGGGCTCCTCACAACCTTCATGAATGCGGGACTCCAGCCACGGCAACAGCAGCTTTAACCTGAGAGAAAGGCAAGAGTGTGAGGTGGCGCACAGCAGTGTCTTGTAAACTTGGAGAAAATATGGCTTTCACATCGCGATGCACACTTGCGCACACAGACACACACAAGCTTCTCAAAATTGTGTGATTCTTGTAGCAGTAGCATATAGCAGAAATACCTTTATAGATCAGTTATCTAGTTATCTATCTTATCTTTTATAACAAATACCTGTTCCTCTTCTCCACCTCTTCTACCAACTCGTCGGTGGAGAACTGTCCTCGCACCACCATGATCAGGTTCTTGATGACGTCCTCGGCACAGTCCACGTCCAGCAAACCCCCGATGACCACTGGCAGACGGCTGGGGTTCACCTGGAGGTCAAGCAGAACCCATCTCAAACACACCTCATACATTGAGCTCGACCAGGTGAGCAGAGATTAAAGTGGTACTATTGTACAAATCCTACTTTTCCTAATTTCCTTGGACGCATGAGTAAGAGTTAATTGGGGAATGTTACTATATTATAATATGACGGGGGAACCATGAAATCTGAAACCCGTAACGTCTCTCCAACGTAAAGTGGAGGAAAACAATTTGCTGATTCCATTCGAACCATTATTGATGCAGCTAATGCTTCGTCTCAGTGAAGCACTTCCTGGTTTATAAAGTGATCCAGACCACTAGTGAAAGTACTTTGTGTGGCGAGTCAATTCCAAGATGTCGGGGACATAGCAGAAGCCATCTGCTGTGAAGAAACAATGGACAATCTCCCGAAAGACCAATCAACAAAGATCGTTGGTGGTTGGAAGGGAACGCCAACTGAGAATAAGTTCAGAGCTGGATATCTATTACTAGAGATGATGGATGGAGCCAAATTGTTTACTATACATTTCAGAATCCTTATTTTGAAGAGGTCTTGATGATAAAAACGACAATAGTGCCCCTTTAATTATTAATAATTAAATATCAATATCACCGAAAGCTGCCGTGGCCGTACCTTCTGTACATAGATCTCGATGTACTTCTGCAGGCTGTTGCGGTAGAGGTACAGCACCAGGTCATGGACGAAGTCAAATCGATCACACACGATGATCAGGGGGAGCTGGTCTGTGAGCTTAGCCTCCTGAATAACAAAAATTATGACTTGCAACATTATATTCTCGATCTGATGAATAAATTAGTTGGCTGTGCCTCTACTATGAAATACAAGGGAGGGTCTGTGGGAAATGGTTTAAAAAAATGGATACATTGACAATGATAGAAAAGATCATGTAGATCAAATAAAATCCCAATAACATAAATATTGGGTTCTTATTTTTTCAAATTACAACAAGGATTTCCTGTAAACAGTGGCGCTTTGTGCATGAAAGTTTATTCATCAATGTTTTATTGTTTACATATGAGGTAGTGGTTGGTGAAAGGTCTTGATAATAATCTAGTGGTCCGTCACAAGTAAAAAACTACAGAACTACAAAAGACATCAGTCATGCATTCGGTCACAATAAAGTACCAGAGAGAATGTTTTACCTTGAGGAAGTTTTTGACTCTTTCTGGATCATAGCAGTTGCTCTCTCTGCAGATCCTCTCGACCTCTTTGATTTGGCCAGTCTTACAAGCAGCCTGGATGTACTTAAAATGTACATCCTGTTCTTGGCTGAAGTTTACAATCGACCCCAAAAAGTAAAACAAGCCTTGAATGGAGACAAAACAGTGGGAGAGATAAAAGAAACAAAAACAATGAAGCTTAGTTGGAAACTGACAACAGTTCACGGTCAAACGTCTCTTCAAATCGATTTGAATATCCTCTCAATCTAGTCTCAGTTAAAAACATATTGTCTTGTGTGAACACCAAATATAAATTTTGATATAAATACCAAATATATAAATCCATTCATTTATACTACTATGTCATTACAGTCTAGTTCTTCAGACTCTTCTTTCACTAAGCAGTGCTGTACTGTACGATAGGTGGACCTGCACATTACAGTCAGATTTCTCTCCCTCTCTCTCTTTATCTGTCCCTCTCTGTCCCTCCCTCCCTCCCAAGAACCTACCCTCATAGCTCTTGAAGGACTCAAAGAGCTCCACCAGGGTCTGGGTGCCCAGCTGCTCGTGGTACTTGGACGCCACCTGGACGCAGAGCTGCAGGTTCTGCCGTATGTTAGCGGAGAGCATCGCCCGCAGACACTCCACCGAGTCCTCCACTGAGAGCGAGCCAAAGAAATTCACCAGCCACTAGAACCCGGCCAATCACAACAGAGAAAGATACGGCAGTCATAATGTGATCAGCTTCATCATTGGTCAGATCTTTGAAACGGTCGCACTTTCACGTTTTATTTGTTTGTTTTTTGGGGAAACAGGGTTGATGTTGCAGGCCGCGATTCTTTTCAGAACACGCGTATGTAGCCGTACTTCCTTCTTTCAGAAATGTTTTGAGGGTGACAGTTACCCCTTCAGTGGAGTAGTATGTAACAAATACCCAATCTTAATTCAGGGGGCGGGGCTTTACCTCCGGGTTGAGCAGGTGCGTGTGCACCACGGCCCGCTTAATGTCGTACAGGTCGGTGAAGTGCTCCAGCGCCCTCTGCAGGAGGCCCGCCTTCTCGCACAGCTGGGCCACGTGGGGCCGGTCGTAGTGGGTGAACATCTGGTTCCCGAGGATCGCATCTGCAACCTGCAGAGAGGAGCGCAATGACTCAGCACTTGGCCTGGTTAAGTGTGGTAGCTGCCAGTTGGCCCCCTGTTGGGTTTGCGGTTTTAGCGGATGGGTGGGTCTACCTGAGGGGCATGTATGAGGTTCATCTCCAGCAGGCGCGTCTGCAGGTGCCCCTCGGCCGGACGGTTGTTCTTCAAGGAGTCCAATAGGAAAGAGGTACACTGCTGGATCAGACTGCCCTCCACGAACACATCCACTATCTACCAAAGGGAGTGGAGAGAGGAGAGAGGGCAGAAAGATAGAACACATACCACAGGAGAAAAGTTAAGATTCTTGGGATGACTTTTTACATACATCTTTACTAACCACGTGGAATCAGCCTACAATGGGCCAAAACAGCCCTCTTTTCATGGGGCGTTCAGAAGCACGGGCCTGCTGGCCAGATGTTCTTGATCTGAGTTTTGACAAGATATGCAAAAGGCTAGCAGCTGAAGCTTAAGAGCATCAGGGGTGGCTTCCTGGTGGAGATGAGATGAGGCTAGAGAAAGGATGGGGCTTAGGCAGGAGGGCCGGCGGTCAAAGAGTCACTGCATTCCTGGCATTGCTGCCACATCTGGCAAAACACAGATAGCAGTCCCCCACACTGGAAAAAGCAGTAGGAGTACCAATGTGCATCAGAATGATAAAGTGTCTTGGCCGGTCAGACTGGTGCAGTAGATGCTGTATTGTACCTGGTTGATATTAGCCAGTGGCTCCTCATCCTGGACCAACATCTGGGCAAACTGCAGCCCTTGGTCTGGACTGACGCGCATCACATTCCTCAGCAAGAAGATCCAGTCCGGTGTGTAGCCCACCTGGCAAAACAATATAGAATTAAGATGAATGTATACTTACATTTAATAATGTTCATTTATGATTAGTTTAATAAATGCTAATCGTACACGAACATTCATACACAGACACATGCACACAGATAACAAAAAGCATGGACAATCAAGTTTCATAATAAACATGTCAACATGACATGTGTTCTTATTGGATTAGTGATGGTAATTGTATTAGAATAAACAAAAGACACACACACACACACACACACACACACACACATTACTTAAAACACACACACACACACGGACAAACACTTCTCTGTTCTTAACTTGAAGCAATAATTTTACCTTTTTAGCATACAGCACTATTTTCTGGAACTGTCCGGTCTCAGCAAAGCATTGGATGACTTTATTGGGGACGTTGGCTCTGAGGTACACACTGAGGGCTAGGGTAGGGTCTGAAGCCTTCACCAGGTCCCCCAGCTCTTCTGAACACTCCAGCTGAAACATGACACAAACACAGTCACTTCTAGAAACCATACCTTTTTATTTAGCCTCTAGAGATTAGAGTCAAATACACAATCAGGTGTTGCTTGTGCCTTTAGATTGAACTTCATCGTTAGCTTAGCAGTCTCTGATGTGTACCTGGTGTGTACATCAGGTACACATGTGGTAAGGTTTCCTTCATCTATCAATCTTTTACAATAACAGTTTAGAATAACAACAAAATCTAAACCACAGATAAACCTGTTTTCCCTCTGGGATTAATAAGGTACAGCTTCACTTATCTTACATTTGATAGGTAGACCTAAACAGAGAAAGACTGCACTAGGACTAGACTAGAAGAAAAGCTAAACTAGACAAAGGGTTTGTTTAAAAATGAACGGAAAAGAAACACATCTTGACATCAAGGTCAGACCTTGTCCTCCTTGAGCCACTTCTCCAGCAGCTGCTTGCGACCCTGCTGGAGCACAGGGCCTGCACAGCTCCAGGGACTCAAACTTGTTGAGCTGGCCCTGGTCCAGTAGGATGCCAAAGTACTGGAGCAGGGGCGAGGCCTGGCCGGGCTGGGCCGGGACCCCCTGGAACTTCCTGATGGTCTCTGCGGTCCGCAGCACTCCCTGGGACAGGGGTGACAGGGAGGCTCAGTATCAATAAAAACTAGAGGGGACACGAGTTTACTATTTGAAGTGAATGAGTTTACATTTTGGTCACATACAGTTCCGATTAATTAAAATGGTAATTTGTTATGTGTTAGTAATATCTAGCCCCTTTCCCCACATACTGATCAAAACACATACAGGCAGGGTTCAAAATGAACACCTGCCACCAGCCAATGGTAAAAATAAATCAGGGACACATATTAAACAATTCTTGGCAGGTAGATGTTCCGCTCTGGCAGGTAAAAAAGACACAATTCTAAAAGTGAATCTTGGACTGCATATGTGTGTAGGTGTGTACCTTAGGGGCCGAGGCGGCAACTTTAGCTGCCTCAGAGTAGCTTCCCTGGGCGAACAGAGTGTTGAATTTCCTGGCAAACAGCTCCTCGGCTCCGGCTAGGTTGGACCTCACAGCCATCCTCAAGCCCAGGTCTGGGTTTTGCAAAACGTTGGTGGCATAGTTGACTATATTCTCTTCTTCCACACACACAGACAACACCTATAAGAAAACAAACACCCAAATTAAGATAAAATAAATTGTTAAGCAAACCCCCCAAGAAATCCCTTTAAGATGGTTCCCGCATTTCCTTCATTTGAGGACACCGTGGATCAACGACTGATATATAATAGCTACAAATAGTTTAAAAACAAAATAATTCCCCACCTGCCCCTTCTTGTTGACCCCAATGATACCGGAGGTGGGCTCATGGGGCGCGGTCACAAAGATGGTCTCGGCGCTGATGCGGTTCATGTAGATGCACACACCAGACTCCAGGTCGTAAAGGTGGATGTACCCATACTTGGTGATCAGGTAGATCACCCCGTGCTTCGTACCGATCTGGGGGATGACACGACGACGGATGAGAGTCAAACAAGTGTCAACGACGTGAACGCTGTTTGAAGTGAATCGGGCCGTCGGTCAGCGAGTCTTCATCTAGAAAACAGTTGCTCCTCACCTGCATAGCTACCGGGAAGTCTGTCTGGGCCTCCGGTGGGAAGAAGACATCAACTGCTTTCTTGGCAAACGGTTGGTTACCTGTTGCCGGTTGACCCACTTCGATGATATGCAACTAGAGCACAGAAAAAATGACCGGCGCTGCCATGTCAGGCAAAACTAATCCCATGAGGGGAAAATGGAAGTCTGCAGTAAAGTCTTAATCTAAAATAACATATCCTACTACATTTTGTTCTCCATGAATAGCAAAGGTCGCCGAGTTCTATGCATCAGCACAAAATAACACAGCTTTGCAAAATAGGACCTAGGAGACGAGACTCCAAGCTCTCTGTAAAAACGGTTCAAACTGGAGCCTTCTTTGTGTGTGTGGTGAGAACCACCCAGTCTCCAGAGTTCTACACGACTTTAAGAGATTTGCCACATTCCTGAATGTTCTCCAAACTCTCCTACCTTACCGCCCGCCTGGGAGCGCACAGCGAAACAGAAGAGGGTGGAGGCGGTGGTGTTTCCCTCCACCTTGAACTCCCCAAACGCTGCAGCGTGACCCTCAATGGGCTGAGACACCTTCCTGTCCACGGAGTACAGCTGCATGGCCCCCACCACACGATTTTGCTGCAGACGGGAGCAATATAAAAAAACAATTATAAAACAAGAAGATGACATTGAGACTCATGAGAGTGTACATGGGAGACTCACAGAGAACTGTTTAATGTTTAGTGATTCAAGAGGCACTTTTGTCCAAGGCGACATACAGTGAACACAGAAGGATTTAGTCGTTTAGGGGTCAGAAGGGGTTCGGGGATCATTGATTCCTAAAGGCAGGCTGCAGATATTAAGATTCGTTCCTGCTATAAATTATCCTAGTCACTAGAGTATAAACCTTGTTCCCAGGCTTTCTCATCTCACGACGGAACGCCTGGAATGAGGCACTTAAAATGTGCACATATTGGCAAGAGAGAGGGCAGGATTTCGAGCATGCTTCAGAAGGAGAGATATCCGTTTAAGTCACATTTTCCATATTTATTCTTGTCTTTGTTGTTTTTATTCTTGTCATGTTAGTATTCTTCTTGCGCGTGTGTGTAAGTGTGTGTGTGCGCATACCTGTGCAGAGATCCCGATCAGCAGGAGCCACTTCTGCTGCTCGTCAGTTCTGTAGTTGATGATCTGACATCCGGCCAGACTGGCGTGACGATCAAACACTTTGATGGGCTGCGAGTCCCCCTCCATGCTCCAGTGGTAGACAGCCGCCTCGGTCACCAAGGCGACAGTGTTCACGGAAATCCACTTCCAGAACATGACCTCCTCCGTCATGTTGTGGGCCTTCACCTTACTCTTCATCTCAATGTTGAAGATCTGCAGAGTCTTGGCGGCTGAGGGGTGAAGGTGAGGAGATGTAGAAGGGTGAAATACATGCGGCTAGAATGTATATGGACGACAATGTGAACGAGAACATTAGCATCGTCAGCTAAGAAGTGACATGTGGGACACAGTCCCTTTCAATAGACCATGAAACCACAAGTGAAGCCTGGAGGAGGCTTTGAAGAGGGGTTTCAAAGGGTTTTATTGCTAAGGTGTCCTGTTTTCAGTGTGCCATTCTAAAGCGGATTAAACCACTGGTCATAGAGAGAAGTCACCACTTCAAGTTTGTCATAATGTGACTTCTGCATATACATTTAATACATCTGTTAATACACCTATATAGTGTATATTAACAGCAAATATAACCCATTATGAAAAATAATAATAATTTGATACATTCCAAATTAATTGTACATTTCCAATGGCAAGAGATATATTTTGCTAAAGGGTTAGCAAAATACTGATCTTTAGAAATTGTCATTGTCATTGCAAATATCTGGAGAGATCATACAATTTGTAATAAACTTTAAAACATTTAAAATAAAGTAAAAAGAGAGAACAAGTTTTGTGACTATAGTTATATTACCTAGAAGATGTATCTCAGTCAGTGAAATAGGTATTCAGGTACACAGACCTATAGGTTGACCAACCACCATGAAAACACACACACACAATGACATGGATAATGCATACCTCAAATGCAGCTACATGAAGAGATCTAGACATGGATAGGAGTTAATCTGGCACACACGCTTTCCCAGTCAGTCATTCAAATACAGACACACACGTTCCCATCACACTCTTGTTCATTGTGTCCGATCTTCCATGACAAATGCTACACAGAAAACATTAAACATGCCAACACATGTATAGTTCTCATAAAAGTATGAGCGCCAGAATCTGAAATCTTGATTCGGTACACAATAAGAAGGGGTATGGTGTTGGGTGCGTGGTTTTAGTGCATGTGTTGGTTTCTCCATGATACTCTTTGGTGGTAAGTATAGGAGGCAAGCTTTTATGAGAGATGACATGGCTACTGTGACATGGCACGTCGGAGAGTCAGGCGGTCGGACAACTCACCGTCTGAGGGAAGATACAGACAGCCAAGGAGAGAAAGATAGACGGACAGCCAGGGAGAAAAGGGAGATAGACGATGACCAGGGGGATTGGCCATTAAGGAAGGGGGAGAGAGAAACAGCAAGAGAGAGAGGGTGAGATATAGAAGGAGAGAGAGAGGGGGTGGGGGGGGAGGTTGTAGAGAAGTATTGGCATTATGGCTTCATAATTGTGATCAGTGCGTGTGCTTTTGTATGTGTGGGTTTGCTCCAAGGGTAGGATTACGCAGCAGAAAATGTATTTACACGGCAACGAATCTAATTCACTCAACCAATAGCAATGAGTGTGCGGTACATATTTATAGCAGCGGGAAAGCAAGAGGATTTGTGTTAATGTGTTCGCTCTTAACAACAGAAAAAGACAATAATGCAATAACGTGCCAACTGCCATTTCGGGTTGAAACAGGCCCTAGTTCCATTAAGCTCATGTCTGGAGAGCTAAGCTAACAAACCATCCCAAACATTCAAGCAGACAAGCCATTTGTTTCTAATGGGTATCACAACATAGTACTTATTGGACGGTCTGAGGTGGGTAGCATCTGTCAGCTCGACTCTAGTCTACAGTGCTGATGCGGATACCTTTTAGAGCGATGACCTTGCTGGCTGGGTTCATGATGGCACTGTCAGCAGAGATGGGTCTCCTGATGGGGTTTGTTGGGTCGGACATGTCCACGATCACCACCTGGTTCTGGTCGCCCACCTTCTCCCTGATGCAGATGAACTTGTCCGACTCCATGGTCAGGTAGCTGAACCCGATGTTGGCCGGATTCACCCCCAGGTTCTGCAGCTGGAAGAAGCACAACCAAACGATAATCAGCACAAACTCAAGCAGTACGTGATCAGCGTATATTGAAACTAACCCCATTAGGACTGGGTGAGATTCAAATTATAGTTCATCACGATCAGTGATGTTGTCTTCTCATTAGGAAATTAGGAGCTGTAGGCCTTTTGAAGTAAATTGTGATGTATAGCTAGATATTGGGTAAAAGGCCCAGTTATTATTAAAAGTGTGTGTGTGTGCGTGTGCATGCATGCGTGCGTGTTTCGCACACATGGTAGGATTCAAGATTGCTTCACATACACACAGCAGAGGAAAAGATGAATGGGTCAAAAAATACTCTAAAGGGACGAGAGTCTTGCCTTCATCGCGGTAAAAATAGACAGGAAATACACGGCATACACAGCACTTACTAAAAATACCTTTAAAAATTAAACTGTAGTAAAGTTGGTAACTCAGGCGCCTGGCGTTTCCATTATAACAGCGATAATGGTCAGTTTTTCCAGAGACATTCTTGAATGGATGTTTCCCAGACAAGGAGGCTTCTTAGTGATTCCAGCCAGGGTGCAACCGTGGCCACACAGGAAATTAACTAAAAATAGTTCTTATACTCCCCAAATAGCTGGTGATAGTCTTGACTGCAGCATTTATATACGATGTCAGTGACGAGAGAACACTAGCGCTTCAACAATACCCTGTTTACAAGTATTAGTTGTGTTAGTATTAGTTCTTTCAGTAACATCTGGAATGATCTGCATCCTAGGGTTGATGGCCTGACAACGATTTGCTGTGTGCCAGCTGTATAAATATTCTGGGGTGAGAACAAGGTTTAGCTAACAGGTCTGAGACAACTGTCTGGACATTCCCCCTGAAGGTTGTGTCCAAACCGAGAAAGTGATAGAATCTCAACTTATGACAAAATTAACATAATACTTGTTTGTGTAATAGTAGCATATTCACTGTCCAAGCAAGAAAGAGCCTAAGGACTTGAAGTCTGTATTAATATTATCCATGTTATATCTTAATAGAAAAAGGCCTAACTGACATGACGGAACAGCCATAAATAAACGGTTGTTCCCCTTATCGAGCATTAAACACAAGATGTATTTGTTTTGTACACAATCAAGGGACTGACAGGGCAACTCGGAGCGTGTAGCCTCATTCAGATGGACAGGCTGGGTATAGCAGCCTCTATTATGCAGGCTGAGGCAAGAGGAAAGGAATCTTCACAGTGCTTACAAGGACAGTACTATCTACTACTGGCCTGGCCCGACCGCACGGTCCCATTTCAATCATTTCAACTGCACAACGACAGACGCATGAAGAGCATGGTCAGGGCCAGGGTACACTCTCTGCCTCAACAACTGTCCCCACCCCTGCATAAAAACGATGGCTGCTATGAAGGATTTCCATGTTACAGGAGCACTGATTTTGTTTGATGGGTCAAAGGTTTGCATTTTCGTCCAGGTGTAGTTAAGCTATGGGGAAAAATGAGAGAAGGCGATTCTTTAGCTCCCTCCCTCTCTCATGTATTGGAAAGATCAATGTGTGTGTGTGTGTGTGTCTTTGTGTGTGTGTACCTGCTGTGGAAAAGTAATGGAGGAGGTTTGGGGAGAAGCAGACTTAAAAAATCACAGTGGCTTCACCGCACTTCCAGTAACTTACGCCTTGGGCAATGTGCAAGTCACTGACTCACAGGAAAAACAGCCATCCTATCCACGTGCGCACACACACACAACACACACAGGCATAGTTTCAGGAGCAGGGGATACATCCACCTCAATATTTACAACACGTGCATTTGTCATTCTCCCCCCCCCCCAATAAAAACATGAAAGAGGCTAAATACTTTTATTTTGGGGAAAAAACGCTATAAGATGCAACAACGGCTCTGAATTATTACAACCAACACACACACACACACACACACACACACACACACACACACACACACACACACACACACACACACACACACACACACACACACACATAAATACAAACACAGGAGGTGAAATATATGAAAGCAATACAGAATGCCTGACAGCCTTACTGCATTATATTTTGAATTGTCATCTGGTGCCTGAATCAAAATTTCACACAATATTTATTCAATGCCCATATCAAAATATCCATTATCACTATTCTCATTGTCTACGCTGAATCCCTGACTTTCTCCTGTGAACACTCTTCATCGACACACATGCACACCTCAAAACAGTGGCCCGAGGTCAGGTTCAGCTCATGGTTAGGTTAGGAACACGATGGGGGAAAGGTTTCACATGGACTGCCCCGATAGGAGTGTCTTATTGTTAACATTGCATGCAACTGACTGACACATATGTCCACACAATGTGACTCACTCTTCCCTAACCATGACATCCCTGTTGATTAACCTTAACTGGTCGCAGGCTCACATCCCGAAGGTAACCAGCAGCTGCTGTAAAATTAGGAAATCACTTCCTCTTGCGTCGTCTGTTTCCTGTGCTGATGAGATTTGCAAGACCTTGTTAGAAGTGCTAGCCTCATCTATTCATGATGTCTGTTCGTTAGTCATGGAGGCAGCGTTTCGTTGATGCACCGGCCCACATCCCCCCGATGGATGTGTTTTTGATCGCCTTTACCTCAGGTTCATTCCAAGGGATTGACATGAACATCATATTTCCTTTAAAGATATCCAACATTCCTCTATCTGGAAAACCGTCAGAAATTACTCTAACATTGTCCTTAATATCTGACATGTTGGTTGAAGAAGATTGTTACATGAGCAGATGTTTGCATACGACAGATGGTTTAATATTACATACACGGACCCACTAAAGGATATAGACATGGTTAAATCAGGACTTGTTGAAGTGTAGTGACTTGAGGCAAGTTATCATAAGAAGACAAAGAAACACAGCGTAACGTCGTTTACCGACTCTAAAGGTTAAGGGAGGCAGAGCACACGGTCATCTGGTGTCATGACAAACTGGCTAGTTTCACTTCTCCAACAACTGGAATCATACATTCAATAGCTGGTCTTCCACGTCGTGTGCATCAGTGGGGGAATAAATAGGGCCTACACTCTAGGTTGGGCATGATGGGGGCAATGGATCACACACTAACTCTACCAATACCTGGGACTGGGTTCAGGTTAACAGAACTAGATTATAGTGACCATGATGTTTACGTAACATTGAGTCAGACTCCTTTCTCCAGAGTGACTTACAGGTGAGGCTGAGAACAAGGTTTCTAACAGGCTGTCTCTGGCATAGACTGCAAAAAAACGGAGCTGTAAATACCAGGCCAAGAGGGGAGTAAAAGCTAAACAACTTGAGGCCCAAAGTCCTGGGTTCGCAAATTCCAAGCATATTTGACCAGGCTGGAGAAACCTAGGGGGCTATGTCTGGTGCAGGGATGTGACTTCCCCATAGTAATGGAGGGAGAAGCAGTCTGGCTCTTATCAATGTTACGTTTTTAAGGAGATATGTTATTGAAGTTAGTGAGCAGCCCTAGAAGTTTGACACAAAACAAACTGGGAATTATCAGGGACTACGAGGACCAATGTCTGGTGCAGTGGTGTTTCGGTTCATCATATTAAAAGGGTGAAGGTTGCCTGGTATTCTGTGGGGTCTTGGCTGGCACAATCTGGGGGATTGAGAATATTTGGCCCAGGAAGTGGGACTGTTGGCAAGAGGAAGGGAGCAAGGGGGGTTGTGGCTCACAGCTCTTTCTACTGAAAGGCCATTTCACTGCCTGGTGTTACCATAACAACGGGCTATATAAAAGGGGAGGGGGTGCAAACGCGTCACAAAGTTTATATTTTGCGGCAGTACGGCGTCTTCAAGGAAACACTAAACAAACTAGCCTACGTTCACTAGTCTTATTAGCAAATACATCGTACCACTGCAGCCAATGCACACTGGCTAGTTGCTTTCACAGTCCGACCGTTAACATGATCATGTTTTAACAGATACGCACCAGTTTATAAAGGCTATGGCGTTGGCCCATTATCCCCACCCGGCCTACATTTGACTGAATCATGCTTCTGAGGTGACGAGGGCATTTAAACACTACGCGGGCAGGACTACCGCATTGGGTTGCGTGTTGTAGTAAATGCTATATTCCGCGGTCAGGTTTGGCAGCAGGCTACATGACAGTGGCATAGTAGCCGCAAGGCAACATTTCAAGTGTCACTCAGTTTCCACTTCCAATGTTACCCCCAACCAGCTGAGTTCACTTGTCGACAACAACAAACTGTCATACCAGCGCCGTTGCGGGAATACAACCGCATTTCTGACAGCGACGTTGGCCGACTCCACGAAATTGCAGCGTATTCGTGAGGTCCGCATAGAGCTGTGTACGAGCTGACTATTCAATTTGTACAAGTCATCATCTGCCGGCCAGGAGAAAACTAGGCCTGAAGCTATATTGAGCACCACCCTGCAGCCCTTTTCCATATCCCATTAAATTGCGACACGCCGTGTGAACGTTGGTAGACCTACGGAGGCGGAACTGTGCAAAAAATAAGCATTCAGCCATTCATTTCGTTAATTTTCCGTATCCTTACCTGCAGATGTTCCTGAAAACGTATCGGCAGTATCTGAGCCATTCCTGCGGCTTTCTGTCTGGAGAATCCGCAATGGAGGAAAGGGGAGGGGGACACTAAAATGAATGTATGTGTGCTTTCACTGTATCTGCCCTATACGTCCCAAAACTAAATTATGATGAGCAGGGAAAGTCTGTGAGGCTTGCGTTGATGTCACACGAATCCAATGACTGCTCCCATTCAGCAACCCCTCCAACGCTCCTAAACCCAAAACTCTGCACCTCCGCCAAGAAAACTAGTGCCCATAAATTACGATTGAACCGTATGTGATCAAATTAGTCCATTTAGAGCGCTCATACAGATGAAACAGCGCTTCAAATGTTGGTTCTAGTTGTTGTATGAGACTGTGGTGATATAGTAAATAATAGGCTTTCTCAAATCCAATGCAGTGGGAAAATAGGATGCCCTCTTTGTACCCCTCCGCCGCAGCCCCCCCCCCCCCCCCCCCCCCCCCCCCCCCCCCCCCCCCCCCTTGCTCCCAACTTTGAAATCAGTGCTCGTGACGGCTGCTCCACCTTTTTACGATTTGTTCAAGAGAAGGTGCGGTATGAACACACAACACCCACCCCAATATGCCTATATATCTTATATATACATATATAAATATATATAAATATTGCCAATGTATGAAAGTTGCACTGGTATAAGACCTAGGCCTACTTCATATATGTAGGCCTACACATCATCATGTCCAGAGAATAACTGGACATAATAAAGTATAACGTTATTTTAATAGAATACACATGAGTCATGTTCTAAGGGAGAAAGTATTTCACCTGTTATATAACTTTTCCCAAAATATTTCCCCATTAAGTCTCTTTAGCACTGCAGGAAACAGATAGTATTGAAAGCTTTACTTTATAGCATATATTGTATACATCTACATGTATACTAGTACACATGTACATTTAATTCAGCATGTTCGTAGTAAAGACTGTTTACAGTAAATTAACAGCTGTTTACAGTATAAGGGTTAGGCTTAGTATAACCCTAAGTATAACTTTAGGAGATTGTGAAAAAAAGTTACATTAGTTCAGTAGTTTATTATAGTACTCAAAGATATAATGTCATTCAACCACCACTCATTATAGAGTGACAGTTTGGACTTCAAAGCCTTTGTTTAGAATTTACAGTCCATAAGTCCAAATCAAACAACATCTAAATGTTTTTGTATATAATACATTTTAAATAATCAACAGAGTTTGTCTACTAAAGTGGCACTCAGTCATTGTATTCAACCCAATTAGGAAATAACAAATACAAGAGTTAATAAATATTTTAAAAAAATAAGGCCGCAATAAAATGTTGAAAAGCTGTATATTTTAAAGTAGACATTTATATTAGCCTCCTTATAATGCATCACGTGATCTGCTAAGCTTATTAAAAAAGGGCCACAGTCTTGGTGTAGGCTTGTGGGGTTTATTGCAGTTAAAATATTTGTTGGTTACAAACAATAAAATGTACTTGCCTTGATGCAAATATACAATACATTACAATTTAATGTACTTGCCTTGAAGCAAATTGGCTATAATACGCTCCAGTAGTAACAGATTGTGAAGAAACAACAGCAAAAGCATTGAACAACAGTTTGCTCAATAGGCTTGAAGTACTCTCTTAATGTTAAATATTTGTTATGGTTGAGAGGGGTTGTGAGGGTCATGTAGTGTTAAGGCCGGGCAGGGTGGACTAGGTACGTTTTTTGAATGGACTGGCTCATGCTGTCGATGAGAACAAGCTGGTTATTCTTGTGGTGGACAATAATGTCCTGGAGACTTTGGAAGGTCTGTGGGATGGATTGAGAGGGAAAGACAAGAGACGGGGATGGAGAGAAAAGAGAAGTGTAAAGTGTAAGAATGCTTAAGGCATAACTCGGGTCACCACTTGGCTGGCTCTTACAAACCTACAAGTCCAACCCCCACAGAGTAGCAGAATAACAGTTATCTATTCTAAGAGAACGTATTTCCCATTGTGTCATTTGAACTTTCTGACAATCTTTTCTTCTTCTTCTTCCCCTTCACCACTTTTTCATTCTTTACTTTTTTGTACAGTTCTGAGTATATAAGTATACAGCTTTTTATCTATAAGGCTAGAACTCCTTAGCACCTTGTCATGCTACAGGACATGATCACTGTCTAAGTTCATTTCAATCGTTCATAAAACAGAGGGAAGCAAAAACGATTGGACATTGTAAATGTTTTAATACCTTAATAATTAATTTAATAAATATTTTTGCACAGATATTTTTGCACTTTATGTTGTGTTTTATCCATGTTGAAGCTTCATCTGCTGTCCTTCTTGGCCAGGTCTCTCTTGAAAAAGAGATGTTGTGATGATGTAATCTTGGGGGACTCAAGGTAAGAAGAGTCCCCCAAGAAGAAGAATCAAGGTAAGATAAAACCAAACAAGTTCCTATACATACTCACGTCTTCAAAGTCCTTCCCCACCTTCCCCAGGGCGTAGCCTTGCATCTCCACCACGAAGCGTATAGGAATGTTGTACACCTTCTCCCTGTAGAGCACGGCCAGGGTGTACGGTTGCTGGGGGTCTTGGGACGAGCTGGGGCGTATGAGGAAGGCGCCGTCCTACAGTAGGACGGAGCAGAACAAAGACAACTGTGATGGATGGAAGGAGGCAAGGGTGAAATTGGATTAGGGGAAAGAATAACAGAGGCGTGACATGTAAGGGGTTGATTTGGAGGAGGGGAGAAAGAGGGAAGGAAGGAAGGAGGAAATTAAGAAGGCCAGGAAAGAAGGAAGGAAAGCGAATTGCACACTTAAGATATAGGTTGCGTTTCAATACTTGTTCCTCATGCTCAAGCTGATAGCACCAGCGGTATCACAATGAAGGAGCAATACGGAATTGGGATCGATGGGACAGGTCGTTGGTCGGTGATTGGCTAGGTCATCAACAGTCTATGTCGACTTTAATGACGCAGCGTCATTAAAGTCGACGTAGACTGTTGATGACCTGACCAATCACAACCTTCTGACTTTGTAGTCAATCACGTTTTTTATATGTTGCCATACAGTGGCGTGGTATGGCAATGTAGGATGGCATAGTTGAAGAATCATTAAAACGCTTCCTGCTATGTTACACTGATGTATCCTCAGTCCCCAAGCTAATTGGGCGGCCATAGCAGCTTCTTGTCGAGCATTGGACAATTACAACAGTGGGACAGCAATGGAGATTGAGGAAAACATCTGGAGATTTAGCAGGAAGCGTGAAGCGAATCCAGACGGACTAACAATTGGAATGCAGCCACAGTCCCTTCATAAACAAAGGCACAAAGGAGTCCTATCATGTGATACCTTGTTGATTTTCAGGAGGAGGTCCTCAGCATGCTTTCTCTTACAATCGCCAGTGAACCACTCATTGTCCTGTAATTTATCTGCATGTTAATGCAACAGCAACAGTTTAACAGTCAAATCACATCAAGCTTTTACTTTTCATTCATGGAGTAATACCTCATTTCCAGTCGCTTTGGTGGATTTCATTCCAGTGGAAAATGCGGTGGGAAAAAGATACATGGATAGGAGATTCAGCTCAAATAAATATACAAATATAAAAGACACAAGGTGTTGGCATTAAACTTTTTATTAAAATAAAAATCACCTCCTGGGATTTGGTCCACCGTTGGGGGAGACGGAGGTCTGAAATGAAAACAACAATACCGGCAACTTCAGAAAACTTCATTAATATCACTATAGATAAAGGCTGTATTAAAAGATATTCCCTGTGCCACTTTAAGTGCATTCATAATTTATGTTTATATCTACGGCCCTCCTGTCCCGTCATCTAACCTGGGTTGGGAGTCCTTCTGGCTGGCTAGGACCAGGGGCTTCACTGGGCGTGGTGGGACCAACATGGGCCGCTTGCAATCAGGAGCTGGTGATGAAATACATTTTACATTCTCTTATATTGTTGACATTTAGTAAACATTTAAAAGGTTTGTTTGAGTACTTTAGAGGAGGAATGTTCTACCCTTTTACCTGGTTTCATCTCAGTGACGGATGGTGTTAGAAAATTCTGGAAAGAGCGAGAGAGAGAATTCCACACAGAAATCAATGTTTTAGGATTGGCTCGTATCACAAAACAAACACATACACATGCTTTAAACCGACAAGACTCTACTCTGGTGTTTGGTGTCCATAGAAATAATAAAACATGTTGGAGTGGCAATCTAGAAGATTCTCTTTGGCGTCACCTATGGTGAAATAAAACAGTACGCCACTACACACACAAGCGAGTTGAAGAGCGAGTCTGTTGCGGTAGCTCTGCCATAACCTTTCTGGGAGAACAACAGCTTCTTGGTGAGAGATTGCTCCTTTAAATAATAGCCGTGCTGTTTCAATAAATAAGTGACTTACATTCGTGGCCCTGGGCACAGGAGGCTTCATCCTTAGGATAGAGAAGAAGAAGCTTGTCTTTAAAGTGGCACAAAGGTGATCAGGTGCTACATAGCAACATGCTAATACAGCAAGCTAACTCTAGTGGGAGAAGACTGTTGTTAAGAACTGTAGGTGAGGCGTACTTACATGAACATTGGAGCCGGAGGTGCCACAGATGGACTGACAGGAAGAGGCAATCTCATTGGTCCACGAGATGACAGAGGGAAAGCTGACACAAAAGGAGGGGAAGAATTTGAAATAACATCGCCATTGGGATTTAACAGATCAAATATGTTGTTTACTTTCTATATATAAGGTCCTTCTGTTCTAAATAACGTTGGATGCTAGAATGCTAGCGGAAACACACACACTTGCTTTGAGTGCCGTGAAAAGCGTGATATAAATATAATGAATTCTAATGAACTAACCAACTTGTTTTACTGACTTTATTTTACTTTTATTTCCAGGATATTACACAGTATTAGAGCCATGGGAACCAAACCTCTATTAAACTGTCCCATGCATTGACACCAGACCACTACACTCGAACAATGACTAAACGTGATGAATGCCTACCTGCTGTTGGCTTTAGATACACACCATCACTGTCTCCCTGAAACACAGGAACACAAACGTTGACACTTGGTAAAAGCTGAGACAAAAATCATAAAACGGTTTTGTTTTGTTTTGTTCTGTAAGGTTGGACTCACCTGTTCTTCATTTGGATCTACATACACATCTGAAATCCAAAAAGCAACAACAAGATAAAGCTATCGATGACTTTACAGAGTTATATATTACAGTTATACAGTCTCTTGGTGGTCAATTAATTGTCCAGAAAATATTCCATAACCACTTAACCACAAACCCATTCAACCACCAGATAATACTTAATTAGGTAGTCTTTGAGTCCATTTATTTGATTAACATGATGAAAAAAAATATATCTTCCATAGCTGATATATAGCTCTAGAAGTGTGGTTGACAGTAATCATTGTATCATTCAAAACACATTAAAATAAGCCTTCCAATATTACAAAGCACTCTATCAATGTCTTATCTGCAAGTTACAACATTAACTCATTTTCCATGTAAACGTGTTCAACATTTAATATGAATAGTGAATAGAAGCATGTTATGTTTCTGAACACGTATGTTAAGTAATCCGTACACATTCGATTAAAAATAACAACATCCAAATCTACACATGACTCTTTTTTTTTCATTTCAGTATGTAAATTTGATGTAGTGTTAGTGGTGACGACCTTCCTCTGTGTCGGGGGGCAGGGCCGGGGGAGGGGCCCTGGGGACAGGAGGTGGGGAAAACCTTTTCAGGGCACCATTCTTCCCAGGCTTCTCCTGTCTGTACACCTCAGGAGCTAGGAAGGGAGAAAGTACACCAATCAACGTTATTCGTTTTATAGTTCACCTAGAGGAGCTGGTAAAACACTATGTTGACTTACGATTGTTGATGCTGGGATCGTGAAACACTTCGGCTTCCCATTGTGGCGGCTTTTTAAAGGCAAACGGGACAAAAGAAAGTCGTAAAACACAATCAGGCATTTAACAGGCATCCAAAAAGATGCTGCTGTTTACTGGCAGGCGTGGCAGAAACATAAAACCCACGGAAATCAAATGGAACTAAATGGAACTAAAAGCAGACACAAAAATAAGTTTCCTGAAATGAACATACCAAAGCTTTGCCCGTTGGAGTCAGTTTGGTTGGCCTGGTCGGTGCACCGGCTTGTCGCATTGGTGGAGGAATCTGTCTTTGTGGTGGAGAAGCCTGTCTTTGGGGTGGATCATATTGTCTCTGCAGTCTCTGCGGTGGAGCACCTCGTCTCTGAGGCGGGACGGGTTGTCTGGGGGGTGGAGGAGTTTGTCTCTGGGGTGGAGCGGCTTGCCTCTGCAGGGCCACCTGATCGGACGAGCGGTCTGCAGGTGAAGGCCAAAGGTGAAGGTGGTGTTTAGCTGTGTTTCAATGTATTCATGCAAACGTTTAAAGAAGCAGAGGGACGACCAATGACCATTATTCACCTAGCAGCCCTATTGGTTAGTTGAGGGTGGGGAAATCTTCTAGAACCTTTAGGGAAACCATGACAACTCTTGGTTCTAAATCCTGGGTTCTAAACCCATGCATTCTAAATGCTGGGTAGGGAAATTAAAAGCAGAGCTAAAAATGAGGCATTGAGTTTTCATAGTTACCATAGATTCTAGAAGGTTTACCCACCAAACTGACTAACTAACTGGTGTTCCCTACATCCACTGGACCTTATTGCCTATAGCTGTGATCAGTGACGGAATGGGACAAATATTCTGCCCTCGGATTTAACGGCTTGACTGGCCCACTTCCAATTTGAATGTAGCCTGTTAATTTATGAAATTATTTATGTTTGACCTAATCAATGTGTGCGACATGCTTTTTACAAAGCTTATTATTATGTGATAAGTTATTTTAAGTGTAATGCATTGTTTTTGCATGCTGTTCTGAATGGCCGACAGCCGGCTAATCTTTCCTAAGACCACTTCGCTGAAAGCCTTTCCAGTACTGCCATTCTAAACTCAGTTCAGACAGCAGCAGCCTCACAGCTTAGTTTACCACACACCATCCATCAAATCAACTAGATACAAAGTAGCAGAACCTTGCCAAACCAAGTTGAAAAACAACATGAAAGCAACGAGTGAAAAAAGAAAAGTTGTATTCTTGTTCGAAAGTTATTATTGTTAAATTTAAATGGTGTCCATTTAAAAACAGAAATAGACTAACATTCAAATGGAATAACAATCGGACTGGCCCTTCTGGCATTTGCCCAAATGCCCCGATGGCCAGTCCGTCATGAAAATGATCACAGTGCTGTTACCCAGGTAAATAAAATCCAAATCGATTGGTTGTGGCGGGACTTTGATGGCAGCCCGCTCGCAGGGGGGGGCTTCGTACATGTCTACCTCATCCTCGTCCTGCGCATGTACAGTAACAACATTCATCATCATCCTCATCCTCATAATGGAGTTAATATGGCAGATGACTGAAGAGTACAATACATTAATTTAAAAAATAACTAGAAAATAAACACAGATCACAGAACATACGACTTACAAAATCATCTTCTGGCAAGCTACTCCCTCCATTCTTATCTATGTGAGTGTGAGTGTGAGTGTGAGTGTGAGTGTGAGTGTGTGTGTGTGTGTGTGTGTGTGTGTGTGTGTGTGTGTGTGTGTGTGTGTGTGTGTGAAACACAGAAACACAGAGAATCATGTAAGCACAAACATGGATTAGTGTTCAGTATTTAAACGTATTCCTAAGAGCAAATTGCCTAAAGTGCAGTGAGTGAATAAAACAGTATTTGGCTACAGAAAATGTTTCTATAAATAAAACATTTACCAACAGCAACCTCTTACCTGTTCTTCTGGGTGGAGTTGGGGGCCCAGTGGGACTTGAATGAGGAAGAAGGAAGGTGAAAAACAAATAAAATAATGATGTAATTCTCAACCATTACAATTACTAAGACATATCTTTCTCCTTTAGTCCATCCATCTTTCTATCCATCCAAGGTCTGAGAATAAAAAGATGGCTAAGACTTAATTAGGCATGGCTTTGTCATTTAAGTTATAAATGATGATAATTGTGGAAAAGCTATCACACTAAGTTATAATATGATACTTACTGGTTTTTAAATGCATTGAAGAAGGCCTGTAAAACACAAATGTTAATTTAATATTGGCGCAGAGGGAGTGTAAACATTGATTAGACAGATTAGCAGAAAGATTAACAGAAAAGACATGTATGTGTACAGAGCATGTCACCTATACGACCAGAGATTTGATTTGACTGTAATTTGTCATCATTTAAATAAGATTAAGACATTTGTAGTACATTATTACATTACAAAGACTTCAAAGTCATTTGTCGTTGGCAGTTGGACCCAGTGCGTGTCACAGTCCCTCCTCTTGCAAGGCCAGTTTCCAGATTTGGTTATCAGAGCTTGGTGAATAGTGGCTTTGTCTCGCGGGTTAAACAGAATAGTAAATGAGTTATCATGTAGCCACCCATGGCCCTGTGTTGTCACGGAATCGACCTTAAAGTGCAGCATAGTAGAGTTACCATGCATCCTCTAACATAGAGAACTACACAGATGTGTGACTCGACTGTTTTAATGAATTACTCTGACTCTTCAAGTCTAACTACAGTCACAGCAACTAAACATTTTTAGTTAAAATTAGTTTCCAGTGCTGCTGTACAACTAAAGCACATTATAAATAATGTTATACATTTATCAATATCGATAACTCTATTTTGGATTAAATAAGGATGGAAAATCCCAACAGAGTTCGTGGGGCTGAGATCACAGGAACTATAACTGTATTTGATCACCTTGAGGAAGCCAGATAAAACCACAAAAGCGGTTAAAAATAAGGAAGTGGAGATATCTCCTTGCCAACAAGGCCGCTCATCATCAGGGCGTGAAGTGGATGAAGTGAAATGTAAACGTAAATCAGAGATAGCCAGGACTGAGTAGGGAGTGGAGGGGTACAACTTATGTATAACTTTTGACCATATGTTTCTTTCCTAACCTGGTACTTTTAGATACTACCTTTTTATAGTTCACTGGGTCTTAAGAATAGAACCAAGTGGCGTTCAATTGACAAATATATTTTATTTTTATATTTGTGAATTAGGATCCTATATAGGGTCCCTGAAATGTAAAATTATTCACATTTCAGTCTTAGTTTATATTAATAATATATATTATTTAACTATATATACATATATAAAGGGAACACTTGGAGTTACATTGTGTTGTTGAAGTGTTCCCTTTATTTTTTTGAGCAGTATATACATATATGCATATGTGTTAGGATATTACAGGCTTATATATATAAGGATGTAATATCCTAACGTTGTAAAAAATATGTACATATATATTTAGTTCAAATATATATATTATTAATATATATATTTACTTTAAAAAAAAGTCCGAACTAAGAATGTGTCGACCCAATAGGCCTATTTGGCAAAATGAATCCACAACCACAGACCATCCAAAAAGGCCAACAATTTAAAACAACGCTTGCCACAATTAAATTAGAGCCCCTTTTGAAAATAAGGCCAATTTGGGAGAAGACAAAGTGGGGGGGGGGGGGGGGGGGGGGGGGGGGGGGGGAAGTGTTCACAATCAGTCAAAAATAAAACCTACATGGGACTTAGGTTAAACACAGAAAATCAATCACGTTTTGTAAATATAAAATAACATATACCTAGCGATAAGAATCCTAAAGTCTACATTACCATGGTTTTGATTAAGGTCCTCTTTGTGGCTCAAGTTACGAGCAATTTCTTAGATGTTGGGTATTGCAGTGAGTAGTAATCGAATTAAAACAAAGTCAGGCTTAATGTGAACAGGTAAGTACTAGGTAGGTAGGTGAAAACAGCTCGAACTGTTTTCCGCGATCTGCTATTCGCTGGCTAGCTTGATTGTTTGCATAAAAACTAAAAATAACCGCAAATGAGCGTTATTGACCAGAGAGGGCGGGACTTTCAGTTTCATGGTGTGAGGTTTATCAGCGAGATAGAGGGCGGGACTTTCAAGGGGATACCATTTCCCGTTACATGTTTCGGATATTGGTTTGTTTATCAAAATTCGATTTCTATTCTCATGTTAGTTGTTGCTTGTTCTTGTCATGTTCGTATTCTTCTTGCCCGGGGACTGTTTACTGGAGTACACAGCTCATACGAAGTAAGAGACCGGAAACTGGGTTGCGGCAGACAGGGATAACGCACAATTCATGATCCTCTCAGCCGACGTTCGGACACAGAGAAAAGTGTCGTCTGCGTGGCTGGTGGGTCCTAAAAGGAACGACATTCTTTTTACATTTGACCAAACCAGTTTTTACAAAAGTAGTCCTAGAACAAATAGAAAGCACAAGATGGAAGTCTTGAAAATATCTATATATAACTAACTGTCAACTTTTAAAACAACAAATTAACTATTGATTTAATCTGCCTGAGACACATTTAAAAAAGAGAGGCAGAAAATACATTTATAACAGATTGTTTATTGTAAATTAGATAGGTTTGTCAAATGTGACTACAACAGAAGTCGACATAAATAGTTAAACTACACATTCAAGTTTATACAAGACAACATAAAATACACATAAATATTAACTTAAAATACTAAGACATAATGTTCCTTGAATCTATCACAAAGTATCTCACAGAGAGTGCGAAACAAATCGAAACATTAGCATGGTAGTCAAAAAACGACTTGATTATGACAAAAACACAGTCAGATCATTCCTTCCTTTCATATAAAATAAAAATACAAACCTATGTACATGTTACAAACTCAAGCTCAACTCAAATGTTTTGGTACTGCTTCGAGGGTAGGAAACTAAATCATATGGACTCTCGAAGCTATCTACTCTGCTATTTCTTGTGGATAGAAACACTGTGTACAGTCTACTGCTATAAAACATATAAAAAAGCACTGTTTATAAAAACCTAACAGAAAGCTTTGGCCCCATAGGCACTAAGAAGAGAAAGGGAAAGATATATCCATTAAAGCCTCTGAGCCAGCAGAGCGTCTTGAGATTACCACAACAGACTGAACACCAACAAAGGGACACTGTAAATGGTAAAAAAGCAACATATTAACCAATAAGAGATGGCCAATTCGTCCTGAAAAAAAAGCCCTTAAAAATAGGTTAGATGTTGAATGCCTATATCAGGTGGGTTGTGCGTCTGATTTTTCAAGAGCTATTGAAGCAAAGGCTTCTTTGTTTAAAAAATGTTTAAAACAAAACCCTTGAGCAAAGCTCTTATAAGTGTAGTATAAAAGTCTAGCCCATGGGGTTCTTAAACCTTTTCATCTCGGGACCCAAAAGACAATTTCAGACTGTCCGTTTGACCCAACCACCGCACACTCAGAAAATACCCTTCGCTTAACGAAAGGATCACCAATTCCAGTGTGCTCTGAGTGTTTCCCGTTCATTGTCAACTAAATCGCATCCATTTTGGGTCCTGAGTCTATAGTTTAAGAAACTCTGCTCTAGTAGTCCATAGTCTCTGATGTAGCTGGCACATCAATGTGAAGTAAACACTGGTATAAGGAGAACTTTTGTTCTGTCCATAGTATAAACTGTAGCTTGCTGACCACTACATTACCACCACCACAGCAAAGACCACCACACAGAGTGGCCTTGTGGAGCATATGAGACCACACAGATAACTGAGGTCTTTGTTGGGCTGCTTTGTCTTCCTAGATAGGACCCTAGACTGCGATGAGTGGCCATGGCTCAGGGGTAACAAGGGGCCGGTGTGTGACCCTGGATACCTGCGTGTACACACACTTGTGAAGGGTCCCTCAATGCAGCATAGCACAGACCAGAAATGTTATATCTGGCAATGTTTGTCACTTAAAAAAATATTCTAATATGAAAACATTCTGTGAGTTAGTTTTTCAAGCACAGTTGTTTTCAAGCACCTCATTGTTCTGCTTTTTATTTCTCTCTCTCTCTCTCTCTCTCTCTCTCTCTCTCTCTCTCTCTCTCTCTCTCTCTCTCTCTCTCTCTCTCTCTCTCTCTCTCTCTCTCTCTCTCTCTCTCTCTCTCTCTCTCTCTCAGACATGGGGGTCCTCAGCTATCCTGCTGCGGATCCAGTCCAGGTAGTGGATGACCCGGGTGTACACCCCTGGCTTGTCCTTATTCCCACAGCCGTCGCCCCAGCTGATCACCCCCATCAGGGTCATTCGGCCCCCGCTTGGACACACCAGGGGGCCTCCTGAATCTCCCTGCACCCCGCACATAGAGGAGGAGAAAAAGACGAAGAAGAAGACAGTGAGGAAGAGGGAGGGGAGGAGTTCGTACTCATTGTGTCAAAATGGTGAGTAAAAAGTGCTGTTTAGGTTTGAATATTCAGGGGGAAAACGTGTTGTGTGTGTTTTTAAATGTGTGTGGGTGTGGGTGTTTGTACGTGTGTGTGTTTGTGTGAGTGTGTGTGTTTGTATTTGTGTGTGTGTGTGTGTGTGTGAGCTCACCTTGCAGGCGTCATCCAGGCCCCGGGTGTCCCCAGCACACAGCATGTTGTCCGTGACGGTCCGTCCAGAGAGCAACTCGGGGACACAGCGCTCCCGGGGCCACAGCCGGACATAACCTCGCTTCACACGTTCTGAATACTCTGCAGCGACTGTGGAGGGAGAAGGAGTTAGACAGTCGGCTAGGGAATTATTATATTGTATTAAACCGCCCTCTGCTGGACATCCAGGTGAACATTAATAATGTCGTGATAATATCCTTTAAGAAACAAAAACCACACTATATCCATTATAAAGTAATGTGGCGCCACGTTGCCGCCGATGCGATACAAAAGAATGACATAGAAGGGATAAAGTAAATGAATTAATTCAGCTATTTACACTCTGCATCTTTCCCGTAGCCAGAGATCTCGCACTCAGTCCAGTCAGGCAGAACCAGGCCTGGTTCTGGAAGACAGGCAGGCAGTACCTCTAGAGAGTGGATGGCACAGATGCCAATATCAGTCTTCAGCTTCAACAGAGCTGAGAACAGAGGAGGGAACAGCAGAGGTGAGGGTTTGACAGACAGTATTGGAGAAGGTTGGGTCTGGTTGAAGTCTACCATGAAATTGACGTTTTTGTTTTACATAGGGAACAACATAGTTTACATGGCCCTGCCTAGCTCAACTGATAGAGCAAGGCATTAACACTGCCAGGGTTAAGGGTTTGATTCCCACTGGGGCCACCAATGCTAAGAATGTATTAACTCAAGGTATGGATAAAAGTGTCCAACTAATTGCATGTATTACATTTAATTTACAACATTTATTTAATATTAAAATATTTAATATAAGTGTGTATATTATGTCATCTAATATATTCCTATGCTTACCGATGTCATTGTCAAAGGTTTCTTTGTCAAAATCCTCGTGAACCCAAAACCTCTCAATCTCGAAAATCTGCTCACTGCTGGAGTTCTGCTTCCGGAATGTTCTCCCCAGGACGGCCTGCAGCTCAGACGCCTTATAGCTGAGACACAAACATGAAAATCACCCTAAATCATGAACATTTTATATAATAAGCTATGTGTGCTTATGTTTTCACTATTTTCCAGGCCTGTAAAATTACAAAAGAAAACTTGAGATGCTGAGTGTATTTGTGTGTGCATGTGTGGGCTTGTGTGTGTGTGTGTATATATGCATGACAGTGGGTGCACATGCGTATGCATGTGTGTGTGTATATATTATGCAAAACTCTGGGTGCATGTGAGTTTGTCAGTCGTGTGAACCCACCCCTCCTCAAAGCAGTGCGCTGCAGACAGCACCCAGCATGAGTCAATGAGGATGCCTCCACACAGATGGAGGTGCTTCTTGTGGAGGCGACGGTAGATGTTGATGGCTACCTGCCAGGGCTGCTCTGTGATGTCACTCTTTCGGCCCCCGAAGATACGGAACGAGATGGTGTTCAGAGAGTTGTCCTGACGCTGGCCGCACGTCGCTGTAAACAACACACACGTCACAGGATCACAGTTAGACTCTCATCAGATACCTATCGGCTGAAAGAGTGGTGGCTATGTGAGTGTGAATTGTGATATTGTGATGGATCGGTTTTAAAAGGTCTACCTCCGTTCTGGTTGCTGTTAGTAGCTCTGGGGCCAAGGGTCGTGATAATAGTTGGATTTTTTGCTAAAACAATAAAGAAAGAAAAGGAAACAGAGGCAACATGTGTATGGTTAGTATCATGGTTACCATGAGAACACAGCACACAGCACACAACAACAGGAATAATAATGCTAGGAAACATTAGGGGTCCCTCACAGCACTCAGCGACGTCACAGAGCTCCCAGGTCAGCTGGTTGTTCTTGACGACGTGACACCAGGGGCCCGCATCACCATCTGGGTTCCTATATGGAAAACACACATTCGTCCCTGCATGAGCATACATGATCCTTACACTTATGTCAGAGTAACTTTTGTATTGTCAAAGTCAAAGTGTTTTATGATCACATGTGCAGTATAACATGATCACTCTGCACATTGAGATTGTTATGATGACACAAGGACGCCGTCCATATCGAAACACACTGTAGTGATAGTAAATACAACAACAAAAGCTAAAGTAGCATATCAAAACAAAATAAATAGGAGGTGCCTAAAGTTAGTACATTACGATGCAATAAAAATAAGATGGACGTTTGCACACAAACAAACACACACACACACACACTCACGCACACACACACCTGTAGTAGTTGTGTAGCTAAGTATGTCTAAGTATAGAATACAAAGTAAAATAGGTGGTGGCTATATAATACAAATATTGTTTATGCTTGCTTGCGCACACACATACATACACAAACACACACAAACACACACACACACTCACACACACACATACACAAACACAATCTGACACACCCACACACACACACACACACACACACACAAACACACCTGCAGTAGCTGTGGCTGCCCAGGCCCAGCTGCAGGGCGTCAGCCCTCCACGCGGTGTAGAGTTTGCGTTTGATGAACGGTGAGTCCCAGGCCAGACAGTGGGCCCCGCTCCGGCTGGTGACTGCCGAGCCCCGGTACGATTGGCCAGCGCCCTGCACACACTCCTGCTCCTTATCTGCAGCGGAAATACGTCCGGTCAGGCAGCCGCCCAAATACTTAACACCAGCATCAATAGATAACCCCCTCCCGCCCCTAAGTTAACTCCGCCAGTTGTTGTGGTTGCACTATATCCATTTCCTTGTAGCCATCACGTTGTTTGAGAGTGCTTGGAATTATGTGAATTATATAATTTATAATTTTGATAATCAAACCTATCCAACTCATTTGGCTTTGCTTCACGTCACTTCAGCCTCCTTCATGGTTTCTTATCATTTTTAACAAAAGTGATGGCTGAAGAAAAACTAAGGGACATAGTTCAGCCTGAATGCACGCTTACTTTCTGGACACTTGGACACCCTGCAATATTCCCAGGCCACCTGAGACCCCTTGTAGACAAAGCACCAGGGAGTCGAGTCACTATCCGGGTTCCTGAGCAGAGAAGGAGATGGAAAGTGAGAAGAGCAAAACTATGTATGTGTGTGTGTGTATGTATGTATATTTGTATGTATGTATGTATGTATGTATGTATGTATGTATGTATGTATGTATGCAAGTATGCATGCTCCCGTGTCGTACCGGCAGAAGTTGTGGTTGCCGAGGCCCAGGCTGCTGGCATCCTTCTTCATGGCAGTGAACCGCTTTCCCCTCAGAGTGGTGGAGTTCCAGTTGATACAAGCACTTCCTGTATGGCTTACGCTCCATGTCCCGCGGTACGCTCCGCCCTGGCCCGACACACACTTTTCATTGTTGTCTGGGAGGGGAGAAGAGAGCGTTTATACAGTGGGTTAGTTACTGTGGGGACTAAATGAAAGAACCCATGATGAAATGTTGTTCTGGTTCAAATAAATCTTGTGATACTTTAAGTGAAGGATCTGCGACTGACAGCAGAAGTCGTAAGGTGCTTCCACACTGCCCCAATAAACACCAACACACAACAAGAATGTTGGTAGAAGTTGACTGACAACAATTCGACACGTTCGACAACCAAAAACTTATTCCGACAAAAATCGATAAACGACGGCCACGGCACAGCGGCTCGATGTTGGTGTTTGTTGGGGCAGCGTGAAGGCACCTAAAGGCAGCTAACGCCTGAGGAGAACGTAGCCTACAGGAACCTTCGTCATCATGTAAGAAGTAGGGAGACAATGGCTAACCAAATCAGAAATAAAGACTTTTATAATACTGTCTTAGCTTAAATATAACTGTTTAATGACAGCAGTAGATCCTATCAGCAATAACTAATGACCAAATATGTCATGGGGAATAAATGCAACTTTTACTATTTTATTAAATACATTTTACAACGTGTTTTAACTTTAACTTTTGCAATGGAAATGTCCATAAAATAACCATAAAACATACTTGAAATTCAGCCAAGAAGTTTGACTGGTCAAATCCCATCAAAATTTTCAGTGACACGTTTTTTTCCTTGTGGCAGTTCATGCTCATACACAGTGGCTTGTGTGGTTTCAATCAATACGTTACTTTGGATGATCATAAATGAATTAACTGAGTCTGTCCTCTCTCAAGCCAATGCTTCCAGACTGAGAAATTATCTTGGCTGTGAGCATTAAGGTTTGGATTAGTATTGTGTTGAGCGGGTGGAGCATGATATAAAAAATATATAATATCCCACCGAAACAAAAACCCTTATAACCCCAAAAAGACGTTTTCTTTCCATGGTTTGTGTTGGGACGTTTTTCGACTTTCCACCCAGACCGTGAGTCTGTGAGTGCTATGATTCATGCGTCATGTCTGTTACGCTATCTATAGTCACCAACAGCTTTGTGAAGAGGAAATGTTAATTAGGGTCATGTGACATGTCACTGTTAGGGCTGCTATGGAAATGACTTTGTATTTTGTATTTGAGCCTCACTCTGCAGTACTTCAGATGGATACAGGGATACAATCGTTTTTTCAACAGTATAGTTTACCACTGGAATAAGGTGTAGGTTGGACTAAAGAAAAATGTAATGTACAATGTATTTTTTCTGATGGATGACCATTTTACTATTTTCTAATTAAAATATGTAATAATTAGAAAAATAAAATAAAAACAACGAGATAAAGCTTCATTTTCAGGGGGTAGATGTAAGTGTAGTTCTGTTGGATACGTACTGATTTCACACTGTGTGCCTGAGAAGCCGGAAGGACACTGGCACAGGAAGTCTGAGGAGTACAGAGCCTCCTTACAGATGCCTCCGTTGTAGCAGCGAGACTCCTGGCAACCTGGGGGGGGGGGGGGGGCAGACAGAAACGTGGTTGCAATTTGACGGCGGTAGGGGTCCATGATATGCATCATATAACCTCGTCAGTGGGGGCAATAGTCCACATGAGAAATTGTCTGACTAAGAGGATTTCTGAACAATCCTAGACTAAACAACGCCAACTCACAAATATACGGGAACCCTAACAAAACGTCATTCTGACAGTAGGAATGGGAGATTTATTTTTTTATTATCTTGGAACGTAATTTTCTCAGAGAGTAAAACCAAGAGAATTTGAGAACTTAATTGGAGTCAAATTAAACTAAATTAAAGTATCACTGAACTACATCAAGCCACATGACACGTGAGGCTGAAATGAAGGCAGGCAGGCAAGGAAAGACTGTTAACAGACAGACCAACAAACACAGGACAAATCATGGAAAGCACACACTTAAATATATGGAAATAAATATATATATACGTATACATGTATATATATATAAAATGTCTCTCTCTCTCTCTCTCTTTATATATATAACTGGATGCAAACAGGTAAGCTGCAGAGATAGGGGATTGAACCTTTCAGCTGGGAGTCAAACACCCTAACTAAGCCCAGTATACATTATTCTAGGGGTGTATTAGGGAGCAAAATATACATTCAATTCGGGAAAATAGCAGAGCAGTATTACAAGTAAGCTCAGTGAGTGAATGTAAGTGAGTGAATGTGTGTGCGTGTGTGTGCATGCGAGTGCGGCGTCTCCAACTCCACTTACTGACAACAGGCACATAGTGACATTGCACGAGTCCTTTTGGTGCACAGCGGCAGTGCGCCGCACGTTGTCCGTACCATCGCATCCACGTGTCGCCAACGTTACGCACTGCTGATGTCTTGCTATCCTTACATAGCACTAACATGCACACGCACACGCACACAAACACACACACACACACACACACACACACACAAACACACACACACACAGTACAAACAAGGCAAAACAAGAACGTACAATGAAGGGAAAGGCACAAAGATTACTACAATGAACGACAATTACAGGTAAAACACACAGAAACACAACCCCATGCAAGAAAACCATAAGCACTGGAACAGAAAGCACAGAGAGAAACAAACAAAACACATACACAGTAGAAAGGACAGGACGCATGCGTGACAATGATAAGGGTGGTGGCAAATAGAATGATGTGTGATGGCTCACAAGTGGAGTGAACAGAGGGTGAAGGCTCGTCGACACGTATAACCAAAAGGGTCCATCTAGGGGGTGTCCTCTGGGGCTCACCTCCATAAAAACGGGTTCCTCTCTTGGAACGCAGGTGCTCAACCTAAAGGACAGGTACATCCGTTAAGAGGAATAATGATACTAATAATAACAATGATGATAATAATAATAATAAGAAGGAGAAGAATACAGTTGCAACCGTTAATAATAATAATGATAATAATAAAAAGAAAAGAAAAGGAATAAAAAAGAATAATAATTGTAATATCTTAAGGAGTTAAATGTACTTAGGAACAATAATACAGTCAGAAATGCAGATTTTAATTGTTGTTTTGTTGATATCAACGAAGGGCAGATAAAGGCAGGTATACATCGGTAGTAATGAACCAGCTAGAAAGGAGTGTAATACTTACGTTGTCCGCTAGGGCGAAGCAGAGAGCAGCCAGCAAAATGAACAGTTCCAAACTTCTTGACATAGTGTGCGTTTTATCTGCAAGAAAGAATGGTGAAAAATATTACAGGCAGGCAAAAAACAACCAGCAATATACAGCATATGTCACCCTTGATAGAAGGACACAATCTCCAGCACTACATCTATTATCAAATCATATTTGTTAGAGGCGTTGTTCAAAGTTGCACTTTCTTTTCATTGTTGTGTCTACATAATGGGCAGTCTGCTTCCTCTGTTTCTATTCAATATTCCCAGTATGTGCCCTAGAGAGCAGATACTAGAGAGAGGGAAAAGGATGGCGAGGGAGTTTGATTGCTAGGAAATAATGTCACTACTCTAGTTCCTCAAATCTTTGTTTATATTCCTGAAAGCCTTTGATGGGCAGACTGGAAGTTGTTATATTTTGTCATGCAAGAGTGGAAGTGGATCAGCGCGCGCACACACACACACACACACACACACACACACGCACACAGAACAGACACACACACACACACAGAACCCCTCCCCCACATACACACACACACACAAACGCTTCTATGCAAAGAGACACACACACATGCATAAACTCACAAAGACAAACACAAACATCACACATTTCAACACAATGTTCTTCCACTGTCCACCCATCATTTCTGTACAATCTCTTCCTCAGGAAGCTAATCAGGAAGTAGACAGCCCCCGAAAGTATAGCAGCAGTAAAAAGAACAATAGAAAACGACTATAGAAAAACCTTACAGAATAAAGAGCCCTGAATCAGTCTGCTCCACCGTGACTTCATCTTACAAAAGAACAAGAAGCAAATAATAAAAACCAGCCCAACTGATGTAGGAGGATAGGATGACTCACGGGCGGAGAAGAGAAGTAAGTCAAACCCTGCGACAGTCATCCACCAATAATGGCTCCCCTTATTTTATATCACAGCTAGCATCCTCCCTATCTCTAGTTCCCTCTATTTAGAGCTTTCTGCCACACGCACACACAAGTCTGGTACACAATACATGTGTCATGGGTGTGTGTCTAATGCTCTGCAGTCAAGTATGAGTCAATATGAAAAACACAGTGGAACCAGGGAGGAAAAGTGATGAACGGCTGTAAGAGGAAGACCTGGAAAACAAGAGAGTAGAGAAAAGGAAATGGAATGCTGAAAGTCTAAAGCTTTTGGACTGTTTCAGAAGTGAAAAAAATGGATGCGTAAAGCTTCTGGGGCATTTTGATATGATTAGCCTGTAGATGGAGACACCCACATCTGACATTGATGGCTGCCCAGCATGTGTTCAGACCCAAGCTCCCTTTGACTGCAATGACTCACTCCGTCTCAACGAGTGAGCTAATAGAAAACGGTGTGGAGGATCTAAAGACGCCGCTGAGATTCTGCTGAGCCAAACTGCTTTGTTAGCACCTGGCGTTTTAAACACATTCACTCACAAACAATAGGTTCACTGTTCATTGTTACAAAAAAATCCCAGAGCTTACACGTTGACTAACTCAAAGTCAAACAGACGCACACACACACACACACACACACACACACACACACACACAAAGACGCACAAACTCACCATGCATTGAAGAGCTCTCTGAAGGCATCAGGAAGAGTGAGATCCGAGAGCTCTTTGTTGTCACCCCCTAGCAGAACCTCAGCTCCTTGCCCAAACTTCCCCAGTTTTGTTCCCCTTATGCAGCTGCAAGTCCCGTCTCCTCCGCTTCCACTACCCCCCCCCCCCCCCTCCCCCAACACACACACACACACACACACACAACTCCTGTCAGCTAAAAACATGTGTTTCCTGCTAACAGCCTAGCAGTCCAGCGCCTCTCACAAGAGCAAGAAATGTTAACACGCACATGCACACACCAAAATACACGCAAAGACAGGCACATGCGCACACCAAAATACACGCAAAGACACGCAACTGCTCATGAACACACACGCACGCACACGCCACACATCAGACATTAACATACGGTATGTCTTCCACGCCCATTGCTGCAGTCTGTGGTATCTGTTGTTAGGAGGCCCATGCTGGGGGGTGGGGGGGGGGGGGGGGGGGGGGGGAGAACCACCATCACACACCACGGAGCTATCATGTGCTCAGTAACAGAAGAACCAGTCTCAGACCTGTTTCTGTGGTCTGGAGTCCAAAATGGGTACGTGTTGAACAAATAAAGTACATTTATGAGAAAGAGGAATATTAATTTGAGAAAGTCCCCATCACACACTACAAAGCTATCATGCGCTCAGTAACAGAGGAACCAGTCTCAGACCTGTTTCTGTGGTCTGGCGTGCGAAATGGGTACATGTTGAACAAATAAAGTATATTCATGAGAAAGAGGAATACTAATTTGAGAGACACCATCACACACCACAGAGCTATCAGATGCTCAGTAACCAGTTTCAGACCTCGAACTAAATAAAGTAAACATTATGGAACATTATCTCGGGCCGTAGTCTCCTTTACAGTTTACAAAGATTTTGTAGTCTTATTCATAGTTTGGGTTTCTACAATGGACAGTCCGAGGGGGAATACCCCCAAATTGACTGGGCCATTGTTGTATGGTTGACTGTATGGCAGTGAGGCGTGTCTGGCCATGTTCTCAGTTAGTCTGCTTCTACCCAGGAATACAAGGCTAGCCTCATTTGAGTAATGGTAATGCTATAGAGCTTGACTCTACTGACTCAATTCGAACTGCGATACAAAGTGACGCATACACACACACACACACACACACACACACACACACACACACACACACACACATATAAACACAAACAAAACACACATGAAACACACACACACAAACACACATGCACACCACACAAACACACACAAACACACACTTGTGTATGCTACTAATCATAATCTTCATTTACAGTTAAGGTCTATGACACATGTGAATGACATTGAGCGTTGTGGGAACTGATGCTGTTAGTGTTGTGTAGCGACAGCGGTCAGTGGTGAGAAATTCTTCTCTCTTCCAGGAACAAGAGGAATGTGACAGGTCAGAGGTCTGGCTTTACAGGTCAATGTAAATGTAAACCTGAATGGATGATGCCACACTTAACACAGCGATGAGGTTAGGAGATCAAAGAATGGTTATGATTTCAGGGAGGGATTGTGCATAACTACACCTGTGTGAATATGATTCAGAAGTTGATATGATTTTTTCATTAGTTCAATATTCTGTTCTTACAAGAGCTTCTGATCACAGTATACACAGTGTGATTCATAGAAGAGCACAGGCCTGCATGAATAACAACCATATCTGGAACCCAGGGAAGGAACCTGCACAGGAAACACCTTTACAATGTGCCCCATCTCTTATGTTTTGCTTTACTTTGGAAGAGAATTTAACATTTTGACAATAAGATGTAGTGACCTGGAACTTGTTGACTGGTTTGTTTCACAGATAGGTGGCAGGGGAAACTTGCTACCATATCTATGAATCAACACACAAAGATATTTTACAGCAGCTAAAGTTAAACATTTACTGAACACTAAATTAATAATTGGATGTGTGATAAAACCTTCATAATTTGAAACGTAAACATTACGTGCAAACAATGGTAATTTCACATTTCAATAACAGCTCTACAGTTATTGTTTCAAAACTACCCAAAACAAAGGTCATATTTCCAAACTAAGTGTACCATGAGAATAATGCAGCCATGATAAGCATCTTGTCTGAACCTCCTTCGCCACTCTACTGGGCCCTTTCATTTAAGCCTCACTACACACCTTGTGACCTGACTCCAAAACTCTCTCCACCCCTCGGGACATAGAGATGCATTGTAGTCATCCAACGTTACTACACAGAGAGGACATAAGCCCTGTGTTCTTTATGGCTGAATGCAACCGCTGAAAGGACCAGGGACCCCCAGGAACGCAGTGCACGGAAGGGCATAACATTGAACATGAACAGAGCAGTGTGATGAAAGCTGCTGGTGCAGGCAGGGGAGCCAGGGGCTGAGAGACACAGCGGAGCTGGTGGAAGAGATTAGGGCAGTACGGTGAGGGACACATGTTACTGTCTCCTGATGCACCGTGTGAGCTACAGGGAGAGGGGGGGGGGGGGGGGGGGGGGGGGGCAGCAGCAAGAGAGAGAGAGTGAGAGAGAGAAGTAGCGAGGGAGCAAGAGAGGGGGAGGGAGCGAGAGGGGGGAGGATGAGAGAGAATATGAGATAGCAAGAGAAAGGCAGAGACAGAGCGAGTAGAGAAAGAGAGACAGAGCGAGTAGACAGAGACAGAGACAGACAGAGACAGAGACAGTAGACAGTAGAACGGAGGGACAGAATACAGTGAATATATCTTTTAAAAGAGGTTGGCAGAAAGGCTTTTAAGAACGATTGAGTCACACCGTCTTACCGCACTGCACTGAAAACCGAGATGGAGTTGGGAGGTGGGTGATGGTATACTTAAAATATGCTGAGAGTCAATAACAGAATATACAACTGCTGTGTTTAACGATTGACCCGCGTTTGACATGACCAGCGGTGGCCATCAGAGGTCACTCAGACACAGCCCTGGACAGTGATACATCCTTAGGCTGCTTATAAACACTAAACATGCCTATTCTTTATCATTACACTATATAGATCTGATTTAATCTACTGTTGTTCACACACATACACACACACACACACACACACACACACACACACACACACACACACACATAGCCACATACACGCAAACTCTCTCTCTCTCTCACACACACACACACATAGATACACATCTGCAGCAGCACCACTGTGTTGTCTGACTTCTTATTTCAGTCCAATAAATAGCTTATTCTACTGTCTGTCTCTCTATAGCAGGACGGACCAACTGGGGGGGTCCCTAGCCAGCTGGGGCCCCTGTGTGAGTCACAGATTTCACACACCAGGCACCGCTGCTCTGAGCTACACTGAGAACCCACGGCCCTGCTGAGCACACCGTTAAGAATGCAGAGGATCACAGATCATCAGAAACGCTACTAATACGAGGTGGTATCCATGCAGAGCCGGCCTGCAGTGAAAACTGTTGCTAAGGAGGGGGGCATGTTGGCCGAACGCAGTAATAACGTCACTACTGAGAAGAAGAGGATACGTCAAGTTAAATGATCCAGTGCCAAGCGAGTCAAGTTCTGTTGGCGCGCACAGTACACTTACAGTTATACACAAACGGAACCACGCACACTTATTAGAAACAGCAAATCCCTTGAAAGCACAGTTAACTCATGAAGTGCCTAATACGATCATTACATTCTCCTTAGTGTGGCAACTTCTTTGTATAGGCTATATATGCATATACTGATATATGAAATAACCTCCATTAATATGATAATGGCTCTACGTTAATCGGGTGTTTCATAAGCACAAGACTATTTACCGCAATTAAAAAGACGATTTCTTGCACATAACCAAATATTACGTTTTGCATTAGCTAACAAAGATTTTACTGTATCATTATCGTCACCTGCGATGAAAAAAAACATGTAATTGAGAATTTGAATCTGTTTGTTAACAATAATTCGGAATGAAGAATAAACAAATCAATCATTAAAATGAAAGATGCGCCGCCTACATGCAGATCCTTTTGATGTGCGCCCGGGTTGCAAACGATGGAAGAAAAACTCACCAAAATACAGCGCTCTGGAATAAGGATACTTCTGAGTATCCCGGAGTAACAACTTGCTGTTGGGATGTCTTGCTCGTACTGGGCACTTGCTCAGCTCCTCTGGTTTTATCTGCAGGCTGTTCTGCTCAGAAAGGGAGGAGACTGGTGACAGTGGTTTGACCGGAAACGGGCGCTAACCTACAGCCTGCCTATCTGTCTATCTTATCTATTTATCTGATCTAATTTATCTATTTTATCTAATCTATTTTGGCTATTGTATCTATTTTAGCTACTAATCTATAATATTGTATCTATGAATATAATCTATTTTATAAATTGTATCTGATCTATTTGATCTATTTATCTTATCTATTTTACCCATGTTGTTTGTCTATATGTCTGTCGGTCTTTCTGTCTGTCTGTCTGTCTGTCTGTCTGTCTGTCTGTCTGTCTGTCTGACTGTTTGTCTATCTATCTATCTGTCTATCAATCTCGATCCATCTGTCTGTCCAGCTGTCTATCTGTCTATCTGTCTGTGTCTGTCTGCCTGTATGTCAGCCTGTCTGCCTGTCTGCCTGCCTGTCTGATTGCCTGTCTGCCTGTCTTCCTGTCTGTCTCTCTATAGCAGGACGGACCAACCGGGGGCCCCCCTATAGCCAGCTGGGACCCCTATGTGAGTCACAGATTTCACACACCAGGCGCCGCTGCTCCGCACTACACTCAGAACACAAGGCCCTGCTGAGCACACCGTTAGGAAAGCTGTCTGCCTGCCTACCTGTCTGTCAGGCTGTCTGCCTGTATGTCAGGCTGTCTGCCTGTTTGTCTGCCTGTCTCTCTGTCTGTAAAACTCGAATCTGAATGTGGTGCATATCCTAAACTTGAGTGGTAAACCAGATGGCACCAGAAGTCATTAAGGGTCCCCTAAAAACCCTTCCCTTCCGCAGGAAATATCTCAGAGAATGTTCCTTGTTTTACAGGGACAACAATTATCCTATTTGTGTTGGATAATTCCTATTTAGTGTGTTTATTTGTTGCAGGTCCTCGAAAAACAAGAGCATAACTTTTTCAGACGAAAAGGGTGGTTGCTGTTTTTCTGGCGCCTGGCAGCGAAATATGTCTGTTTGCTCAGAGTGATGAGGAGGGGGATAACACACACACACATACACACACACGCACACACACACACACACACACACACACACACACACACACACACACACACACACACACACACACACACACACACACACACACACACAGTGTCAGGATAGTTATACATGCTGTCATATTGAAGAGCTACTCAAAATGTATATATTATATAGTAAAAATTATGCTCCAGATCTACATTCTCTTGCCTATTTGTATTTTATTTTATATTACCATCATTCAAGATGTGATTAATAAGTACAGCCTAACCCCCGTTACATTTTTACTCTGATAATCATATTGAGTAAAGTACTCGTGAATGTAGGCCTATAAATGTAGGTTTAATGTGTCTATTATCAACACATATGTTAGCACATGACATAGCACATTGTA
This sequence comes from Lota lota, assembly GCA_026745465.1. NCBI lineage: Eukaryota > Metazoa > Chordata > Actinopteri > Gadiformes > Lotidae > Lota > Lota lota. Next base: position 7,969,176 of record JACYXH010000479.1, on the reverse strand, counting down.
TGTTTAAAAAACGTACTTGGCAATAAAGCTTTTTTGATTCTGATTCTGATGACATAAAGTCAACAGGTCCTAATTAAGGTAATGCAAACCATCATATAAAAAAACTATAATTAATGAAATAGCTTATAATAGACTACATAACAGTGTTGAATGTGTTAATTACCTATATAAACTGCAACATTGTGCTACATACAAAGTAGGCTATGTCACGATAATTCAATTATTTGCTATTTAAAATATAGGCCTAACTGAAAAATATACTGAATGCCACTATAAGTCGTGACTTGAGATGACCCTGATGTCATATCGTTATCACTTAAACGGAATCTATCTTTTTCTATTAGCCACTTTAGGTTCTTCAGAATTCTTTTTTTACATACGTGGGAGTGTTTGCTTCAACTTCACTTCAGCACGAGCTCGCGGAGTGAGCGTTTCATTTCGTCATAAAACGTCAGCGCGTTTGTTAACAAGGTGCGTCAGAAATGTTTCCGATGCGTTTGAGGCAAGAAAAACAAACAGATGCAGAAAGTTAAATTGTGAAGTGCAGTGAATAAGTAGAACATAGTGGAGACGAAGTAAGAAGATACAGATACATTGTACGTTTACAAAACATCTGTCACGTGGAGAAGAGGAGTGGTGGACAAATACATCCTACGTGTGTCAATTAAAATGTCATTATGTAGCCTAGATACAAATTATTTTTAACAACACCGAGATATTTACATGTATATTAAATTATGTAATGGGACATTGCCTTGGAATAGCACATGGGATTTTAATTTAAGGCATGACATCCATTAAAATCATGGGAATAAACCACGAGTTGACTGGTTCCCATTATAGGCTGTTGGCCCCACGGTATCGTCCTGCTCATCAAGGAGGAACTCTGCCTTGTTGGGGGCGGGTACTGCTGAGCAGGTTTTCAGGAAACATGAGTATTATCAGGAAGTACGAGTTTTTTCAGATTTGTTGCTTCGCCGTGATCAGTTAAGCATTACATCGTTTATTACATGCTAAAGGCACTATCATTATTGTTACCAACTAATATAGTTGTCTCTTAGGTTTTCTCTTCCCTGGGCTGTGCATACGACATCCAAGGTAGGAATAGGTAGGCTTCAACTTTCGTTCAGTGCAGTAGAGCTGTACTCAAACGTGCAGCAGATTGAAACCAAGCACAAGCACATTGATGTTGACAATATAGAAAGTAATTTGTAGAAAAATATTAATGTATGTAACCTAGAAGAGATTCGATTTCAAGTATGTATGAATTAAGCCATAAAGCAGCCCGATGTAGTTCACCGAAGGCCACTGTCACTCGTTGGTCTTGAACCTTGAAATGACTGTTATATAATAATGATAATGATTATTATGTGTAATAACAACACCATAACTAATGCTATACAACATTTGCAGGACTCGCTGTCGTCTATGATTTTAGATTAAAGGTTGGCCTACTTTAGGCAGATGTGTCTCTAAACACATTTACCTATCTATGTTTACCTTTACCTATAGGCCAAAGAGTATGAACCGCGCGCCCTTACAGCAGCCACAGAGCTGCGGGTCCTGGGAGCTGAAGGAGCGACTAGGCACCGGAGGCTTTGGGAATGTCACCAGGTGGCAGAACAAGGTATATGAATGATGACGGACGGAAGGTATAATCAATACACACTGGTGTATTGAATGGTTGGACGATTGAATGGTTGGAAACTCGACAGGAGGTTGTATGGGATGTTAGTCCGTGATTTAAGACAATATTCAAGGATGTTTGCGGATGACATCACAGCCAGTCACAGGATGCGAGCGCTGCAGTGCTGCATCCTTACAGAACGCCTTTCATGGGAAACATGATGCGCCTATGAAGTGACCCACCCGGCTTATTTCTATTTATTTGATTACTCACAGGAACTTTCAGGTCAAATCTGGCGTAGAAAGAGAACTTCTAGATGATTCAACATTAAACTATATGTATAATCACCAACGCTATCTTGATTTGTATTGATGTATTGTAGATATGTATGTTATTGTTGAGATATAATACAGAATTAGTTTGTGAATTCTGTTCACATATTTGCTGCTAGTGGCTTGCAACTAAAGTGTGATAGACATTGTTACTTGGTTTTGCAACAGGGTTAGGGTTAGGGTTTTTGGGTAACCCTAACCCAATTTGAGTGAATTACAAGTAAAAGCATAAACATTAGCACAACAGTGCAGATTGTTGATACTTTGTCTTGTATTTATTCTGCTTGTCGGTGTACTAGACATACATATAGAAAGGCTTTTCCTCCAGTAAATTGTTGCTGGAAATAAACACAATAGTAAATTCTAAATAATGGGAAAGGACTTGCCAGGAAGGAAATGAATGCTCAGGTTGTTCACTGACAACGCCTGCTGATGCAGTGTCTTTCTTTCTGCTTTACAGTAACGTTTTAGCCTTTCCCTGTAATAATGACAATACCAGTGGCTAGTGTCTACTTCCCAGTTTGCCATCAGTCAAACAGGGACAATCAGTCATATCAGACAATATGGGAAGTTAACAATACGGGAAATGACCTAGCAATACACTGGAGATCTATTGCTAATGCTTTTTGCCAGAGACTAGAGAGTCTAAGATTGTTGAGGTGATGCATATTCACTTTCATCCATTCTTACTGCCTTTTGGTCAGTGTATTTGGTCAAACATATCAAGTCTGTAAGCTATTAAAATTTTGAGTTAAAAGAATACTGGCATTTTCTGTTAACCACTTTAATGGACAAGAATTATGTTCCAGGAAACCTCACTCATTTAGCACCGAATTTACCATTGATCAATGTTAACTGGTTGTGTATGTGATAGATGTTAGTCAATATGTGAGTGTACATCAACCATTGTGTTTTTATTACACCTTGCTCAGTGTGATGTTTGTGTGTGTGTGTGTGTGTGTGTGTGTGTGTGTGTGTGCATGCGCATGTGTGTGTGTGTGTGTTTGTGTGCCCACGTGTGTGTGTGTGTGTTCACAGGACACAGAGGAGCAGGTTGCAATTAAACAGTGCCGTCAAGAACTGAGTGAGAGAAACAAGGAGAGATGGTGTCTGGAGATCCAGATCATGAAGAGGTCAGTTCTCAACCTCCAACACCAGGGAGACATAGGAAATAATGTCACATCATCATAGCATTTATATTATATATTCATGTTTTAAGACACATTTAGGCATGGCGGCGAGTCAGATGGAAATGTGAGAAATTGTGATCAAGATTCAACTGTATTAATCTTTTAGCTACAAATTTAATGTTTTTAATGTCTAATTCTCTAAATAACTGGTAAAAATCCACATTGTATAACTTCCAATCAATATACTTCTTTCTTTGGACTGTAATAGTTTCCCATTATTTAGCTTGATTCTCAGGCCACACCAGTTAGGTTCTAGTTTTAATTTATATTTCCAAACCGTCATCTCTGACACACCAGGCAAGCGCTGGTTTGTCGTGTCTTGACCCAAATGCTATAAATAAATCCCGGCACTAATTACTTTGACACATGAATCTAACCATGCGTTTGATTCTTTTGTCAAAACACAGAGAACCTAATTTTAAACCCTCTACTAGTAAAATAAAATCTCCGGGCATCACAAATGGCCCTGGGTTATTTTAAGACGTTGGTGGTTATTTGTGCCACCTACTCATCTGGCCCTGCCATGGTTTGAGAGGCACAGCACCAACATCTGTTATGTCTTGGGCTCAAGCACGGGTGGATTCCTCGTGGCACGTTGCAGGGATGATGGTTTTCTCGTGTGGTAAAATCTGTATGTGTTTTGGCATTTGTAGCGTTAACATTTAAAAGATTCTTTATATAAAGTCACGGTTTAACAAGTGTGTTGTTCTCAGCTAGACTTGGTTAGAACCACAGTCCTATGGTGAGCCCACGCACTACTGGTGGAAAAACACATTACCTAGCCGCGGGCAATTATATTATTACTGCTACTTAGCAAAGATGTATGTACAAGAAAAATAACCCACTCACATTAGACATACTAAGTACACACACAAGCACACACGCACACTCAAAGGGACGCACATATTATGTGCTGCGCAGGCATGATGACGCACACACACACACACACACACATTACCAGATGGACATGTAGATCCCCACAGACATGCATGTCTGTCATGTCTGCATGCACACACGGACTCTCAAACACATCTATTTATGCACACACATTTTCTCACATGAACCATTTTTGTATTTGAGGATTGCTCAAATTTGGCCTTTGCAGCAAATTGATCATCACTTAAAATGCACTCCTTTTGCAATTCTGTCAATAATAAATATCAGAGCAAAGCGCATATATTTTGTTAACCTTTCTCACAAGTACATCATCACCTCAGCTAATGAGTGGCTAATACGTAACGAAACTGATATTTCCCAAATCAGATAATATTAAACTCCTCTCTGTGTGTTGGAACAGAAATAGCCCTTTTGTATGATGGTATTCTGTTCTGATTTAGTTTCATGAGTATCATGTTTTTACTGGAGAGCCTGGTCTGCCTAGTGTCTATTTCCCAGCACAGACTACAGACCTGGTGGGGCTGATTGTGGTGGTGGTCCTGGGTGGTTGTGGGCGTGGTGGTGGGGTTGTTGGTGGTGGTGGGGGTCTCGGTTGGGCTGGTGGGGTTGGTGGTGGTGGTGGTGGTGGTTGGGGGGGGGGGGGGGGAGGAATTGGTCACATCAATACTTCTTATTAATCTCCAGATTGCTATCACATGTTTGTCTTTGATGCTGTCCTAACCTCAGGGTAATTCGTTTGACCGGGGTGACCTGGGACAGCTGGTCTCATTTAGTATCTGCTATTGTTTGAGTTTCCTCATCCCATTTTGTAGACCAAAAAAAAGAAGAGTTTATAGTTCTACAGAAGAGGCCTCTAAATCCGAACCACTTTTTGTTTCAATCTTGGTTATGTAACAGCGAGGAGAGAAAGCGAAACTACTGAAGGTGTTCCCCCAGCCAGAAAGTGACTGTCCACGTCTCCTTTACCCCCAGGTTGGACCACGTCAACGTGGTGGCGGCCAGGGAGGTTCCAGAGGGGATGCAGAGACTAGTGGCCACCAACGACCTGCCATTACTGGCCATGGAGTACTGCCAGGGAGGGGATCTGAGAAAGGTGTGCGTGTGTGTGTGTGTACACTAGTGTATGTGTATGCGTGTATACAATTGTTTGTGTGTGTGCGTGGGTGTGTGTGCATGCGTGTGTGTGTCTGTGCATGCGCATGTGTGTGCGCATACGTGTGTGTGTGCTTGCGTGTGTGTGTGCGTGTCTGTGTACAGGACACAGAGGAGCAGGTTGCTATTAAACAGTGTGTGCGAGCGAATGATTTGTTGTGTAGGTGGGTGCGCGCGGCTAAAAATGTGTGTGTTAAAAAAAGGAAGAGGGGGAGGAACTTTCTGTGTTTATCCTTTCCGGATCTTAGTTGTCTTTTAAACACACAAATGGATGGAAAATACTTTCTTTATTTTATATTCAAAGTAATACATTCTGATCTTAAAAGCTCATCGTAGTCTTTAAACTGAAGGATGTTTGTGCACTGTGCTTATACGTCAGAGCTTGTCTTTCCTACACCATGATCTCTCCATAACTCACTGTGGTATTAAGTGAACACGTCCTTTGGTGTGTCCACAGTATCTCAACCTTCTGGACAACTGCTGTGGAATGAGGGAGGGATCGGTCCTGATTCTGCTGCGGGACATTTGTAAGTGCTCTTTACGTTCTCAAAGACCCAGGGGTCTGTCAACACGAGAGATAGAGAAGCCTCAGAGAGTTACAGAGAGAGAGAGGGAGAGCGAGGGCGAGAGAGAGAGGGAGAGCGAGGGCGAGAGAGAGGGAGAGAGAGCAAGAGAGAGCGAGAGAGAAGTGAGTAATTAATTTAGCTTTCAGAGTGATTCGTTTCCTGTCGGATGAAGGATATTGTAGGTGAACAGTACCATGATGTCATTATCAATGACCCTAACCAAAGCGGTTAGTCACACCAACTTTTGGAGAAAGCTTACGTCAACGCTGAAGTCTGCTGTGCACACTGCACTCCTCCTTAAGCATGAGCCTACAGTGTTCATCAGATGTCCAACAACATTGATATGTTCTTAACAGAATAAACCCCTTTCATGTTTTGCTGGTTTACTTTATAAATGTGTATAAATGTTACAAATACACACACACACACACACACATTGTCCTTTTCCTGTAATAGGTGTGTACTTCCTGCAAACCCTATACCACCAGCCAGGGCGGAGACATACACATTGATACACACACACACACTCACACACACACACCCAAGCCACACTTTCAAGGGCTTGAAGGTTATGAGTTTCGCATCACTTAACACTCCTAACCAACACAATTACTTCTCACCATCTTGACGCACTAAGCTTGCTTTTGAGGTCATAAAGGGAGACTTTTTGGTATGTCTGACTTTATGACTTAGACCGTCCCTTAGTCATTACGTATTAATGATTCACTACACGACAGTGTAGCATGCTATGCATGTTCCCACACATCTGGGTCATACATACGTTTATTTATGTAGTTTATACATACGATGTATAAACATTTACATCAAAACATTACAAAACCTTTTTATCCCGCTTCCTGTCCTTGCCACTCTGTGCTCTCAGCTTCGGCCCTAACGTACCTCCACAAAAAGAGGATCATCCACAGAGATCTGAAACCTGAGAACATTGTGCTGCAGCAGGGGGAGAAGAGGGTGAGTTCAACACTGTTATGGTTCACATGGGGGTCCACGCCTCACATTTGAAAATAATTGCTCAAAGTACACATGGAATTAGTGGGCTTTTCCAGTCGTTTCAGGCCCATTTCTCGTCCCGTTCTGCAAGAGTTGTGACTGTGATGCCTTTCTACACAAAGGGATCTCACAGTGTTGTGTTTTTGGCCATACAAGCTCTTTGTATCCCCATGCTCCTGCCGTTTCCAGCCATTGTTGGGATTTTTTTAGTTGACCTTCCTCTGTGGGTTTCTCCCTCTACTATTTACTATGTAATATACAAGTGGTAACCTCGGTTATACAACATGAAGTATGTTGTATAACTGAGGCCAGACATATTAAAGATGTTGTCTCACATTTAAGTACAAGTTCAATTTAAATGAAAACCAAACACAATATTCTAAAAATGTTTTACATATACCATAAAAGAATTGCTATGATAATTTAAATCCAGCACTCTAATCGTATTATTGGTGTAGATTGGTCAGATAAACAAATATAGGGCAGATCAACACAATAACAAGAATGTATCTCTGTTGTTATTGGATAATCCAACTTTTTACACACAGTTTTCTTCATTATTTTCCCTATGTTTAGTTGATCCATAAAATCATAGACCTGGGCTATGCCAAGGAGCTGGACCAGAGCAGCCTATGTACGTCATTTGTCGGAACGCTGCAATACCTGGTAAGCGATGACCCTGCAATTAACGTGCATGGAGTAATCACCATTTTGCAATTTCCAGCCATTCCCTGGTGTGCGTGTGTGTGTTTGTGTATGACAGTGAAATATGTTTTCCTTATCCTCCCCTCCAGGCACCAGAGCTGATTGAGCGGCAGAAGTACACGGTCACAGTGGACTACTGGAGTTTTGGAACGTTGGTGTTTGAGTGCATCACAGGATTCCGCCCTTTCTTACCAACCTGGCAACCTGTTCTCTGGTACCACTCACCCCGAAACCATCCAATCTAATTATTGCAACACAGAGAAACTGTGACTGTACACTACACTACAGCTTAGCTTACGTTCCTGTTTGTTTACACTGTCAATGTTCTGAATGTATAATCGACTCTGACCGAAATCTACACATCTGAAGGAAAAACTAACATCATCTAATGTGTTGCTAGTACTGTCGTACTGTTTATAGCTTATGACGCAGGCTGAGGCTAGCATGAGGGCAGCTATTCATCTATTTCACCTGTTGTCCGTTCAGACCTAGTTGAAACCCCAACAACCATCTACCTCATTGTTGTAGGTTTGTAACTACAGTTTAATTTGATTTAGCAAGACGATGATGGTTGTAAGAGACAGCATACCAGTCATATAAGAAGGTTTCAACACAGGGAGAGACCATCAAAGGGTCTCAAGTCTCATGTTTTGCGTAAAATGTGTGCTGTTCCAGAGTAAATCCTCCCCAATAAGAGAGAAGTGGTTTTATTCAGTCATCACTCTTATCATTTTAAGGCACAACAAACTGAGGTTGAAACAAGATCACGACATCGTGGTCTACGAGGACCTCAGTGGCGAAGTCCGCTTTTCTAAACATCTGCCCCCGCCAAATAATCTAAACAGGTGACACACTCACACACACAGAAGCACACACATACACAACCAAACACATACACAGAAGCGGAAACACATACACACACTTACAAACTCACACACACACACACACACACACACACACACACACACAAGCGGAAACACATACACACACTTACAAGCGTACACACGCATGCACAGATATTTGTACACACATAAATACGTACACACACAAATACTGTGCTTGTATGCCACCTCATGGCCAGTGAATGAACCTGAGTGAACTGTGGTGTTTGTGGACAGTCTGTTGTTGGAGAAGATGGAAAAGTGGCTGCAGATGATGCTGAAGTGGTCTCCACAGGAGCGAGGCAAAGACCCCAACTCCACACCGAGCAACTGCTTCGCCCAGCTGGAGACCATCCTGGAGCTCAAGGTGCTTCCATACAGTCATTCATTTCTGAAAGATTCTGTAACTAGATTAAGTGCTACCGTTATTAGACAGATTTGAGGATCATAGAGAGTCAAAGGCCCTGCTAGTGGTCTCTGTAGACTGTATGCACCTGGTGGCCATGTTGTTGAGTACGGCGGGTAAATCTTCTACAACCATGAAAACTCAATCAAAATGCATTCTAAATGCTACCTGGGTGGGGAAATGGAATGCAGAACTAAAAAATAATGCATTGAGTTGTTATGGTTTGCAAAGATTCTAGAAAGTTTCTGCACCCAACTAACCAAAATGGCAGCTAGGTGAATAAGGTCTACGTGATGTATTGCAAACTAAAGAGGGAATTATCATTACTTAGCCTTACCTCAGTAGAGCTTTACAAAAAAAGCAGCAACACCAGAATACACAAACAACGTCTTTGTTCTCCACTCTGTCCTCCAGCTGGTCCATGTGCTGAATATGGTCTCCGCCAAGATATTCTCCTACTCGGTCACGGCCGGTGAGACGGTGGCTGACCTACAGCTGCGAATAGAGCAGGACACCAGCATCCCTCCAGCCAATCAGGAGCTGCTTCTAGAAGCCGGGCTGGTGCTGGAGTCTGGCGGGGAGGCCCTGCAGTGTGCCGTGGACTACACAGTAAACGACTTCTGCTACAAACCCAAGCATACTATACCATACGCAGAAGCTAATAGTAGACTCTTTATGTGTGTAGGAGATCGATGGGCGGCGAACAGACATGCCTTTGGTCTTCCTATTTGACCGCTCCTCCTGCAGCTACGAGCCGCTGTTCACCCCCCGCACCCTCCCGGAAAACATCCGCTTCGTCCGTGAGTAGATCCGTCTGTCTGTCCCAACCGCCTCCGAGGAGAACACAAAGATTAAAAACAGAGCTATGTCTGGTTTTCTGCCGAATTCACGTCATATGGGAGGAATCAGGGAAGAGGGAAGAATTCCCGTCACTCCGACTTGAAAGCGTTCACGCACCCGCACAGTGAATATGGTAACCGGCTAAAGCAAACCGTTGGGCCTGATGATGTATTTGGGCTTGGATCATATATCATGATTCTTAATAATATTAACTATTTATCAAATTTAACAATAAAGTTAATCAACAAGCAGATATTTTAAACGGCTCGCAACATCTTAGAAATCGTTTATTTGACGCCATCTTGATCTAATAATTTCTGCCGAAGACAGAGAAATCGAACATGTTGGAAATTTCCCAAAGCTCAGACTGGGAAAAATAACTCATGATTTTTCCCACTCAGAATGCAGTAATGACAGTGTAGCAAATGTCCCTGCTACACGTCACCTAGGTGGCTTTTCTCACTCCACCTAGGTGACTTTCCTCGGGCTCCTCCAGACCAATTGGACACAGGGTGGTGATGTTGAATCCAGTTTATTGAAATGGTTGCATAGGATGAAGCATGCCGATAGTGCTGTCATGCCAGAGAGCTCTCTCGAGTGTGTGTGGTGGTGGCTGGTTTAACCTGTGCACACTGATTGGTCAATGTGCAACAGGTGTGCAGCCCCACCCAGCCCCAGAGTCCAATCAGTCTGACTCAGGCCAGGTGAGGCTGCTTAAACCAGCCACCATCCACACACACTCCCACAGACAGTTAGTCCAACATGGCGTGAACGGACCTTTTATCCTCCTGGTCTCAGAATCACTCTCTGTGTCTTCCCATAGAGACGGACCCCAAGCACATGCTGCCCTACAGCCCTCTGAGGAGGACGTGTGGCCAGGCATGGCAGACCATTCGCTCCCTGAAGGAGGACTGGCAGAGGCTGCAGCAGGGCCAGAAAGCAGCCATGTGGGTGGCACAGACACACATGCAAAACATACAAACACATACAAACACACACACAAACACACAGACGCACTCACACATACACACATGCAAAGAAATATGCGCAATTGCACTTCATAGAAAAATATATCTAAACATGTGAAACCACAGACATAACTAAATGCGCGCACACACACACACACACGCACACACACAGAACACACACACAAACAAATAGTAAATAAAGACCCACACAACCTGCGAAACCACAGTATCAAAATACCCAAACACACACACAAACATACACTTATGCAAAATAATATACAACATATTTCTTTGGTCTGTGATGTGTTCCAGTATGAGCCTGCTGAGACACAACTCCTCGCTGTCCAAGCAGAAGAACGAGATGGTGTCCATGAACCAGAGACTCACAGCCAAGCTGGAGTTCTTCACCACCAGTTTGAGCATCGACATGGAGAAATACCAGGAGCAAAGGGCCGCCGGGATCGGTACTGGAACACTAGATAGAATTCAACGTATAATAGTTTGTGTAATAGTACTAAATGGCAATGTTTATTACTTGAATTTGATCATCTAATATACATATGTTATGAGTGCTCGTAGTGTTGTCATTTTATTCTGAAGCGAGGTCATCGTGTCTGATATTAGTGTGTTCCTCTAGCGTCAGAGAAACTCCTGAGTGTGTGGAAGGAGATGGAGCAGACCGCCGCCAGCTGTGGTCAGGTACAGCCATAGTGTGCGTGTGTCTGTGTGTGTTTGTGTATGTGTTGTTATTTGCCTGTGTACGAGTATGTTTGTGTGTTGGTTGTAAACTAGCCTTGCTTTGTGTTTGTGCGACTGTGTGTATGTGTGTTACTGTGTGTGTATGTGTTTGTATATGCCTGTGTGCATGCATGTATGTGTCTGCGTGTGTGCTTGTGTTTGTGTTTACATGCCTCTGTGTGTATCTGCGTGTGTATTTACCTGCGTGTGTGGGTGTCTGTGGGCTCCAGGCCAGGGTGAGTGAGTTGGAGGAGGAGATGATGATGCTGCAGACCGATATCGTGGAACTGCAGAGACAGCCATGGAGGAGTGGAGAGGCTCTGGAGACCCTGTAGGCAAACACAACCCTCATTAGCTTTCACATCATGGGGTTCAATAAGCAACTGCTTTAACGCTCTTTCACCGTGTCTCTTTCTCTTGCTCTCTATGTCTCGCTCTCTATGTCTCTTTCTCTCTCTCGCTCTCACTCTCCTTTAGTGAAGGAAAAGCCATGGAACTCTTCAGGAAACTCAGAGAGAAGCCCAGAGGTATGACAGACAAATACTTTATAATAAATAATGAAACTGTCCCGATTGTAATGTTTTGGGCAAAGCATCATTGTAAAGACTTAACAGCTTTATTGATCCCATCATACCTCTAAACGACACACTACACTTCAGTTTTAATACCCCAGAGTGTGTGTGTGTCTGCGTGCGTGCATGTGTGCGTGCGTGCGTGCGTGTGTGGGTGTGTGTGTGCGCCTGCATGTGTGTGTGTGTGTGCCTGCATGTGTGTGTGTGTGTGTGTGTGGTTTCCCGGAACAGAACAGAGATGTTCAGGGGACAGTCAGGAGGTAGTTCGTCTGGTGGTGCAGGCTGTGCAGTTCTATGAGAGGAAACTTAGAGACTTCTACACTCACCTGAGGTAATACAAATCCCTTTATTATATATGTATATAATATGTATATAATACACTAACTTCTGTGTGTGTGTGTTGTGTGTACATGCCTGCTTTTGTGTGTGTGCAGTAAGACAGTAGTGTGCCGCCAGCGTGTGATGGAGCTGCTCCCAAAGGTGGAGGGAGTGGTCCAGAGAATGGCTGAGAGTGAGCAGGTCCTGATGGGACTCCAGGAGAAACGCCAGAGGGAGCTGTGGGAACTGCTCAAAGTAGCCTGTGTGAGTTAGTCAATCAGTTCATTCCGATATAGTCATTAAGCAGCAGGTTGGGGTGAGGCATTTTGCTCAAAGTAGCCTGTGTGAGTCAGTTCATTCAGATTTAGTTTATAAGAAGCAGGTTGGGGTTAGGCATCTTTAAGATCCCTACAGGTTGGGTTGTGGACATTGGTGATCGAACCCAGTACCCTTAGGATGGGAGATAGATAGTAGATGTTAGGAACACCCTAACATCTGCACCGCTCATCATGTCAAGTTGTTTTTGTATACCACAGAATTCCTCTTGATTCAATTAGCATAGAATACTAGTCAAGTATAAGTACTAGTACATTCGTTGGGGATTTTACTTACTTACTTTTACTCCAACGCAACTAACAGGGAACTGAAATGCAGCTAATTAAAGAGGGGTGAAATATCTTGCTCAAGGATGCCTACAATCTGCGGACATTGAGGAACTAACCCACTATCTTCAAGTCTTGTCAAACGCACTAGCTAGTCGCGGTGTATGTCGGTGAAATGAGGTCATTGGGATTAATATTTCAACTATGATGATCGAAGAGTACTGATCATTGTTTAGCGGTCACAGTCACAGTTGTGTGTGTGGTGCGCCGATCAGCACCGATCACTGAACTGACTGGGTGCCCTGATCCGTTTGTATTCTCCAGAGTAAAGTCCGCAGCCCAGTCAGTGGGAGTCCCGACGGTATGAGGACCCCCTCCTCAGTACCCCCACTCCTGACCCCCAGACAGAGCCTGCAGAACCCGTAAGACACACACACACACACACACACACACACACACACACCCACACACACATGCACAGTCATTGTTTGTCTTACTGCTTGTGTATGCTTCTCTTGTTCTGCTGTTTTGTTGCCTGATGCTGCTGTTGCTAGCTACCTACCCGATGCCTGTGTGCTAGGCTGTATGCTATTTATCTCATGATTATTATGATTGTATGTAAGTAGTGAGTGTGTGGGAAATGTTTGGATATGTGCTGCAGTTTTTTAACTCCACGTTTATTTTTAGCCCCTACCCCCTTACCTAAAGAGGCTATGCCTTTTGCCAGGCCGCCATTGTAAATAAGAATGTTTTCTTAATGGTTTGCCTGGTTCAATAAAAACACCCACATGCTCACGTAGAGATAAACCAACTCCTGTACGTACAGTAATATGGACAACATGACTCGGTGATGTGTTGTATGAATGGCTCACGATCGTCCAATGGTCGTCCTCTCAGAGATGAGCCACTGGTGGAGGAGAGCAGGATGTTCGAGAGCCGCCTGCAGTGTCTCCTGCACGACACCATCCAGGAGTCAGAGAGCTCTATGGAGGTAGGTCTCACACACACGCACACTCCAGTGTGCTAGGGATACACTGGTGGTACTGGCTACTTAGTATTCAGTATAACTTATCGTCTGACACCCTACGGTGATCAGAAACGTTATTTTAATAGTTATGAGTATTTTACTTGTATTTCCTTGTTACTATGATTTGTTGTTCCTCATCATCATGTCTCTTTGTTTTATGCTGTGTTTCCCTTTATCAATCATTTCGTTTTGCAGATCTTGTTTTCACTGCCTTTGAATTTATAATATTAATGTTATGTTTGCGGACTTACTTGAAAACGGGATGGTTCGTCTCAAGGGGTTATTCATGAACACTGCGTTAATGCAGTTGCTTGAACTTCATACGTCTGACTATTTGCACCCTGTGTTTCCTTTAGATGCTGAGAGAGTGGACATGGATGAATGGCGTGCAAGATTTCTCCAGTGACCTCTCCTAAGTGTCTTATAACTGTATATGAACTGTACTGTTTTGTAATGTGATACTCTGCTGCCCCTCTGTGGAGATGTGGGTGAAATGTGTTCTGGTTTGATAAAATAGAGACAATGATCAGCCTTGGTCTGTGACTAGCCGGTGCTCGCGCTATGAGATTTCCAAGTGACCAAAGGGATGGGGCTCCTCGATGCGGACGTTTACAGAATATGTCAAAGGCAAAGTTACTGCCTTGGTACATCTCTCTCTAATAATATATGTAGAATAAGGTAAATAAATGCACGTGTAATGAATATTTGGAGACAGTGCAAACAATCTATGCTATTAGATATATAGACCTATATATGTATGTATATAAATAAATATATATTTCACAGAACAAATGTGAATAACTTGGAAACAAGTGGGTAAATTGGTGTTTCATCAAGATGTCTTATTCTTCCTTAATCTTGTATTTAGTTTAATTATTTGGAAACACTTACCTTTTCCAGTATGGCTATATTGTGCTGACTTTGCCATTGTTAAGATGTTCAATATTTGTACTGGTTTTGTACTATTTCATGCTTGGCTTACATCTTTAAACCAAAATGTATCTTAAGAAAATCTCAGGTGTCATTCACTCATGTATATTTGGATTAATTATTAAGGCCTAAATGATGCCTCTGCAATGCTGAACAACCCTTTCCACAGATGTATACCTTAACTCTCAAGTCAAACTACAAAGATAAAATATAACCTCTCTCTGCTCTGGTTCAGTTTATTAGGCTGTATTAACTCCTTCAATGTTTAAATAACAATGCCGTTCATACCCTCAGATCAACCTGATTGTAAGATAGTTTGAAGCTCATTGTGTTGGGGGATTTCTGTGTAATCCCAAAATACATTTGATACATTGGTTTAGATGCTGTAAACTTGTGAATAAAAGGTTTTGTTCCAAGTGACGTGTTGTTGTAAAAAATGTATTTTTTTTAATGTGAAGATATGGGACAGCAAATACTTTTTGTGTGAAAGAAAAATGTTAAAATATGCAATAGAGCCGGTTAAAAAAGATTAGAAAATAATTTTTACCATATAACAATTTATTATGTTGGTATTTATCATTCTTTATTAAATTAATTCAGTAAATCAGGTTGAGGTCCTGACTGGTGATTTTTCCCCCAAATTCAAAGAACAGCCAAGACAAGATTACATAGCAAGAGAACAGTTACAGTACTAACAAGAACAGACCCAACAAGTAGATGACAGAAGTTAACAATCTCTAGTAACTTTTTAGGCAACTGTAGGTTTCATCCACCTAAAAGGATCAGTCTCTCTTTGTCAGTTCCGTTTACTCCAACTAGTATTGCATCTGTTTAAGTACTATTCTAAAGTGAACCTGCCGTTGTTCTGGAAGTGTGCAGATTTTAGTAACCACACCCCCCCCCCCCTTTAGATTTAAAAGCACCAACTTCAAATATCAGATACCTTATTTGCCTTTATTGCCTATGTTAAACAAATCAAAACTATCTTATCTTATATATAATTTAGGCAAAGGGAGGTGACAGTCAATTATACAGGTGCTTGATATCGATTGTGTGTGATAGATGGGAGGACCAGGATGCACAGAGCCGTAGTGGGCTGTATCAAATACATGTCAGATTCACTTCAAATTCAGCACTGGCGTTCTTAGATCTTGGATTGATGTGGGATTAAGGCAAATAATTTGTGTGTGTGTGTGTGTGTGTGTGTGTGTGTGTGTGTGTGTGTGTGTGCGTGCGTTGGGGGTGTGGGAGGATTCTTCGTTTCGTCACATTTACGGTCTTGGCTTATTCTGAAATATTGCATCCTTCTCTTGCTTTTATCGTCCACCCTCTCAAAATTCTTATGCCTCGAGTTCGAAACCCACGCCGACCTTGTGCCCTCCAGCGTTGAAGTTCTTCCCGTCAATCAGACCTGAGAGGGTGAGTTTCACTCCTGCAGAAAATGAATGGAGGTCCACAGTAAGTCACACTCAAACGATTTCTTGCATTCGGTGTTGTTTTGGAATTTTGGCCACAGCATGTCTAGAAAGGTAAAAACACAGGAGTACTGGACTCACCTGGCCTGAGGGTTTGCGTGTAGCCTACTCCAACCAGACAGGCGTTGTTCACTTTGGTCTGTGAGGAGGGGAATACAATCATAATAACTTTGTATGTTGCACCATAATTTAGGTGAGATTTAAACCTAGGGTAGGCAATTTCTTTTAGAAGCATTTTGTCATATTTGTGATAATTCACTTTACATCCTGACCGCAATCAAGATATCAAATGCTCTGACCAAAAAAAGAAGAAATCTGGTATCTGTGGCAGTCGCAGGACTGTAATCCAATAATTGTATTTTGCCCGATATAAATTATTGGATGGCCTACCTGTGTGTGTCTACCTACCTACCTGCATGCACTCAGGCCGTGCTTGACCAGAGTCTTTCACAAGGCTAGGCAGACCTATTGCTAAACCTGGTGAGCTAGTCATTTGTTTTGCAGGAGTGGCTTTGGAGGGAGGCCTGAAGCAAGGGGTGGGATTTTTTCAGTTGTATTCTTTAAAAATCGAGCTTACACTGTCTGGTTTCTCCAAATTTCCTACCTAAGAGCTATTATTTCAGTGTAATTTGTTAGAAATGCCATAGCAATCCATCAGCTATTAGAGAGTAAAATGCTCTGTGAGAATATCCTTTTGCCTTTACTGCGTCTGCCTCTGTATGAGCAAATTTAGATTTTAGGCCGTTCCCGGCTCAAGTCTGACCAATCAGGGCAGCCATTTATGTGGTTAGGTCAGGGAATACATCTTGCCTGTCAATCACAAGTGTGTGAAATGCAACTCTTCTCAATGGTGGACAAATGTAGCGAGGGAGGGAACAGAGAGCAAGGGGATATTTGTTGTTAACTTTCTAAATTGCACTCTCTTCTGCGCTCTCTCTTACCTACAGCACCTTTAATACCTAATAACTACTGTGTCGGCTGCTGTGACAAATGTTCCCCTGGGGATCCATAAATGGCATATCCATATTGATGCATCATGGAGGCTGTGCTTACAGAGAGGGAGGTGTTCTTATCCAGCTGGTGTTTGGCTCCGATCTCAAAGCGTGTGTTGTTGCTGCCAGCGGTCCAAGCCAGATTGATGGCCATCTCCAAATTGCTGTTCACCTTCTGGTAAATGGACCCGCCGAACTCCGTTCCGTCATTACTGAAAAGTGCCCCCAAATACATCCAGCAAAATACAATATTATAAACGTGTCTAAAAACATTTCTGTACCTGCTGATTTCATTTCAGTATTTTTTTTCTTTCGACATTTCATCTCGAATTGTGTCATCTTCACATTCCTGCCCACTGAAACTCTCTCCCTTCCTCTCCCTCTCTTCTTCTCTCTCTCGCCTCCTCTCATACTCACACGTTGGTGTGGAGCTGGAAGTCTCCGGCCTTGTAGCCCAGGGCAAAGTTGTTCTTGGCCAGTTTGGACTTTGCCGTATCGAAGGCGATCTGGTAGCCCGCCAGCCAGCCCTCGAAGCCGAGCACGGCGGCCCCATGGACGGTGGGGCCGGACATGTCGAAGTCCAGGTCGCAGCCCACATTGATGTGCTCCCGCTTGTAGCTGGACTTCAGCTTGGCACTCTTCTTGCTGAAGGATGGATAAAGAAGGGCATTTTGTAATGGCAGAAGATCTTCCGTTTTTGTTTGTATATTATCTTTATTATATAGTGTTCTTATTTCCATCTTACCCGGTGTTGGGAACAAATGATGTGTCTAAGCCCAGCTTCAGGCCCAGTGCCAGCTACAAACCCAGACACAAACAAATGGTTTACCTAACCATATATCTTCGTTAGATACAAATGATCTTTCTCTTAAATCAGTTTCATATCTTACTGTAGATATTAATTCATGTAAAATGCCATGTTTTGAACCTGACTAGGCCTGCCTAATTGGATGCTACATGATAACAATAATACCTTTGTTTAGGTACAGAAGCTCAAACGAGAAGAAAAATGCAATGTTTTTCAGGGGAAACCCCAAAAAAGCAGACCAAGAGGTGGGTGCTTCTGGCCTCACCTGGTCCTCCATGGTGATCTCCGTGGTCAGGGTGTTGTCAGTGTTCCACTTCTGGTTGAAGCTGAGGCCCAGGTCCTTCAATTTGTACTTGGTCTCCAGGTGACCCCCAGACTTCCCTGTGTCTGTGTTGTTGGAGCCAGACGTGGCAAACTCCTGACAGAGGGAAGGGGCACCAGGACATGGAGGATAACAACATGAATAATAATAATGATGATAGTAATAATACTATGGGAGGAGAACACAAGAAGCCACATGGGGGTGGGGGGATATTGCTTTGGTGATATTAGGAAAGCAAAGCTGTGGAAATCAGAGGTGTAGAGTAACGGAAAACATAGGAAAGAAGGGGAAGAAGCATCTCCGCATCCCCTCTGCTGTTCCATCCTTCTCATGAGTTGGCTCTTGTTCATCTCATTAAAAATAAATAAAAAACACCACTCCTAAGAGAGGCTTCTCGTTCAATAAAAAGATTGCAGAGGAACATGGGAGAGGCTACTCGGGTGTGTGACTGAGGCAGTGCTCTAAGGATCAGAGCAGGTGGATCTGTAACAGGAGATCAGCGAGTGATATCTATAGGAACTACTGCTGTAACGGAAAAGGGCACACACACACATACATATAAACACAACCGCTATCACCAGTTCACCCTGCAGTGATGACACACACACAAACAGCCACGCACACACACTCTTACCATCTGAAAGAAACCATCCATAGAGGAAGCAGAAAAAGGGAGGAAGATCAAAATTAGAAAAATAAAATACATTTAGATTTAATTAACTAACTATTCCTATAGGACCAATTGGAAAAGACCACTGAAAAATAATCACTTTACAGGGATGGGTAGCAGTTTTCAAGGGTGTGGCACTAAGCACGAAAAGGCAGCCTGCTGTTTCAATAAACAGAGCTATTTCTCCAACTGTAAGACTGTCAGAGTGTAGATCAGTGTAGATCACACAACAAACAGACATTGGCATGCTACCACACAGTGAGTCACTTTAACTACAGTCCCATTCAGAGGAAGAGAAAAGCAAGACTTACAACTCCACTTTGAGACTTGGTCTTCAGGTCCAGTTTAACAACTCCAAAGCCTGAAAGAAGAAATGAAATTGTATTTTGAAAAGTAGGGTGAATATTGGACCTAGATACTGTAAGTCAACTATAGATTTTCTTAGTGCATGCACCAAGCACAAAAACAAAAGTAATTGGAAAACTTTCCAAATCAATAATGAAAACTAGAAGCCAGCTATGAAGGCCTGCAGCTGTTGTACACCTTGGCATGATTCAAATAAATAAATTATTGACTGTTTTACCATAGCCCTTGCTGAAGATATCTTTGGCAGATTTCCCAAGGTCTGAATATGCAGGAGGGACGGCCATTGTGCCTGTGGAGACAAGAAGGAAAAGTCCTATTTATAGAACAACGAATAAACACACCCGTGTTTACACATTTCCCTTCATAGGAAACACACGATGAATGCATACATTTCTCTACACTTGGGGCACTCAAGTCTAGAAAGCAGAAAACAAAAAGACAATAAACTAATAATGAATAATAAATTAATCACAGCAGCATCTAAGCTATCGGCTCACACACAAATGATTGTTTCCAGAGTGTCCATTAATGTTAGAGGTCAACATATAAATAAATAAATCTAAAAATCCATAGATGTGTTATGCCATTGCTGGAGAGCTGTCACTCTGAACAGGTATCAACAACATTTCTCCCCTTCCCCCAACATAATCCAATAAACCATTTCCTGGCCTCAGTCCATTAGCAATGGAACAGAAGTGGTCCACTTAATCAAATAGATTCTCTAAGGAAAACACTGTTATACAGTGGGCCAATAGTAACGTTAATACTGTATGCTAGCATTCCTACATAAAAAAAAAGATTTAAAAATAAGAGATAGCTGTACAGGCCTAACTGCAATAGCAACACAAGCAGAAGCAGGTTTGGTTAGTCAGCTACAATTTATTCTGCATAGCACTGCACACTAAGCTTTATACTGTCATCAGGGTCCCCCAGGGCTCGTGTGTGTGTGTGTGTGTGTGTGTGTGTGTGTGTGTGTGTGTGTGTGTGTGTGTGTGTGTGTGTGTGTGTGTGTGTGTGTGTGTGTGTGTGTGTGTGTGTGTGTGTGTGTGTGTGTGTGTGTGTGCGCGTGTGTTTTGGTAGGTCACTTTGCTGGTATACAGTCTTTATCCCCTGTCTGCAATCACTGATAGTCACCAACCACCTACGCCAGTACCAGAGTTTCTTTCTCACGGAAACCGCAAGAGGTTATTCCCAGAGCTCTCTTCTGTCCAAATCCTCATCAATTATGAATGGGAATTTCTGTGGCTGGGCGTGATCCGAGGACCCTGATGACTTGTCTCAGGGCTCTCCCCCACCCTGCCACTCACCAGGAGCATGGGGAGACAGGTGGTGTGCACATGTCCCGCAGTGGCCTTTGCTCTCCCCCTGCTTCTTGCATGTTCCTGTCATTTTCTCAGGCAGACTTTTCTCGGCCATGACTCTCTCTCTTTACAGGTGGGACGATGGGAAGCATGGAGAAAACATTCATGAGCCATTATCACAACGTGTTACATGTACACCTGACCCAATGTAATCAGTACTCACTTTGTGTGAATATTAAGGACACAGAACACTGTCCTCCTAACGGGGTCCTTCGCTCAAAAGCTCCTTGTCATGACTGACCGTTCATCTAGCTGGGCTCTGGTGGACTATTGCAACACGTCTGCAATATAACAATGGCCGATCGGTTGGTTCATGCACTAGATGTGTACATACCTAGCCCTGTATATGGCCATTGTGTTGCCTTTGTTCATTCATACAGTATCAGTACCATCGCTAATAAAATATTGCATAATATACTGTATATACCAACTTTGGTTTGTATTATAAGTCATTACACGAATACGTCTCTTATTCTCGCATTGCCTACCTAATGGACAGTGAAGTGGAACAATGTTCACACAATATAATCTGCCTTTACACTTTCGTGTGGTCCCGGTGTGACCTCTGTGCTGCCCCCCCTCCCCCCCCCCCCCCCCCCCCCCCCCCCCCCCCCAGGAGAGACGGCCTGCTAGCTAGATCTGAGTAGACATTGTACTGACCTTGTCCTCCCTGTAATGTCTTTCATAGTTATCTCAATCTTTATTTCTTCATACCTTTCCTCTACTGTTACATTGCTCAACACTTTCACCAGTCTGGTTCATGATTCCTTCCAGTCTTACTGTAGTCCACCAGCACCCTTTAGCTATTTTTAGTCCAGGTGAACTTGATACGTTCTCCCTTGTGACCAGTGGTGGTCAAAATGGTGGCTCTTTTCCCCATTCTGACAATTCAATTGTGTATTGAAAATACCGGAAAACGTTAACAGATACAATAGAAGTCAAACTCAGAAATTGTTTTAAATACTATCCAATTCAAAATGCCTGCCTTCTATCACTCATTCTGCAACACCTGACAAATATATTGCAACAACAATATAAACACCTAGTGAGTCATCTAGTTATTAGCAAAGAAAATGTATTGTAATTGCATGACTCACAACATACTATGTAGTATTTGACAGACGTGTATAACTGTATGTGTACACAAACACACCATTACACTAGCGTGGGACACTTAGGCGATAGAATATAATAAATGCAGGCGAAATGTTATACAAGGTCAAGACTAGTCAGGTTACACCAAGAGAATTCATGGACTGAATGACCAGTGTAGAGCCTATTCAGGCCTACTTCCTGCCACTATATGTTAAATACAGAGACTCACAATAGTTTTGTTGTAATGATTATTTGTACTATTAAATTCTAATTCTAGACTGAAAAAAATACAAGAAATTATTTCAGAACTTTGTATAGCTTGAAGTTTAATCCTATTCACATTTATATATTTATTTATGTATTCGTCAATGTAGACCATGTTGAATTACCATCCAATGACAACCTATACTCAAATAAAACGAGTATAGCATCAGAGTAGCCTATACTAGCCTATGTAGGAGGTAGAACTATGGACTTCGAGCTTCAAAACAAACATTCAGATAACTACCTTAACTAACCCTATTGATGAGCATATGGAACTGCTTTTCAGCAAAGTCGGATTTTGATTGTATAATTTTAAAATCGTATTGTTGTTTCCTCTTAAATTCATGTTTTACAGTTTTATTTTGAACGTTTCTAACGTTGCCTCCACCCCAAAGTCACCTTTTCCAAAAGAAATAGCTGGTGATTGCGCAGTCCTCCTGACTGAAAATTGTCTCATAAAATAATCCAGATCATGCCCAATCTAGCACTTGCTATCTACCATACCTTTTAACAATAGTTGAAATATTCGTTTTATTCTGTTTACAATGGAATTATTAAACAAGTGTTAGAAATGCGCGACGAGCCTGACTTTGCACTGTAGCCTATGACACTCACATGCAGCATACTTTTTCTTCTCACACTTCAAGTAATCTTCCTGACAAGAAAACTATTACTTAAGTACTCAGTCAACGAATGTCTACCCTCTTACAGTATATAGATATTATATTGGAAAACATACTGTACCTTTTTTTATGAGGCGATGCGCTCTTTCACAATATGATGTATCGCGCTATAGGGCACAGCGAAGGAGAAATTGACGCAGACTGGGCATGCGCAACAAATGGCTCCTGGGGGCGGGGTCGTAAGCTTGCGGTTGCTTGTCATAAAACCTTTCCAAAAATTACATTTATAGTGGCTTTGATAGTTAGCGATACATAAATATTTTATTGAACGGATTCTTAAAATAATCCAATCAAAATGTTTATTTAAAAAAGTAAGCTGAATGCATTTAAATATTTTACCTACATATTTGATCTATGACAGGCCTGTATATACACAGCTCACCTTTTTTTTTCTAACCCTATTTGGATATTAATATAATAATGATATAATGAATACTGATAATATAAATTATTATTTTTATTATTATTCTTAAATATTTCATTAAATCAATTATTTAATAGTAGGACACTATTATTTCATTACACTTGTTTCACCACCAGTTATCCGATAGCATAGAGCTACAGTGTGGCAGGATTACAATATTAGAATATAAATTCTAGATAAATTCCAATGTTGAATTGTGTGTCATATTATTACATTAATATATGTTTATTTCATTGAAAGTCCCGTGAACAAAATCCCTAGCTGAGTTAAGGTGTTTTAGAGAACAGTGGTCGTTTACGTGTTTAGCACCCTTTAGCTCATCGGTTTAGCTCACAGTCACATTCTATATAATCTACCTCTATGCGTAGCTCAACCGTTTCCATGGTGACAAATCGTGCAGGTGTTGTTGATACTACAGCGTCATCAAACTGCGTGGACAAACAAACTCCACCGTTTGGATCGTCTAAAGCTAATAAAGGTAACACCCTTAACGTTATTAAGTTATTTAAACACACACGTTCTCAACTATTTGAACGTATAACGTTGAATGTTGTCGATAAGGGTTACAGGATACGAGTTTTCGTCGCAAGACGGAGGCCCTGTCGATTGCGTTATGTAACAATATGTAAACAAATACACCAACCCATCAGTGCCCTAAACTATATTTAACCACTAACATTGTCAAGCTCTTAGTTTTATGACGTGCGAAGGACCTTCGAAGATATTTGGGCCCATCCCCCCAGACCCATCGCTTTTCCCCGAATACTACAAACGGCCTGCTTCTGGTAAGATATAGTTGACCCTAAATATAAGTATAAGATTAGACCAAATGGCGACACTAACAATCAAAACAAATATTTTACTGCAGCATGCATACAACATGAAATATCTGTGGCACTTGTTCCAGCTCGGGGGCGGTTAGAAGGACATTCTGATGGGACTTTGGCGCTGCTCTCAGGGCCGCTGGCACCAGACCCAGTTCTCTACCCTGAGTGCTACAGTTGTCGTGACCCACCACGTCCTCCTCGAATTGGTCACAATGCCACCCACATCCTGGAGCGAGGACAGAGGGGTGTAGTGGGAGCACTGCTTAAACTGGAGGGTGTCTCCTTCAGCCCAAGCACTCCTAAACAAAGTATGTGTCACTAACGATATGTCTTTTGATGATATCCGTAAAAAGATAGGAAAAAAAACATACATAAATTACATCTCATAAGAAATACTTTTTAAGTATTATGTACGACATAAGTATTGTATTAATAATATACTGTAAGACATAAGATGCTTATGCTTG
This sequence comes from Lota lota, assembly GCA_026745465.1. Classification (NCBI taxonomy): domain Eukaryota; kingdom Metazoa; phylum Chordata; class Actinopteri; order Gadiformes; family Lotidae; genus Lota; species Lota lota. Next base: position 7,944,660 of record JACYXH010000479.1, on the reverse strand, counting down.
TTGATCTTGTCGAATGTTACTCTTTTTAGTTGATAACCTTTTTTATAAAGTAATAATGGCCCTGGAACCATAGAGTATCCATCCCCCACTGTATGCCGCTGTCTGGTGTGGGCTCACAATGCTTGTTCAAATCATTGTGTTGAGAAAGTCAATGAATCTATAACAAATCTATAATGATTAAATATATATATATATATATATAAATATATATTCACTCCTGTGACTGCACACTTAAAAGTATTAAAGTTTTATTTCCACAGTAATTAACTATTTGGTGCACCAATTTGGTGCCCCTTCCCTCAGAACAGTTTATGCGTGATTATGGAAAAGAGAACATAAGGAGACTGAGGGAGATCCAGAGGCGCTGCAAAGAACAGGAGGCTGTCCGAGTGCATTCACAGCCTGTCCCAGTGAAAGCACTCTGGAGCTCTGCAAAATACCAGAACATCCCGTCCAGGGTGATGGCCCAGCTACAAGTACGGTCATCTGTATGGACTTTTGGATTTTGTTCAAAACTAACCATGTGTTTTTACATCTAATCAACTCAACTCCTTTTATATGCAGGAATCTGGCTCCCATCCAAAGCCACAGTGTCAGACCTTTCTGAGGGCCCATTCTAGCTGTGCATCCGCTGGACCAGCCAGGATACATCGCAGCGCCTCCGTTTCTGCTCTGCGACACCCAGACCCCTGCAGCAATGCAGGCGACGAGAACCAACCAGTAAAACAAAACAGAAAAATGAATCTTAGGGCTCTTAAATCATTCACACCGAAATAGACACTTAAATTAGCATCATAACATGCTTTGCTTTGACTTAATACTACGCCTTTACAGTTAGAAATCCAGGGAAAGAGTGTGGACTTCATCAGACACAACGCAAGAGCTGCAGGGAAGGTGGTTTTACGTCGGTCCCAGTCTTTGTCTAACCTCAAAGACAAGCCTGTCCCAAGTGCAGTGAAGGGCCAGGTGCCTCAGTAGTGAGTATGGTTTGGCTCCATGTAACATCTTTGATAAAAACTAAACCTGATATGTTTTGGCTTCATTTTTGGCTTCTGTTTGTTTTTGTTTCCCTACTCAAACACTAATGCGTTAAGTCTGGAGAAGAGGAAGGAACAGTGGCGTAAAGAGAAGGAGGAGAAGAGGAAAATTGCACCGGATCCGACCATCCCTGCTGGGCACACGTTGATGACTGAGAAGGAGAGACAGGATACACTGCAGTCGCTCAAAGAGAGTATGTCCTCTGTTTGGATGTAGTTCTACTCTGGAATAACTATGGGTGTTATTATTGTAACTACTTTATAACCATGAGAAACTATAAGAACTATGATTTACTTGCCACTATCTCCCTACTTGGTGTTACAAGGATAAATAACCCTTTATCATTCAAACTAACCTGAACTAAACAATTAAACTAAGCACTGCTCGAGGGCTGTATATGTATATAAGCCAGCAATATCATTATACATCCCATCCTGCTTTTCTATATGAAGGTAGGGGAAGGTGGAAAACAACAAGAATGAGGCTTATTAGGCCCCTCTGACCTATCTAACTACATCTATATTTCTCCTCAGGCCACCAGTCCCTGGTGAAGGAGCTGCTGTCTCTCCCGGTCAGGGCAGATAGTCTGAGTATATGTTCCCGTCGCACTCAGCTTGATCGCAGGCTGTTTGAAATGGAAGAGGCCATCAAAATATTTTCAAGGGACAAAGTGTACATCAAAACAGATTCGTAGAACTGGTATACTAGTACAGTATTAATACTGGGTTGGATCACTGTAGTAGTCTAGTTATTGTACATAATGTTGCATTGAAGATACATTATCTTACTTTTACTTTTTTATTCTTAATTATTTTGAATTAAGATAATTAGTATACGGTATGATTTGAAGGTCTGGATTATTTGTATGCTCTATATATGCTTAAGCATTTATTTAATTTAGCTATTGAAGTCCCCAGTCTCTACAGGGTGTTGGTTGGAAATCTTACTGCTGCCAAAACATTCTGAAGCATGTCATTGCCAGCAACATGAGATATTACCTTTGCAGAAATTATACATTGTTAAGATGCATTATAAAGAGTTGTTATGCACCATCAATAGTGACTGTATGTATTGTAAATCTAAATACATTTGGATTATAGAGCATTCAATTAAAATGTTTTTTATTGGATTATGATTTGAAATATAAATGCATTCAACTGCAGTTCTTAATCGGGTGACTTTGTTTAGCTTGCCGTGAATAAATGAGAACGATTCTTTGTTTCTTTGTAATTGTTATTGGTTTTGGACACAATTACACATGTTTATTTTTATAGAAAGCCACTAATCAGACAGCCAAATTAAATAAATGGTGCATTGCATTGAATATTTGAAGAAAACGTAATTGACGTACAGCACGCACGAAAAGGACGTCTTACGTCTGCGAAAGCCCTTCCACCAATCGTTGCCCTTTCATTGTTTAGTCTCAAACAGGCTAATGTGTTAGCAACCAAGAACACAGCAATCACCTAATTTAGCATCATATTTAACCCTTGAACAACATACATTATTAAAGTACATTTAAGAGAACAAAGAACCGACGATGAGTAAGAGGAAAGCACCACAGGAATCGCCCAACGAAGGAATAACAGATTTTCTTGTCGGTACGTGAAGTGTATGCGGGTAGTTGGGCTAACCTAACAATAGGCATTCGGAAGCTTCCAAGAATTTGGAGATCTTGAAATTAAAATCAAACGGTTTATGAGTTATGCTGTATAACCTTGCTTTAATTTGAATATACGCTGTTTATAACGATGAATTGTTATTTGAAGTAGTAGCACATTTCCTTTGCTGTTGAGAGATGTCCTGATTCTGCAGCGCCTGCAGGCTGTCTGTCATTTAAGCCGACTGCTTGTTTAGCAGTGCTTGTTTAGCAGTCGGCGTGCCATTTAAACCAGAAAACAACACATTGCTTTCACAAATTACAAATTGCAAAAAAATTCATTTGCTAAATTAATCTGTTTGGATTTTACTTCCAGAACTGGCCAATTATGAGAAAAATGTAAACAGAGCGATACACAAGTATAATGCCTACAGGTAAGTTTAGGATGCAACCCGTGGTCCAATTTCTGAAAACAATATTATTATCAGTGGGAATCTATAGGAAATGTCTTTATACTCAACGACTTGATAATCTCTTACAAATTGTCCCTGACTATACAATTGATTACATTCATAAAACCCCATGGCTAACAAAGGGCATCTGAAAAACATTATACATGTATGTCAGTAAACCATTTGCTTCCCAATGCTTTTCATTTCATCAATATATTTGGTATGCTTTTATTAGGAAGGCAGCATCGACTATTTCCAAGTACCCACAGAAGATCAAAAGTGGTACAGAGGCGAAGAAACTGGTATGAACGCTTCACCAGTGCCAAGTTAATATAAACATTCATAAACACTGACGTTGGTGCATGGAGAGGTTTCGATTGTAAATGAAACTCCCCACACATAGCTTGGTTCTCCTATGGACAAGATAATAAAATAATATACATTAGGATTACATTGTATATAATGGGCTTACCTATGATTTTACTTTAAGCATAAGCTTTTACTTCCATTCAAATACAACAATAGCTCATTATACTGATAGCCTAACAATTTACTAAATACAAAATGGCCACACATCTTTTATATCACATTTATATCGTAAAGGCTTTCACAACTCAGTTGATAAAGCAATGGTTTCAAAGTACTTGCATTATGTTGGTAGTACACTTGGCAGCTAAAATCAAGAATCTGCTCACTGTCTTGCATGAATATTGCACATGTATATAAAGTATTCTTTCCCAACCTACAACAGGAAGGTGTGGGAGCAAAAATTGCAGAAAAGATCGATGAGTTTCTGCAAACAGGCACATTAAGGAAATTGGACAAGGTACATTTTTATAATTTAAATAAGATATTAATGAATAACCACTATATCTTTACACTAACATTAACACATAACTGAAGCCTTACCCGAAGTGTTTACCTTTTTAGATACGGAATGATGACACAAGCTCATCCATCAATTTCCTCACAAGAGTTACTGGAATTGGGTATGTCCAAGTGTATATGATCACAAAAAACAAATTGAGTCATGTCACTATAATGCAATACGCTTAAGTACAATGCACTAGTAGCAGAACTATAGAGTCTTTATTTGTACTCCTTAATGATTCATGTGTTTCTCTCTTCCAAGGCCTGCTGCTGCCAGGAAGTTCTTTGAGGAAGGAGTGAAGACACTTGAAGGTAACTTTTCAATGTGGTCTATTTATTCAGTGATAGCCACTAGGAATATCTTCACATTGTTAGAATTTTGAGCATTTGACTAAGGATTATTTCAGTAAACTTAGCGTATATTTTCGATGTAGATGTAAAGGTACATCTTCATCTTTCTGTGACTTTTTGTAGATTTGAAAAATATTGAACACAAGTTGAACCATCACCAGCAGATTGGACTCAAGTAAGTGCATATGAATCCTATTTTCTATATTTTATCCTTGAGGAATTAATCGAGATGGGCACTCAAATATATTTGTAGAGCACACTACAAATACTTTTGGTTTTTGCTATTTGAATTGGCAAAGAATAAAGTGTGTACGGATGTGTTTCACACATTTAATTCACATCTTACTGCGCTGTGATTTCTCTCAGGTACTTTGAGGAGTTTGAAAAGAGGATTCCCCGGGATGAGATGGAGAAAATGGAAGTGAGTATACAGTAAAACTGTGTATCCCCCCCCCCGTTTATGAATGTTGATTTTTGATTAATGTTTGCATTTGTTCAGTCTTTGATTCTAGCAGAGTTGAAGACGGTAGGCACAGAATATATTGGAACCATCTGTGGAAGCTATCGAAGAGGTAACATATTTGCTTAAAGAATATATTTCCTGTCATATGTTTCTGTTAATATGCGAATGAAATAAAATGCATGCATCCGTGTTGAAGATATTTACGTTTGTCTTTGTGGCAATGTTAAACATTATCAGGTGCAGCCTCAAGTGGTGATATTGATATCCTGCTGACCCATCCAAACTACACTGCTGAGTCTGAGAAGCAGGTGAGTCTATGTAACTTCATAAAGGTCTGCCCTGAAGGGTGCAATATCATATTCATATTTTAAACTCTTAACATATTTGTTGCTTGCATTTTTTCTTCCCCAACAGCCAAAACTCCTGCATGCAGTTGTGGACCATTTGGAGTCCATTGGATTCATAACCGACACTCTTTCCAAAGGAGACACCAAATATATGGTGCGGCCTGTAGTTAATAATATACCTAATCTGCATTGTGTGCTAATTACACAATATGTGCTATTGCCCATGCTACCAAGACTGAATCTTAAAGTCTATGCTTGTGGCTTTTCCCAGGGTGTCTGCCAGTTGCAGAAGAGTGATGATGATGAGGAAGAGTTCCTCCACAGACGAATTGACATTAGGTGAACACTTGTCAATATTTTGTCTTTTTATTCTAAATATTGGAAATGCTGCATAATTGTACTCACTTGGGCACATTTTCTCAGGTTAATACCTAAGGATCAGTACTATTGTGGTGTTCTCTATTTCACCGGGAGCGACATCTTTAACAAGAACATGAGAACTCATGCATTGGAGAAGGGCTTCACTCTCAATGAGTATACTATAAGACCACTCGGTGTCACTGGTGAGTAGCAAACAACCATTTGTAGAAATGAAGTCCAATATATGTAATAAGGAATAAATGATTAATGACAAAATACATTTTCTGTCTGTAGGAATGGCGGGTGAGCCTCTGATGGTGGACAGTGAGAGGGATATCTTTGAGTACATCCAGTACAAATACAGAGAGCCAAAGGAGCGCAGCGAGTGAAGTGAAAGCCAATACATACATTTGTATTACAACCATTCACCTGCAAGAAAGGTGCTAAGCGAATTTGAGTCTTCTTCTTTTTTTTTTTTATAGATGGGAATGTGGGTTTTAATTGTCTTTTGAGTTTCCTTTTGCATGTTTTGTGGGTGTGGGTACTAGTGGAACTATTTAAATCAGGAAACTATTTAAATTGAATGGAAACTGTTTACTAGGCTCACAATCATGCATGGAATCTATAATTTAGTATTTATATAGAAATCCTACAAGAGGATCAACAATATCCTAATGATAATTTTGCAAAAATATGAAAACTCTTTAATTTTTTGGGGTCTATAAACTACATGTTATATAGACTAGTACCCTGAATATTTATGTTTGAAAATCATGTCTGCTTTTGTAACCTACTTAGTGTCTACTTCCACTGCTCCTAGTACATTATAGATTCATCAAACCCTGCAATTGTTTTGTGTCAAATTTTCCTTCAATCCAGGGCACTGGCCAATTTGATTAAACTAGTGTTGTGACCAGGTTATGAAGTTGATTCCACTAACAATACCGTTGTATTAGAAACAAGTCCATGCTTGTTTTATTTCAGTTGATACGCTAAACTATTTGAGGAATTTTCTCAGATGTATAGAACAATACACCGTTTGACACCTTTTAAATATATGTTATTGTACTATGGCAATACATTCTTTGGTGTGATATTGTGTGAATTGAAATAGGTCCAGGTTTATTTTAATAGGTTGACTAATCTATTAAACTGTTGTATAAAATGTGTATGTTTAATTTATTCTGTTAGCATTTTATGATGAACACTTCTGACTCCCATAAAACCTAAGTCTAAACCAGTTTAAAATTAAATAACATAATACAGCCCGGCTGAATTGATCGGTTATAGTATAGACAAGGAATTGCTGTGTTATAATTTAAACTAGTAAATAAGCAGATGCATATGGAACGGGCAGCTAGTTTAACGGATAAGGTTTTGTTATTTACAACGGTTCCTCCGGCAACGTGACTGTTACCGCTAAGCATTGTGGGTTGAAATAGAATGCAGACACAAATACCAGAAAACACACGTGAATCAGCCAATAGAATATGCTTGTAGCTTACTCGCAACCAATCGGACGAGGTCGAGAAATCATTCTCTGGCAGTTACACACCCACATTAATTTCGTGTCAACCACTTCGCGGGAGTTGATGCTGTAAGAGAAATCGTTTCTTCAAAGTAGAAAAACATCTACGTAAGAATAGTAGGTAATTCAATGATTTGGCGTGAACGTGATAGTTATTTTATCATTAACACTCATCAATGTGATAGCGAATTTGTATTTTGGAGGCGTGTAACTAATTATACTGAAGGATCTGTAAACTAACGTCTGTCGAATTTCGTGCTCATTCATCGGTTTACTAGCTCTGCATGGTGGCCGTCCACACTGATAATTATTCGAACTCAATCTTGCAATACCACATAACGGTACGCATTCATACTTCGACTGTGGATTGTAGAGTGAAGAACAATTGTCTTTGTGCTTAATAACTTGCAAATACAATGTGCTACGGTGTAAATTAACATAGCCCGCCGTAATCGTAATCTACTGCCGTTTTACAATCCTCGGGAAAATGTCGATACGATACATCGAGATTGTAGTAGTCGATATCTGGCGTTTCCATAGAAACGAACGTCGAGCGCACCTTCCCTGGTGCTGATGGAAGTTGTTATGCAACATAAGTGGAAATGGTTCGTTATAGTAGATGTCATGCGTTTGTTATTATGTAATGCTAGTGTTGGCCTTTGGGCAAAGCGCCTTTACAAAAATGTTTTCCGTGCAAATCTAAGATGAGGTGCTTGTAACAATGCAATGTAGAGCGAATTTGAAATTTCAGCAGCTTTATTCCTTATTGGGCTTTTTGTTTTGTTTCCAGGCAACCATGTCTGACAGAAAAGCAGTGATAAAAAATGCAGATATGTCTGAGGAGATGCAGCAGGACGCTGTTGAATGTGCCACTCAGGCCCTGGAGAAGTATAATATCGAGAAAGACATCGCTGCATACATTAAAAAGGTGACACCCCCACCTCCTCTGACACAACACAACTTAAAGCAACAGTATTACTATCGTTATGCTTGATTATACAGATGTCTAGTTTATTGACACCATTTGCTAAATATGGCCCTCCAAAATCTTTAAAGTTTTGCATTAACGATATATTCTGAAGTGTGCCACTTATAAAACGTGACGTTAGTTAATTATTCATTAGCAATGGAAACACTTATAGATGTGTATGGTCAATAAATACAATACAACGTAAAATAGATATACGATTTACCACCTGTGAGCATATTTCCTTGTGAAGTTTGTCAATAGATATTTATCCATCCCTTCCAGGAGTTCGACAAGAAGTTCAACCCCACTTGGCATTGCATTGTTGGGAGGAATTTTGGCAGCTACGTGACGCATGAAACAAAGCATTTTATCTACTTCTACTTGGGTCAGGTCGCCATACTCCTGTTCAAATCTGGTTGAAGAACTCCCGCATGACCAATAATACGGACTGATTGTACAGCAAGGCTCTCATCATTCCTGATCAACAGGCTCCGCCTTTTTCTGTGCTGCTTTCTACTGTTTATGTCTGTTTATTAACAAATTTAGCGTTAATAAACGCTAAATACATGTATTTATTTTTGTCATGTTACATTTGAGTTTTTTTTTAATTAAAGCATACCCGTTTGCCTCTTTCAATGGTCTACTATGCCTCTACAACCAATTCATTTCTCAGCTTGATGATAGACTTCTAGTAAACCTCAACAGTATAAAAGCTGCAATCTGTTCAATAACAATATTTTCAGTGTAGATTCCAATCTACACTGGGATTTTGTTAAGCATGTATTTAGCAGCTCGTTCTGTGGGAAAGATCTGAAGAGTTGTCAAGGGAAGGAGGCAATATTTATATGGCAGCCCATCCTCCTCGCCACTGGCCTGTGGTGGACATTGTGGAACAATGCTAATTCTGCGCAGTCTTTACAGGACCGATTCTCTGGTAAGAAAGGCCCAGATATGGTTAAAATAAATAATTAAATAGTCTCATGCAGAGGCAGGTGAACAACTAGATCAGTTATTCTCAGCATTGCCATAATAGCTGATACTACAGCTTTATATATACATAAGTGACGTACCCATTTCATATTATGGTTCTTTACAACCCACAAGGTGCCATCTGCCTACATGAATAATTTTAACATTTCAAAATGTGTGAAATGCCTTTGTAGCAGCTGCAGTTCAAATGTAATGACCACACAATTCCAGTTTACGGCATAGGACTGTGACTCTTTTATTAACACATTTAGAAAACGATCTTGTGTGGGTAGATGCCATTGGACAAGCAGAAAGCATTGCGGAGGTACCCCTTCAGCTGAGGGACCTTGCCGATAAGGGGAAGGAGCTGCGAGTCCACAGCCTTCTGGTCCTCCTTCCTCTGCTCTGTAATCTGGTACTTCTGCAGAATGATAAAAAATAAATCAGTACAATGACAAACTGTTGAAAATTACATCTTGATTTCACAGAATTAATGTTTAGTATTTGGGGTGAGTAGCTTGCCTCCTTTTCTGTGTCAAAGATCTCTCCCTCCTGGTGACGGGGCTTCCTCAGCCTCGTCTTCTTGAAGTAGGCGTCAGTCACAGTCTTTGGGATCTTGACACCAGAAACGTCAACCTTGGTGTTGGTGGCGATGACAAACTTCTGGTGGGCCCTACGCAGGGGGACTCTGTTCAGGGCAAGAGGACCTGGGGTATTTGAAGAACACATTAAAATCAGAACATGAGACATTCAAGGTTGCTGTATGACCCCTAGCAGTGAGGTACATTCAAATATATGGTGAAACAGAATGAGTCGCATATCAATTGTACTTGCCAGTGACAAGGAGCAGACCACTTGAGAGTTGCTTCAGGAACACAACACGCTGAAAGATGGAGGAAATACGGTTTTGACAAAAGTCATAATGAACAAAACCACAATGGTCAGTCTTGGGTTACTTAAGTAAGAAATAGCAAAGGTAGACTGCATATCAGTGTACCCAACTATAGTATTTCTATTTTCTCACATTTAAAACCTAAATTAATGAAAATGATCCATTAGCCATCACAAGTCAAATCTAATTCAGCCAGGCGGTACTCAAATGGAGCATTCTACCATTATATCTGTGTGCTATGGAAGGGTATGTGGCAACATTGACAGTTTATCAGACAGTACAACATCTATTCAACAAGGGTTAGTTAGGGTTGGTTACTGGGCAATATCGGCACCAGAGTAGTTTGGGAGAGAAAAAAAACACAATGTGACCAGAAGAAAGCCGACTTCAGTTGGACTTGGGACGCATTTTTAATTATGTATTTTTAACATTAATGTGACTCAATCCATTCCATGTTCAGTTATGGCAAGGCCCACTTCAAAAACATACCTCCCCTGCATAGACTTCAATGAATCCATACCTTTCCACGGTGGCGACCAGTGAGGAGAATGAGCACAGTTCCGGGGGAAATGGATTTGCGCAGCTTCCTCTTGTGCTGGCTGAAGGGCTTAATCCCATGGCTCTTCAGTTTGCGGGGAACATCCTCTGTTGGGTAGTAGCGGGGCTAGGGTGCAAACAGATCAAGTAGACAAATATTAGACAACATGGCATGGTGTACATATTTCCCATCTGGGATTACTTAAGTACTTCTCTTTGGATAACCAGTACATTAAATATGTTATTGGCAAAGGGCATCTCTAGCATTACAAGCATACAGACCCGACATTACAATTGAACATTGCCATGTCATGACAACTATAATATGGCATATGGTAGGCATTACACCTGGAATCATCTTGCAAAAAAATAAAAACACTCAACTCACCATTTTACGCAGTTTAACAACACGAGTGCCTCCATTCTTGTCTCCTCCAACAGTCTTTGTGATGGTCGCCCGAGGTTTTTCCTTCAGCTTCTTCTCAATCTGTAGTTATAATTTAAAACAAGTGTTACTTTTGGCAGTGATGGTAAACGCCCAACACAACTGCAAAGTGACAAACTTGTGGACCGATGGACATGCTCATCTGTGCTGACCTTGGTCTCGGTGGTCTTGTTCTTCCGCTTGTACATAGCTCTCCGGGTGTTCATGGCAGAACGGGAGTAGCGACCAATCCCCCGGGCCAGAGCCGGGTTCCGGCTGGTGTGCCTCGTGGGTCCCTTCTTGGGTCCCTTCTTGGCAGCCTTTTTGTCTCCCTCTGCCATCTAAAATAAAACATAACAATTAGCATGTGAAGAAAAAGTAGCATGCTCGTTGAAAATGATCGGACACAGTTCATAAACATGAACGTTACGTATAGTTAACCATTAATCGGCCAACTCCCAACAGGAGCACAGGTAAAAGTGCAAAAAGCGTGTATTGTGTACCAATTCGGACGCCGAGTAGATGGTGAGGCAGGTATGACAACTAGCTAACCATTAGCATAGGGTAGGGTATTGCCTCAATTGCCAATAAAATAATCGTTCCGTACACAACATATACTTTGAAAACTGAATATTCTATGGGCCACTCAAGACATCTTTCTCCAAACAGTAGCGTTCCGTTAACATTTTACCAAACGGTACAACGCGTTCAGATTGCATGACGTGCCGGTGGGCTTCGAATGCAAACATCCAGAACTGTTTACGACTAAATGGTAAATAAAACCATCCAATATTCATACGCGGTTATTGTTTATACATATTTATACCTCAATTGATGTGTAAAAAAGAGTATGTATATTTAATAACGCAGATGGTAGAAGATTATTTTCCAGACTTAGTACAGTGAGAACGTTTCCTTACCTTAGCTAAGAAAAAAGAACGACTTCCGGGGAAGTGACGTATATAACGCATGCGACGCCAAAGTCGTTTTTAATGGGACCATGGTCCTTGTAGTCCAACATACAATACGATTAAGCAAAACGTGATTTAAAACGAGTTCAGTTTCATATTTTTTATCCGTAGGCATATTTGAGGCTGACTGTGTGTGTGTGTGTGTGTGTGTGTGTGTGTGTGTGTGTGTGTGTGTGTGTGTGTGTGTGTGTGTGTGTGTGTGTGTGTGTGTGTGTGTGTGTGTGTGTGTGTGTGTGTGTGTGTGTGTGTGTGTGTGTGTGTGCTTATGTATTAAATATAAAATAAATGTGTGTATATACACACTTTATTTTTTAATGATAAAAGTTATTTTTAAAGATCATACATTTATATATTGAATGTATATTTATGGAATATAACACTCACTCTTTTAATGTAGAAAATGTATGTTGGTACCATAAAACAAATAATAGATGTGCCATTATTTTCAGTGTTAACATCCAAACATATCTAAAAATGTTTAATGTCAATAAGACATTATTTAAGTAATAACCATGGTGCAAATAATTAGACTAAATTCATATATTTAAGAACAATGTCAATACAAAATAACACAATTAAGCCAACAAGCAAGCCAATATTAAAATTGCAGCCATATTTATTCAAAAGTATTACATTGAAATACAAATGTAGTATTTTCTAGGTATTTGTTATGTATGGAATACATCGTGGCAGAAATATATTAAATAAAGCCTATTGTTAGACTTTATACATGTTGAAGCTTCTACCTCATTCTGTTCTGTACTGAAGGCACAGTTTACATACATGAGAGGTAGTAGTCAGTAGGTAGTACAGGTTAACTATGCATAATAAAGTAGCAATGACAACTAACATATTGTTCATGGATAACTTGATCTTTTGAATCAGAATCAAGTTATTACAAGTGGGTCATAAGGTTTTTTTCTCTTCAGTGTGTAGGATCATTTCTAATCGTATCAAAAAGTTGACTTATTGGGTGTTTTCAATGATGATGGCAATTCCTTGGCCTCCACCAACGCAAGCAGATCCAATTGCATACTTGCCCTTTCTTCGCCTGCGAGAGAAAAGAAAACAGTATGTATAGTTAGAACATACTCAAATTCATATCTATTCAAACACAAGTATGAAATACAAGCGGTACTGGCAACGCTACCTGAGCTCGTGGACCAGGTGGGCCGTGATACGCGCTCCAGAAGCACCAAGAGGATGTCCAATAGCAATAGCTCCACCGTTGACATTACATTTCTCTTGGTCCAGTCCGAGGGCCTTAGAAACTGCAAGGAATTGTGGGGCAAACGCCTCGTTCACCTGTGCAAAGCAGAACCAAGCTTATAAAGACAGCTACTTGTCTGAATAATACGCCGATAAATCTCTACATAATGCATTCAGGTAAGTAGTAACTATGGAATGGATATACATTGAGATGGAGGGTAAATGAGATGCACATCTTCTGGTCAATGCGCGGATGTTTGGAAGAAAGGCAAAGCATTGTTACACACCTCAACAAGATCCATGTCACTCAGAGAAAGGCCTGCTTTTCTAAGGGCTTCTGTGATTGCTGGAACTGGGCCTGCAAAAAGAACAGATCATCTTTAGAAATATTTAGTAATTTTTGTAAAACCGTCTATTCCTATGCATTTCATTGGAATGGAATATATATTTGGAATACATATTTGACATCAGTGCTTCATGACAGTTACTCACCAATTCCCATGATACTTGGATCACAACCTGTAGCATGATAAGCCACTATTCTGGCAAGTGGAGTCAGTTTGTGTTCTTTCAATGCTTCCTCGCTGGCAATCACCAGAGCAGCTGCCCCATCAGATACACCCTGAGGATGAAAATTAAAAACAGGTGTACATACAATAGTTTTTATTCCAGGTATGTCTATATTTATCTGAAATGGTCCCTTGCTCTTTCCCATTAAACATCTGGTAAATGAAGTGTTGGAATGATTCATTATATCGGTTTTTCTTTTCAACCTGTGGTACGCGAGGGTACTGCAGGTGGCAAGTATGATTTTATTCTAGAAATAGACACATTTACAATAATAGAAAAATAATATAAATAATTGAATGAATTAATATTTTTCAGTAAATATAGTATTATGGCTAGTTACTATTTCAAAAATATTGTCTCTGTGCATTGCATCATATGTTTTCCATAGTAATGTTTTCCATTGATGTTTTGTCTTGATTTGTGTTTGCTATAAATAAATATAATTGAATATAAAACACACTGGGAGGCATAAGCAGCATTGCTGACTTTTTATTTTCACTGTATCCCACCAGCCCATCCTTCTTGCGGTAAGAATTGTGTATAAAGGGGGCACATGCACTCTTTGCTCTGACTGCATGTGTTTTATAAAAAATAAAAAATCATATCTATTTGTATATGAGGTGGTCCGCGAAAGGGTTTGATGACAATTAAGTGGTACACCTAAGGTCAAAGGTTCGGAACCACTGCATTATATTATATAATCACAATCACAGGCACTGTAGCGTTCTAACTCACAGATGCATTCGCTGCAGTGACCGTCCCTCCCTTCTTGAAGACTGGCTGAAGTTTGGCCAACTGTTCCAATGTAGTCTGTGGACGAGGGTGCTCATCATGAGTCATTGGCACCTTGCCCTTCCTTGCCTTCACGTCGATGGGAGCAATTTCTGCTGTAAAGTGACCGGCCTCATGAGCTGCAGTAAAACAAGAATTTAAGTTAAGTTCCCAACAATGACAATCTCAAAACTGTGTTCCATGGGCTTAATGTGCACAAGTTGGATGACATACAAAACACACACTGGGTAATGAAAGATTAATATAGAATAAATGTTTTCTTCACACCTGCGTTCCACTTTTGCTGGGACTGGTATGCAAACTGATCACATTCCTCTCGGGTGATCTGGTACTTCTCTGCCAGGTTTTCTGCTGTGATGCCCATAGGGAGCTTGATATGGAGGTCTGTCAACCCGGCCCACAATGTGTCCTCAAGCTTTAAGGTGAAATTGAAAGTGGAAGTGAACATTTTAAAAATATTTCAAATTAAAAGTACGGTGATTGAGATGCCCATTTTGCAGAATACTACAAGTAATTTGAAAAAAAGAAACACACCTTGAGGTCAACCCCAAACTTGGTACCAAAGCGTATGTTGCGGACAGCATAGGGTGCCTGGCTCATGCTCTCCGAGCCTCCACACAAGACCACCTCAGACTCTTTCAAACAGATCTCCTACAAAACAACCACAATGTTAAATCTGAATGCTAATTCTAAGCATTTTGTAACTTGCATGTAACTTGTACAGTTGGTACAATGAACCTACTCAACAGATGTTGGTATAATTCATAGGTCCGCTGTCACACAATAACTTATACAAGTTCTTACTTGGGCACCATTGATGATGGACTGAAAGCCAGATCCACACAGGCGATTCACAGTGAGAGCTGGTACAGGGATGGGGACTCCAGCCCTCAGACCCACATGTCGTGCAATGTAAGCCGCATCGGCTGAGCTCTGTATCAGAGAAAAACAAAGGGGATATATTTTCTAAATTGGAAATAAACTGAATATGAAGACACGCTAGATATGGCTTAATGGTCAGGTTTACCTGCATGACATTACCAATGATGACACTGTTTACAAGTTCTGGTGCCACCCCCGCTGCTGCCAGGGCCGCCTTGGCAGCATGTTCAGCCAGATCTGTGGCACTGTGGTCCTTCAGAATACCACCATACGTCCCAAATGGTGTGCGCTTGCCAGCAACAATAAATACACCTGGAGAGACACAACAGTATAAGAGCAACTGGAAATATAAGGCAATAATCTAGGTAATAAAGTTTAGCACGAAGATTACATTAATGATATTAACTTAATAACATGAATGTAATCTTCGTGCCTTATATAATCGGCATACAATGCTTTTCATAAGAAACATCCTATTAATATATATTTCACTATTAAAACAATCGGTGATCGGTATCGGATCGGCCAATCACACATTAAAAAGGTCGGTGATCGGGATCGGCCTAAAAAAACCCTGATCGGTGCATCCCACGTATTAAGTAATCAAAGTCAAAAGGTGAAACCTGACTAAACAGTTGCTGATACAGATTCACCTTTCCCCTATTTTTCTTAGCAAACGAAAATGCAGTTATTGTATTACAAATAGGTGAATTAGATATTTAACCCCAACATAAATTATACATTTTCAAGCTATATCAATTCAGATGAACCGATTTTTTCATGAATCCATGTAGAAGGTTATGTTTCCTTGTTGCATAAGTAGCATAGCGTTTGAAACTAATTTGCACATAAGATACACATACATACATCACAATAAATAAGTGCGCATTTGAAGTTGACTCTGGCATGCTAACATGTTCATTTACCTCTTAGAAGCGCCATGGCATACAGCACAATTCGCGAACGTAACAGAAATAATGCCTGTATCACTTCCAACCAGCCTCCAACCCGTCGAACACTGTTTGGCAATGATCAATGAGCGCTCACCTTTCCCCTCAATACCCCGAGTAATTTGTGTTTCGTAGTGCAACATTCGAGCAAATGTCTCGTCAGTCAATCATAATATGAGTTGGAAAAGTATTAGAAATCAAGGATTTAAAAAATATATTGTATCGTTTTCCATGCAAATTATATGAAAAACCTTGTTTGTATAAGATTTATTTGTGGAAAAAAAGTATTACTCGAAAGTAACAATGTGAAATATGTCCCAGCAGAGAGTTGCTGACGTCATATTTCTGCGCTCATTCTGCAGCCAGCCTCCAAGGATACACGCATAGATGATAATTTAGCAACACGTAAATGTTTTGTGTTTCCGACTAAGAATTTAGTGTAACTCACTAAAAAACGAAACATGTCTCTTGTTGTATCACGTTGTATGGGTAGGGTGCTATGGCGACAGACCCATGTGCCTCGGTGAGTTAATCAATGTTGAATGACTCTGTTAAACTGGATTACTTGTCACTGGTCTTCCATTCTGTACATTATCACAATCAACATATTATCATTGTCCTGTGCAGCCTCCATCTGTCTATTTCAACGTATATGTAAAAACATGATCTTCTGTTTAATATGGAACTGAAGTGTTTTAAATTAATTCCAACACCGTTTGTTTTACAGCATTTTTGTGGAAGAGCATTGTCATACCAGGCAAAGTCCATGGTCTAACACTGTGCTGACACTACACACATCCGCCCCTTTGAGGTACGTTAACTGAATTCAGGATGCACTTATTGAGTCAATTACGTCATAGCCTTATTAAAGTAAACATGGTGCTAAACTTTGTTTCAGTGCGGAACCCAAAAAAAAGAAAAAGGTCGACCCCAAAAGAGAACATGTAGCAAGAGAGAGACTGAAGAAGAGACTTAAGAAACTGGAGAAAGTTCCACCTGAACTCATACCCATAGAAGACTTCATCACGCCAACCAAGTGTCTGGATGAAGCAAGGTACATATCCTCTGCTCTAGTTCCATTTAGAATTGGTATGACCGTATCCAATACAAAATCAATATAATGTATTTTCAACATAGAGCTACAGCACCTCAAGTTTTCACATTGTTATGCCAAAACGTCAATGAATCAATAAAACCTGTTAACTTTTGTTCATATTCATTAAAAAGAGCACGCTCGGAGCCTAGGCTGTCCTTCGAGGAGAGTGAACGCAGAGCGCTGCTGTTGAAGGAGTGGTCTCGTTTCAAGCATGTAATTGTATACACTTTTTTTATTCAATATGATGCAAACAAATCTAACTGGAACTACACATGCCTGGTTCATATTTTATGATTGAATATCTTGCAGAAGCAGCATATGGCTGAGATGGAGGCTATAAACCTAGCTCTGGAAGCCCAAAGAGAAGCTCTGGAGGAACTGAAGATTGAGTCTGAGGAGCTGTACAAGGCAGCTATTAAACCAGATTCACTCGTCTTTCCCTTCAGTCACGAGGGGCCCTGCTACACACCACCCAAGCCCAAATACGATGCTCCTGATGGCAAATACCATGACATCACCAAAGTCTACACTCAGTGATGAATGCACGTTTGCTGGGGCATCAATTACTGTGTGATTCTACACCTAACCCTTCTAGTCAGGAAAGCATCAAATATGAGATAATCATCTTTAGTTGTTCTCAAATGGTTTACTAAACATCACAATAAAAAAGTGTGTATATAATGTCCCAACATCTTTCCAAACTTCCAATACCTGTATAAAATGTGACCCCTAACTCAATAAAGTGCTTTACACAAATGTGATGGTGAAAGGCATCCTGTTGCCAATTCATGAAACTAGTATTTCTTGCAAATGCTGTGGAATTTGTTATTTTCAGTTGTACAAATGTGTTTAAAATTGCAGAGATAACAAGTCTTGAGTTAATTTCAAGGTAAAATATGCTTTTATTTTATTATTTTAATTAGTTTTCAATATTTTAAATCTCCACATAGCCCACAGGGTTACCCTGGGAGGTGGTAGCCATACCTTACAAATATTATAGTTAGGTCCATATTGAGGAATATCCGACATTTACTTTGGCCACAAAAGTGAAAACACATGTTCACAAATGTTCAAGAATCCTGTGGCCTTTCATGATTGAGAGGCATATGCCAGTCCTTGGGAGGGACTCTTCTTAGTTCCCAAACTGGAGTAAACTTTTTCTGCTCTGCCAATCTGCTCCTTTCACTGTTCTGTAGTGCCTCCTGTAAAATAATGATATATGAACAAAATTGCAATCAGTATTTGATTGTGGTACTCAAGATACACCCAACCCATTACTCAATGTAGTTATGATCGATGCAGAGGACCACTTTACCTTGGCTCCTTGATCTTTGCATTTCTCCCATGTTGTGCACATGTTGTAGTCTTCCTTCCACTGTTGGCAGGAAGGTGATGTACCATGGGCATAGTAGTGGTGAAAACGGTTCCTCAAGCTTTTACAGTGTTTAAACTCACTCCAGTAGTCACTACAATTACGTGGTGGCTGAGGACAAACAAAAGCAGAAAAATATGTTTGGCTAATTTGTTCATCAAGTAGCCACTGTAAGCATAATGCAATAATAATATAGGATACATGTTTCTTTTTGTAGGCTTGCATTCATTAAGGGTCAATAAGCGTGGTCAATTCTATTCCAAGATTGTTAGGCCAATAACAGAAAAGGACTACATTAAACCAGTGTCCCCTGTCCGTGTTGTTGTAATGATTGCAAAGGATTTGTTAGCTAGCGTGTAAGCCAGTCATACTGCATATAGCTAACGAACTAGTTTGCTTTACATCGCCTTTTTAAAGACGAAAAACTACTGACCGAAACATTACTCAATTACACAATACTACAACATTTGTATTAGATTGAATGCATACTCTCCATAGAACTCCATCAGTTTTCTCCATTTCTTTATGTAGTCAGCGAGTAGGACTTGACGCCATGTGACGTCACTTGCATGGCCAATCGGAAAGGAATACACGGCACACCAGACGTGAACAGGGGCACACGTTTTTAAACACAAATATAGGGATGTGCACATAAATTATATTGCAGGTGTACATCATTTGTGTTTAATCGTCCTAAGTCATTGTATTATTCCTTGTCACGTGTGAGTCAGAAGGAAAAGATAAGCCGTGTGTAAAGCACGTTTAAAATATAAATGCATTACTACGTTTCCGCAATTCGCACTCCGCAAACCAAGATGAATAAAAACAGACACACATTTTATATTGAATCACATCTTTATTTTGTCTATAAATAAACAAAAAAGAAAACAATTTCACATCAAGGAATGAAATCTCACAATGTTAACTGAAAAGTCCCATACAGCTTTAATACTATAATTACTGTATTTATAGTTTGGTATCTTGCACTAAAAGCAGTCAATGGATTGAAGAGCCATTGTCCAGGGTTTCAATATGATCAAAAACACAGAAAAACAAACCCCTTTCAATTATTATTATGTGAATCCAGATTTTTACTTTGTGAAGGCCAAGTGATTTATTATCTCTGGTAACAAACCAGTGTTTACTGCTGGCAGCACTACTTTCATCATGCTTACAAATGCATGTTCAGTAATTTGTCATTGCCAGAGTAAAACATAATTCAACTTTTTTGCAAACCTGCCATTGATAATAAAGGGTCATAAAATGCATATCCCTGTTGTCTCAAAATACCAACTTTAATTGCTTGAGTGTAGGTGTGGTGCGCTTGCACACCAAATCCACAGTTCCATGTTTTAAAATTAAATCTTCACGGCTTCCTGCCCTTTTTGCGCAGCGACATTCCCTCACCAGAGAAGGCAATGAATCTGCTCAGAGCATCCTCCTGTTAGGAATGTGAAACAACATCATCTTAGGCATGTGTACATTTCAATGACACAGCTCTTAATAATTAGAAATGTGTTGATACAGAACAGAAAAATGAACTAAATTGATTAATAGGAGCTTTACTAATGTGCTAATAATGGGTGAAAAACAGACAAAAATCCTTCTTACATCATCTGTCATTTTCTTAGGCTGTGGTCTTGAGTTTCTGATGAAGGTGATCCTTCCAACTTTGTACTCGTAGTTAGGAATGCCTCTGTTGGAGATGGGCGATTTATTTCAGTTTGTAATCATAATTTTTCTTTTTCAAATGAAACAAAGGATACTTCTAGCATTAAAGCATAAATCAAGCCTGATGTCTGACCTTTTGATGTCATTTGGATCAATGGGGACAGGGCTAGGCTCAATGCCCTTCTTTTTGCCATCCAAGCGATTTCCAGATCCAGTGAAAGCCTATGGTGAAGGAAAAACAGAGTTTAAGTTAGACTTGCAATGTTGTGGTATATTCATGGGAATACATATTAGCCAATACATCACACACCACTGTATACTCACTCTGAACCCCATGTCCATGTCAGCATAGCTGTTAGGATCCCCTTCCTCCTCCTGCAAGGAAACAAGAGCGCACAAGTCTTTTAGTGAGTGATAGAAACGTATAGAATAGACGTGTACATAAAAGGTCCCCCTGGTTCCCTACCGCAGGCTCCTCGTGGTGCTGAGGCCTTCTTTCTGGCTCTTTGTAACCCAAAGGAGCATCAAAGTCCACCTGTACAACACCAAGAGTTACAGCTGAGCCACAGTCATACTCAAGAGTGTGCTAAGTGTGTGTGTGTGTGTATTTATTATTATTATATTTGTGTAAAGGCCAGCAAATAGATGGTCTTACATTCATATCGCACTCAATAATTGAAACAGCTTTATCTGGCTTTGTCTCCATAACCCGCAGCTCATAGATCTGATGGGGGGGGGGGGGGGGGGGGGGGGGGGAAATCAGTTTTACTACCCATGCACTGTTCCATTATTACAGTGGTGAAGGTTATTCAAAAGGATGAACATAAAGAAAAATGTATTGCTTTTTCATTGTAGTTGATGGCAATGACATCCCCGGTTGTCAAGCAGGCAAAGTTTCGCAAGGCGTTTTCTAACCTGTAACACAGATAGATATGTTTAGCACTTGCAGCATGTTGTAGATGTTAACGATTTATCTTAGCATTTCTAGATCGTTAATGTCACTATTCTCATACACTGCTTTGGGGTTTGTAATATCCAGGAAGTCTGGGCTCTGTGGCTGGAACTTGGAATAGGTGGCAACCATCAGGTTAACACTTTCCACTTGGACCAGACCTCCCTCCTCCAGCAGGAGATTCTGCATCATCTGCAGAAACAACCGAAAAAACACCATACGATCATTGACCAACTGACCATATGGAATCAATCTTTCACAAAAGCAGTGCAAGGCTAGCCTTGTTGATCCATATCCACAAAAAAATAATAATAACTTAGTGCTGATTGGGTTTGAAAGTTGGTTTCAACAGGATCGAGACCAGATGAAAACTGAAACTTGCAAGATCAGGTTTGTCTCATCAGGCTAGTGCTAGGCAGTTATGAGTTTTATTTGGATTAGCTCATGGTCCAATGAGCAGAGAATTCTATTCCATCCAAAATCCTTCCAACCCTAACTTCAGACCTGTTGATATTTCTTACCCAGTGTGGGAGGTAGCAGATTCCCTCATCCGCCACAAACTCCAGAACACCACAGTGTGTCATTCGGTCAGAGTTTTTGTTCGTTAACTTGAACAACATGGGGTAGGTGATGTTAAGCCTACCTGTATGGGTCAGGGAATAGGCATAACCCTTAGGACATTCCTAAAGAAATGTGATACTATTATGTCAAAGGAGTGTACAGAAGATGGACTTACTTAGTTGATCAAGAGCTGATGGTGGCATTATAACTGGGGGGAAAAGTTTAATTGATTATTGCACACGTTCTTGGAAAATGTCCATATTGAAAAGGTGTGATGTATAAGGTCTTACTTTTGCCCCCTTTCTCAACGTCAGATCTGTCATTGGGACCCGCCAGCATTGACACAGAGTAACAGCGGTACTGAGTGGAGAACCGATTTTGCAAACCCCGTTGCATCGGGTGGTCGAATACGTTGAAGGAAAACTGTCAATAAGAAAACAAATATATGTAAAAACTCATGGTGAAGAAAATCAACTTGTACCTGTATGGGAACAAGGCACATCGTTGGGTAGGACACATAATATTAGGTTATGTACGTTTGAATCATGACAGGGCATCTTTCAGTTAAACAGCCACTTATACTAATGTCCAGCGCTGGGATCTTCATTGTTAAGACTCTCCAGTGTTTAAAGATGTAATATTGACGGGTACTTACCATATTGGTCGGACTTGGTTGAGGTAGCCTCAAGCAAATATGTTTTGTTGGGTCCAAATATAAAACAAAACGGAGTCAGAGTCGGACCAATACACAAATGTTATTTTCCGTTTCACCCGGAAGTGAACGGCAACCAAAAGTGACGACATCAACCACAATCCAATCAGTTGCTCCGACACGTGATATAGTACAGGTCGGAGCTATTTAGAGAATATGAACACTCTCTAAATGGCTCTGGTATAGTATACTAAACACACAGGTATAGTAAATCGAATTAGCATAAAAATAAAAATAATATAACAAATACATTAATAATATAATAGTACATCTAAAATGTTTGCCATTACAAGACCATCTATATATTATCCAATAGCTATAGTAATACCAATAATAGTATCAAAATTCTCACACGAGATAATTGCATGATATTAAAGCAGCTTTTTAGAACGTTTTGAAATATTTTTGTAAAGTCTTTACTCAACAAAGCATCATTTTAGACTGTGCCTAAAGTATTATATGCAGATGCTGGTACAGAGCATTTGATGCAGATAGGCCTTCCTCAATTTGCCAGCAGTGTCTCTGTCCATGGGTCGATATATATTTGGCAAAAATACATAGAATAAATTGACTAATGCATATATGGTATAGTGGTATACTTAGAGAGCTCTTCTTTAGGAACAATCGTTTTATAATACAAATGCATGACAAACAAAAATCCACCCCAATCTTCCTCAAAGCCACATTTTTATTGGGTCTTACAAAGGCCGAATCTGATAGGCTTAACAGTCTACTGTTACACACACAGTTAGAAGTCATAACAGGGATAAAACATTTGGTTTGTACAATTCAGATATATAAAAGGTGAAACTGTAAAAGGAAGTTGTGAAAGGAGTAGAAAAAGACACTTGATGAATGGCAACAGGATCTGGAATTCATTATGACTTGGGGGTGTCATGTCCATTAGTGTCTAGTCATAAGACTCTGAAATGAATCATTCTCAGCTGTCTTCCTGAATAGGGTAATCTATTCCTTTATATAGGTGGCCAACTTTTAGCCACTTCCTGATGTACGGATTCAGGTAGCCACTGGCAGTACGCAGATAGGAAGACTTAAAGGAAAGAGAGAGGACAGGACAAAAAGAGCAGGGTTAGATGGCCTCTTATCAAGCAGGGCAGGTATGCATGTATGTGCATAATGATGTACTTTTAGGATTCAAAGAAAAGCCCAATGTTTTTTTTTGTGCTTACATTTTTCTTTGTTCTTCCATACTGACAAAAGGGCATCTCGGCAGTCAACTTTCTCTGACACCAGCTCTACCAACAAAGCCTCAGTCCTTGGCTGCAGTCTGTAGAAGCATAGCAACAGTAGTCAGACCTTTTTTTTTTATCAAGAAGTGTATGCAGCAAGTAATGGCCATGATAATTCAAAGGGGATTTTGAAACCTACTTCGCCCATGTCTTCATCATTATTGAAGGGTTTGAGAGAAGCATGCTGCTGTTTTTCTTCAGCTTGAGACACACCTACAAAACACATAGGACGCAAGGTTATTCAAATGTTACAGCGGGAAAGCACTGAACATTGGAGATGAGCAGGATGTGCTGCTGTACCTCTCCCTCGAGGAGAAACTTGGCAAAAAGCTTGTATCGGTCTAGGCCTTCTGGGTAGGCTTTCTCCACTGCAGGCAGCGGCCATGCCACACGGTCTGCAAAAGACAGCAGAGTTGATGTAGAGGCAGACAGGTTAAGTTAAACAACCGTTTTTCCACTGCAGGGCCAGGACCCCACTTTGGGGCTGCCTGCATATATAGGCTTGCCTAACATGCTTTTGGGGTCACGAGAGATTGATGAAAAATAACGTTAAAGGTTTGAAAGTTGTAATGATTCGTAGCCACAAGTAAACTTCTTATCACACTGGAGCATTGATATTAACGGCAGATGTGGATTGGGCTAAAAGGATGTATGTGGACGCAAATCCACAAAAATAAGTGGGTGAGGATATATCTTATCAGACCAAAATTTGGGAACCACTGTTAAGGTATAGGACTGGATGGAGCGGGGCTACAGAGAAAGGTGACCTACAGAACGTGCTGGTACAGTGGCATTTGATGGTGCCTGTGGAGGGACAGAGCCATGGTGCCGGGGTCTCCAAGGGAGATCCAAAATGGCAGTACTGGGGCAGCAGCTGGGGAATCCACTCCGGCTCCACCGCTGACACAACTTAGGAAGACAAGGAGATAGACTTTGAATTCAGTATAATTGCATGGTTACAACATATTTTTGTGTGTATCAACCATACGAGTCACTCTCTGTTGCTCTACAGCAGAGAGCTCTAGACAACACTAGCACAATAGACGGACATATAATCTTCATCCACATTTACCTCTCATGTACATTTTGGTAGTCTCCATGACCTCCTGGTAGACTACAAACTCAGGTAGTTTTTTGAACAATGCAGAGCTGGGGTGGATGAACACTGGGTCATCTAGAAGAGGTGTCTGAAAATGGAAATAAAAAGCTGATTCGTTTATATTCCATGACTACGCATATAACCAGGTTTGCATCAAATGTTCAGTATGCCAAATGTCCTTCTTCTCTCCTCAAGCTCTTGATCTAATGCAAAGGATTGATGTATCTCAGACCTGGTGATTCATGGTTATGGAGGAGTGAAAAGGTCAAATGTATCAAGATAGCCAATGTATTGTCCTTGTACTTGCCTTGTATCCGTTCCTCCATTTTGGATCTAGTATTTCTTCTTCTCGTATGCGTCTTGCGAGATGGTCCCCAAGTCCAGCCAGCAATATCTGACGCAAACAAATCACCTGGCTTTCTGTTGGTGGCGCCATCTTGGAATCCACAAACACGCCCACCTCGGAACACACTGCGTTCACTGGTAATATAATATAAAAACAACCATTATGTAAGTGCATGTAAATGTACATTGTGTAAATGGAGTGTGTGTGTGTGTGTGTGTGTGTGTGTGTGTGTGTGTGTGTGTGTGTGTGTGTGTGTGTGTGTGTGTGTGTGTGTGTGTGTGTGTGTGTGTGTGTACCTGCGTTGGTAAGTTGTCCTCTGAGTCGCCGGATCTCCACCATGGCTTTATACCTCAGGCCATTCTGCTCACAGAACATGGGTGTACAGCCAGCATACTCACACGCCCCCACGGCACCTACACACACACACACGCACAGCAGGAAAGCCCAGTGAAAATGACTTTAACCTGCATATATGAAGTTACATATGCATTTAATGCAACACTCATATAACGATGAATTACAAAATGAATTTTGAACACCATGAGATTATCGACTTGTAAATAAATGTTCTGTACCCAGCAGGACCATGAGGTCCCCAAGCTGCAGTGAAGGGCCCTGGCCCGCCCACAGCCTCCTCATTTGCATCAGGCGAGCTTTGTTCTGGGCAAGCTTCGAACTCTCGTCCTCACTCGCTGCAGGCCTGAAGAGGCAAGAAAAGAACGGTGATGCGCCGATTAAACCCAACGAACCATGAAATAAAAAAAAGGTATGTGATGTGCAGCTGCCAACCTTTCAAGGTCTTCGAATATTTCCCGGACCGTCATGGCCGCCACCACGGCAATGACATAGGGCAGGCAGTCCTGCTGCCTCCCTAGAGCTAGCATTTTAGCATAGCGTGGAGCCACAGGGAACGAAGCCATTGCCCTACCCAGCGGAGTGATGGGGCAACTCAATTTTGCTCGCTCTATGTCACGCACCCTTGGAAATAGAAACATTAGAAAGAAACAATGTGATTACGATACTGTGTAAGCAAAACTCAATAAGTAACGTGTTATGTAAACCAGTACAACCCTGCCACAGCGTTTTACTTCCCATTGCCTATAGGGGGGTCTGACTATTAGAGACATACAGGCCTTCTCCATCAGATAAAAAAAAATTGGCCATGTCAATGCGAGGAGAGCAACAGAAAGTGAGGAACAAATAAAGAGAGAGACTGCTACCTTCCAGTGCGAGGTGGTTCTTTCAGAGCTCCCAGCGAGACCAACAGCTGCTCGGCTGCCATAAGGGCCTCACTAGAGGGAGCGGTGGGGAAGGGGAAATTCACCACCTGAAATACACAATAGCAGATATTTATTACACTACATGAGTAAGATCTCTGTTGCAAATGTGGATGCTGCAAGCCTGGCTTGGGTTCTTCTTCACTGACCTTATCAATGTTGAGGTCTTTCATCTGCAGAACCAGGTCTTCCACAGGCCTGCGGGTGATTTCCGCCTCAGAGAATTCGCTGAAGTCCCCAAACACTGCGGATGAGTACAGCCTACAAAAACAAGAAAAACTAACTGTTGTTGCACATTCACCAGTGTCAATAAGCCAGCCACTGGAGAGAGACTCTCTGAAGCATAAGGCGGGACTCATATCCTCAACACCTTACAGTGCCTGACCTATAGCAGTGGCCCGGCTCCGTGCGTCCAGCTCTGCCGGCCCTCTGATTGGCTGAGGCCTGGGAGGTCCATGACACCCTGAAGGAGGAGACCCCGGTGACGCGGTCGTAGTAACGCTTCTTGACCCGTCCGCAGTCCACAACGTACTTGATCCCAGGGATGGTGAGGGAGGTCTCGGCCACGTTGGTGGCCACCACACAGAGGCGGGTTCCAGCGGGAGAGGGTCTGAACACCTGTACAGGTAAAAATTAAGCAATAAGCAATGAGAGGGCATGGTTTACAGTGATTTTAGAACAGCTAGGGGGCGTTAGGCACAATGCAAAGCGGTGACTATAGAATACCTAGTAGGTTCTTCATAAAATAAACACACAGCAACATAAAATGCGATCATTTATTGAAAACAAATCTTCATTCTTCCGCCGAGTAATATAGTTCGTCAAGACAGCAAAATGGTTGCCAAGCAACACAGGCTAGCATACTTTGAGATTGGTGACGCATTTATTCTAAAAACAAATTGTTACACAGTCACAGGTGTGGGTTTATAGAGTATTTTTCAACAGCTTCGAGCCAATCAGAATGAAGGCCCAGAAATTAATAAACAACCCACAATGTGGAAACAAAAGTCATAGCAGTAGTCTCTAGTCTAGTATTAATATATTTGTGGTACTCATGTATTCGCTAAATGTGTTTATATACAAGCACGGTCAACAAAGCTCATATTTTAATCAGGCCACCATGGATACAACATTAGCGGCTTTATTCGTGTATCTCTACTATATTGGCTTTAAAGACAGGAGTAATATGTCTCCATGCAGCTTATGTTCTTTTTTTTCTCGTAATGTAATTAAGTCAGTGTTCCAGACAACCTGCTTACCTTGGCCTGCTGCTCGGGGGCTAAGAGTGAGTAAAGGGGCAGGACATAGAGAGGAATGGATGGATCGGCCTTCTCATCTACAAAAACAAAAAACCAGAAGACACAACCTCAATTAATATAATACACAGAGATATAAATATATAAATAATAAATATATGAATAAATAATTGTGAAAATGTGTCCTTTTGGCTCGGTCGAGTCCACGTTGGGTCTTACCCGGGTCTTCACCGTCATCTCCTAGGTCCAGATCAGAGCCCTCATACTCATCGTCTCCGATCCCCGCCAGGCGGTCCTCGTCACCCTCGTCCACGGGCAATGCAGAGTAGTTGTCCAGGTGGATCCGCGGCAGGGGCTGGGCACCAGAGAGGAAACACACACATGTATACTTGAGTCCATTCGTGATAACAGGGGCCACTATCACTATTTACTAGTTAGGTCATTTAGATGTGATGACTAAATGCGACATGAATTCCGGTACAGATCATTAAGGAGCAGGTAGAGCATGGAGCATCTTGCTCAAGGATACCAACGGGTTAGGTTGTAAATGTTGGGGATCGAGACCAGTGCTTCTCGGCTGGGAGCTGAACACCATCCTTATTATCCTGACCCCCCTATAACTTGTTATTCCTAGTGAAAAGGATAATGACTTTTATGGTCTTACCACAGCCTTCTTCTGTTTGGCCTTCTTGAACTTCCTATTATCCTGGATGGTGTTCTCCTCCTCACCTGACCAAAGCAATAGTCTGATTAGAGGTGTTCTGGTTATGAACAAGACTGATTGAGTGTGTGTGTTTGCGTGTGTGTTCTTATTCTTACCCATGTCTGTGATAGACTTCCTGAAAGGGAACGCTTTCCTCAGTCTCCTACATACGCTGTGGACCTCTGCCTGGCCAGTCAGAAATACCAGAATGCCACCTTTTGGGAGAGGTCCATATCCAGTCAATCACACCTACATCCCGCTTACATAGAATGCACTAATGTAGGAAACCCATCCATCTACCCAGCTCTGTGTGCTTAACAGGGGCTGGGGCAGTGTCATGCAGGTACCTGGCGGCAGCATGCGGTGGATCTTGCAGGTCTTGTGGAAGATCTCTCCTGCGTAGTCCTCCAAGGGCGTGCGCTTGTTGAAGTGGATGCTGACGGGGAACTGGCGGGCGTCCACCTTGATGACGGGAGGCGGGGATGGGAACAGCTTCTTGTTGTCCGTGAAGTCTTCCACCCGCAGAGTGGCAGACATGATGATCAGCTTCATGGGCAGGCCTTTCTGGAGGGAGCCCCAACCAACACACAGGTTAGGTTGACCCTGCGGAGCTCCACAGGGAAGTACAACACACTAAAACACAGCAGGGATGGACTGTCATCGCCCAAAATGGGTCAACACAAGGGATAGGTTCAACAGATAATGACGAGAGCATGGGATGTGGAAGTCTGTATTATCTCTGGTGCGGAGTGCATGGT
This sequence comes from Lota lota, assembly GCA_026745465.1. Lineage (NCBI taxonomy): Eukaryota > Metazoa > Chordata > Actinopteri > Gadiformes > Lotidae > Lota > Lota lota. The sequence continues at coordinate 7,915,432 of JACYXH010000479.1, read as the reverse complement.
TGAATTGAAGTAGATAATAACCAAACCCATGGCAACCCAACCATGGTTACCAAAAAGAACAAAAGAGACAGCAAGAATGGTGGCTTGCTCACTTTTTCAAAAGCAATACACATTTTATATTGAATCACAAATCTCACTTCTGTGCATAACTAGAAATGCTCTTACCTTGTTTCGGAGCGGCACAATACGAGACAGCAAGCCAATAAGGATGTCTGTGTATACGCTCCTTTCATGGGCTTCGTCTATGATTATTACACTGTAGTGTTGGAGCAGGAAATCCTATACGGCAAGGAAGATAAAGAATGAGGAATATTCTCATTTAAAAATAAATTAGTAATTTATTCATAGCTTGCCTGAAGATAGTGTTTCCACTTTTGCTTAAATACATAGGACTGAAAGTTGCTGACCCTACCTTTTGAATTTCCTTCAGCAAGACACCATCAGTCATGAACTTGATCTTTGTGTCACTGGTCACATTCCCTTCATAACGAATCTGGTAGGATACCACTCTAAAAACACAACCCCCCCATGTTAGAACACAAATACACCACAGCAAATTGATTCGTAATTTAAAAAAGTGTTGAAAATGGCTCAATATATAGTAATAAGTAATTGCATTTCTTGTTCTCAAGAGAGAATTCTTAAACTAAATGTAAGTGCTTTAAACAACAATGCTCACAAGAAAAGTAAAAATAATCACAATGCTTATTGGTTTCAGCACACCCTTAACACATATTATCCACAAAGAGGGGGATTAGAACCCTACTGTGTGGGAAGGTTCATCTCCATGGCCACTCGTTGGGACATGCTGACAGCCGCCACTCTCCTGGGTTCTGTGATGCCTACAATCCCTGCTCCACTGGAGAAAACATTATGAAGAAAAAATGATTCGATGAGTGAAGCTGGACATTGGCTGGCTGTTTCTAGGGTGAAGTTTGTTTAGGGCTGAATTATATACCCTAAATATAACCATTATGATATGTTTTATAGTATGATGCTACATGGTGGCATATAGTAATTAAAATATGCTCTTGGGCATTGACTTGACTTAAACATAACCTATATGATTTCATTCTATAATTGTACGGGTTGATAATAACATAATTTTTCAATGTTAGTTGTGTCTTATAAAACACTCTACACAATACATTTCCAGGTCCTACATTTGAGGAGCAACTAAACAGAATAAATAAAGGATACGAAGATGGTCGCCCTTACCTGGCATAACCGGCCTCGTACAGAAACTGAGGCATCTGCGTGGTCTTTCCACTTCCTGTCTCTCCACAGAGAACAATACAGGGGTTCTCTCTCACAGCCTCCATGATTACCTGCTCCTCTGCAAGCACTGGAAGCCTTAGTCGAGCTTCCTGTGTAACAAAGAAACACGTTAGTGAAATCCTTGCACAAAAACAACAACCACTATGACAGAAACACAAGTAAATTCATCTGGAAACAGTCATTCCATATTTGATTGGATTAAATGTTACGGCAATTATTAACCTAGGAAGTCATTCATTTAGTTTTTTATATATACGTTTTTAGCAGCCAAGATTCAAGAAGGGACTTCAGATGAGAAAGCGGACCATAAAATGACAGCGTACCTGTATTTCTGGCAGTCTATCAACTGGAATAAAGACAGCCGGCTGGGGTGGCTTTTTGACAGGAACATCCTTTGGCTGTGGAGAAGACTTCTCTACTTCCTTTGGCTCACTGCTGTGTGCAACTGCCTCTTCTTCTTTATGCTCCTGCCTGACGTCTGTCTCCTGACCGACGGAGGCCTGGTGCTCAGATCTTGCTGCCTCTTCTTCTCCATCATCCCTGCTGTCATCGTCAGAGGACGTGTCCGCATCGCTGCTCTCCTCTCCCTGCTGTTCCTCCTCCTCTGTCACTGCTTCTTTCCATTTGCGTTTCCTGTTCACTCCACTAAGGCTGCTGATCTTTGGCCCTGTGCCTCCATCTTCCACCTCATCAGTCATCCTGAGAAAAGTAAACAAAAAGCTGCTATTCAAATTTCGCAGTACACATTGGAATTGTATTGATTCTTGCTATGTTTTCCTATCATCCATGTTGCAATGTACAAGATAAGTACATACTGTTTGTTCTGGTAAAGCTTCTCTCCCATTCCCAGTTTGGCGGTGGTGTACAGCATCTTCAGCTCAGACTCCGGAAGTTGAACCTCTGCCAACTTGGCCAATATGCCTGCTCTCTGAATCAAAAGAATATCATGAGAAAATGTTGATGTATCAGCTACTACCCGAGTGGACAGTAGCAGAGTTTTAAATTGAGTTTAAAGGTGTGAGTGAAACAAGTAAAATTTTATATTGGGGTGGGACTAAACTATGATATGATTTAAAGATTTTTCTCAGATTACATGGATACACGGTTTTCCTGCTTGAGGCAGACCATCACATACCTGGACTTTCTTTTCCTTAACCACGAGCACCCTTTCCAGCTGCTTCTTCTGCTTTTTAGTTAGGGGCTTCTTCTTTGAAATCGGCTTCTCTGCAACTGTCTTCTTCTTAGCTTTGTTGGAAGGTAAGACTAGGGCATTGCAGGTATCCACACCCTTTAGTTTCGCCCTACCTGCAGGGAAGGCGTTTAGTGATGGACCTCAAAGGGCATCATTCTGGTAATGCCATCGCATATTATCGTCATTCTCACCTTCTAGTTCCACTATTACGTCTGTCGACCCATCACCTCCTGGAGATTGAGTCTCATTTTGTTGTCTTCCCTTCCAGTTGTACTTCTTTCTCTGTCTCCCCATCTTGGACATAAAATGCAAGTTAACCAATTATATACCAGAGGATTGTATGCGCAACAATATTTAATGCTGTGAGGTATTCTTAACATGACCCGATTATGTGTGACGTTAACGATAGATCAGAAACGTAATTTCTTATCGGTACTTTGTTTGCCAGGATGATATCTAGCTAAACACCATCATTTCCATGTTTTATTTAAACAGAAATTTGATATACGACAACAATTAAATGTTTACCTTTTATTCAGTGCAGCACAGAACACTTCATCAACAGCGTGAAAAGTGTACAAAATAAAAACCAGCACTGGTTTCGGATCTCACGTGTAAACAAATCTCACGTTTGTCCCCAGCAGAAACTCGCCCGCGAACGAACAACCCCGATGTAAAGGTTCCGCTACAAAATATCCTACCATTGAACACCACAGAAGGCACAACACTAGATTCTCATTTGACATTCTTGCATGTACAATTACGAGGACACCAGTGTAAAATGTATTTATGATTTTCTATTTTAAATATTTTAAAATATTATTATGCGATACATTTTAATAATGAAATAATTAGTAATGATGCACAACGCAAACATGACATCTAAATAATGCATTTTCTTTTAATAAAAAGCAGTATACAGTATACTGTGTGACATAATGCAAGTGTAACAGAATATTCTTGATTCCCAAAAATATACACATAATGATCTCTAAAAACGAATTAAATATACTAAGTAGACTCAACTTTGGAATTACAGTTGGTTGTCCCTAATTCAATACATAGGGCCTAATAACATTTAAAACAACAATATGCTCCGTTCAGCATCAGTTAATGAGCTATAGGCATGAAAGGGGGATCCAATAAGATAGCTAGCGAGCTTGCAGAAACAACCACACAGCCTTCTCTGGAATCAGGCGCGGCTTTCCTTCAGCGCCTCGTATTCATTCGCCATCACACTGTCTCCAAATGCAGAGGTCGCCACTGTGGTTCTCCTCGCTTCCCTCGACAGTCTCTCAAACCTTCTTAAAAAGACGATGACGGCCACCAGGAGGAGCACCTGCACCAACACAAACACAAACAGGCAGACCTGGGAGGCCAACGCCAGGTCACAGTACCAGTAGTGACAAGACTCCAGCACCTCCTCCTCAGTCAGGTGCAGCACCAGTCTCCCTCTCAGGCTGGGAGGGGAAGTGCAGCTGATGTTGAGGGATGAGAGTTGGCTGCTGGGCTGATGGATCAGCCAGGCTCGCAGATAGAGTACCCCACAGTCGCATGCCCACAGGTTGCCATGGAGAGTGACGGAGCGGAGGTAGGGTAGGTCGTCCAACAGCCCATTGGGTAAGATGGTCAACAGGTTGTTATGGAGATTGAGTTGGGTGGTACCGGGAGGAAAATGGGAGGGAAGCATTGAGCTGGTGAGGGACTTGTGGCTGCAGTTGACGTGACCCTGGTGGCAGGAGCAAGAGTGAGGGCACACAGATGACACTTGCCCTTTGACTCCAAGCAGGAAGAGCAAATAGAAGAGCAAAAGGTCCATAATGTTGTTGGTCACTCTGAGGAGAGGAGAGGAGAGGAGAGGAGAGGAGAGGAGAGGAGAGGAGAGGAGAGGAGAGGAGAGGAGAGGAGAGGAGAGGAGAGGAGAGGAGAGGAGAGGAGAGGGGGGAGAGAGAGAAGAGAGGAGAAGAGAGGAGAAGAGAGGGAGATGAGAGGAAAGGGAGGAGAAGGGAGGAGAGAAGAAAAGAGGAGAGGAGAGGAGAGCAGAGGAGAGGAGAGAAGCAGAGAGGAGATTAAATGAGAGGAGAGAATAGAGGAGGAGAATAGAAGAGAGGGAGATGAGAGGAGAAGGGAGGAGAGAGGAAAAGAGGAGAGGAGAGGAGAGGAGAGGAGAGGAGAGGAGAGGAGAGGAGAGGAGAGGAGAGGAGAGGAGTGGAGAGGAGAGAGGAAGAGAGGAGAGTGGAGAGGAGAGGAGCGGGAGAGCGAGAAGAGAGGAGAGGATATGAGAGGATATGAGAGGATATGAGAGGAGAGAATAGAGGAGGAGAGGAGAGAAGTGGAAAAATAGAATTGATGGGAAGAGAACAGAAGAGAAGAGGTCAGAAGAGAAGAGAATGGAGGAGGAGAAGAGAGAAGAGATGAGTTTAAAAAGGAAAGAGGAACATTTTATAAAAATTGTTGATCAGCATTTAGTGGATGAGTCCAGTAATACAGGACAATATGACCAGGACAGTTTAGGGGAATTTAACAGCTAAGCAGATGTAATGTCCTGGAAAAAAAGAAATATATATATACATTGTATATATGTAATATATACATTGTATATATGTAATATATATATACAATGTATATATATATATATATATATATATATATATATATATATATATATATATCCAGTAAAGGATGCCCAGTGAATGTGTGAAGACTGATAAGAACACATATGATAAATGCAGTCTGTTATCACAAAGAGTTTCCTCCACAATGCTCTAAATGAAAAACACATAGTGGTTGAACAACAATAAAATCATAAATTATGTTTAATAGAGGCTTATGTAAAATGAAAGTCTCAAAACGTCTATGGGTTTGATAAAAGATATAAGGCATGATCATGTATTTAATTGCAGTTTTAGTACACTACTGTACTAAACCCAAGTGTAAAACACAACTAGAAATGTCATATAATTATTAACCAGATGGTGACCCTGAACACTGTTTTTCCAAACGAGTATGTCAAACAGAAGAAGCAAATGTTTATCCTAAACATAAAACACTGACCTATAACTGGTAAAAACTAGGACATTAATGGACCAGTTCAAACAAATATTAAACTACACCTTTATATGCATCATGGTTAAGTCAGTGTAATGATATCATGAAATAAATTGAATAGAGTTTCAAGAGCAATTTACCTTCTTGAGTTTGCGTATGCAGTCGGTTCACAGTTGTGCGATCCTAGCTTTTCTTTGACAAGTACGGTCTATGGAACTTTGTCAGTCTGTGAGACGTGCAGCTGGCCCTTACTGATAAAGCTCCTTGTAAATGATGGCTCCTCACCACCCCCCCCCCCCCCCCACACACACACACACACATACACACACACACACACACACACACACACACACACACACACACACACACACACACACACACAGACAAATACATACGGTGGTGGCAGACACAGGAAGGGTCTGAAACACTTTGGTAGCCTTTGGTAGTGACATGGTGACAGCCTGGATCTAATATTGCATCAGCATATTTGGCTGGAGTACATGTCAGATATGGAGGGGGATTTTCCAACAGTGCTATGGTTTTTATACAACTTTTTAAGCATCCTATTCAACAGGTCCTTTATATAAATGCACCAAAGTTTGAATGCTCAATTGCATTGTTTTAAGATAAAGTTGTTCTATAATGGTAAATGTTTTTTATGTTTTTATGTGCCATCAAAGACCATATTAAATTTTCACTTTTCCCTCCATGTGTCAACATAGAACTGTAAATACACACACAATACGCCAACAAAAATGCATTGACATCACAGTTCAAAGGTTTGTGAATCCAGTCTGTTTATTTGCCATAGCTTGGGAACAAGTGACAACCTGAGACCTACAGCACAGCTCAGGCAGATGGAGGTCACAGCCTTAAGGGTGGAACAGGTAGGATACAGCACTTTTATCACACCAAAGCGCACGTGAACACACACAAACATGCGCGCACACGCTCGTACGTACGCACACACGCACACACAAGCGCATGCATACGCATACGTTTGCTCACCCACGCACACACACAAACACACACTTTACAATACATCTCCTCACACACAAACTTGCGATGTAAATAGAGAAATGTCAACTTGCTCCTTAGGTTTGATCTACAGTATATATTTAACCAGTATGTATGCTTCAACAAAACACAGATCATAATGCATTTGAAGTAGACACAGGTCTGGTCAGGTCTCATGGTTATACTAACTAGCGACAGAGTTAACTGTAGCATGCTCTCACATGCACTACGTACTTTACCGTAGCAACCTCATAAGCCCTCCGTTCACATTTAGCCACTGGCAATAAGTGCATTTTAACATAGACCGGCAAATGTAAAAAGATTGAAAGAAATCGCTCAGGCAGTCAAACACAATAAACAAGGGAAACATGTTTTTTTTTTGTTCTTATGAATCAGTTAAAATAAAAGTTATTGTAGTAACGCTACAAAAATGCATTATGGACGGACTCTTAAGAATATATATCAGACAATATTTATAGGAGATGGAGGATGTTTCGCATACACACGCATACGCATACACAGGCACACACAGGCACACACACACATGCATTCGCGCTCACACGCACACACACACACACACACACACACACACACACACACACACACACACACACACACACACACACACACACACACAATAAAAAAGACTATGTTTAGCAAACATCATAAAACTAAGCTACCTTACAAAGCATTTTATAGCACAAATAGTCATACCCTGATGAAATATCCAAAAGGTTTAGCATAGAATTTATAAATTAGAAACATTGAGTAGTAATTTAAATTACACATTTATATTATATATGTTAGAACTAACCATAGCAAGGGGGTCCAACCAAACTGGGGGAAAAGGCTCCAAAAATACCCTCCAATATAGCACAATCTGTCAGGCAGACCGAATATACAAAGCACCAAGTACCATGAGATCACATGTACAGCTGTCACTTGTCAAAATATATCACTTGTTTTGAGTTGCTTTAAGTGCCGTTGCAAAGTCTGACTACAGTTCGGGCTTTGTACAGCAGGTGTTGCTGTAGTACCGGCTCTGCACACTGGCAGCCGTCACTGATCCTTCTCGTGCATCTGTTGCTGCATCTTGTTCAGCATCTCTTGCATCCTTTTCAACTGCGAACAGAGAAGAAGAGGAGGATGAGGAAGGGCATATAGATCGTGGTGTTCCTAAGTAAAGGGTGTTGATTGTTCTGGTATACCGAGTAATGTTGTTGTCCGGATTTAAACCATGTGATTCTTAATGTTTACTTTGCGAGGGAGCTGGATTCGCAAGATCACGATCATGCAAGAATCCATTTAGCCAGGACCAATCTGCGCCCTAAGAGGAACTAGGTGATCTACGTGATACCTGATGGATGGTGATATGCAGATGGTTCATCCAATCACCTGCTTTTTGTGTTTTTTGTATGAGCCTACCCTTTTCCAAACACTTTCCAAGGATGACTTCCCTGATGGCTCTTTATAACAAACCATCTGGCTTGTCAGGTTAACTAAAAGTAATAACTTAACTTAAAAATAATATAAATATTAAATCATGTGATCCCATATCCCCTCATATGATCTGTAATGTCATGTCATATTATATCATGCCATGTTGTATCATGATATATTGCATTATAAACATATTACATGTACTATGTTTTATATGGATTGTATTGGACTATATTTTACATGGTGGACCAATGTATCATCTTGTAAACAGCAATGTCAGCCATGTACCTCTTCGTCTTTCATCTTGATGAGTTTCTCTGTCTCCGCGTCCGGAGTGGACAGGGGAAGAATGGGGATGGGGCTCTCCATCCGGTTGTCCTGAGCCAGTTTACTGGGAAACACATGGAGGTTCCGAACAATCATATCACAACTTGTAATCTGCAGGAATCAGCAGTGAACACAGCGTTTACGCCATGCGTTTAAACCAACAAGACCGACAGTACATTACCCACAGCCCCCCCCCCCCACACACACACACACATACACACACATGAGTGCGAGCCAACATGGTGCATGAACGCACATAGGCGCACACACAAACACAAGCTCATGCACACACGCACATGCATACACACACACAAGTACCCTCATGCACATGCACACACACATACACACACGCACACACACACACACAAACACACATACGCACGTGCATGCACACACACACACACACCTTGTCATCTCCTGGATGCACTGGGCCCTGTAGTTCTCGTAGTGCACGTCACAGGTCACATCCTTCAGGTCGTGCATGTGAGAGCGGATCAGCATGTTCCTCAGCTTCACAAAGTCACAGTGGGACTGGTTCTCCACTGAGAGAGACACACACAGATAGAGAGAGAGAGAGAGAGAGAGAGAGTCAGAGCAAGAGAGAGAGAAAGACAGAGAAAGACAGAGAAAGACAGACAGAGAGAGAATGAGAGAGAGACATAGAATCCATCATTTCATGGTGATATCCTTATTTATTTATCCTTGTTAATTCTAGTTATTGCTAGTTATATTTATTGTATTCTATTTACGTTGATATTTCTGGCTTGAACTGAGCAACTCTAACAAATAATTTCCTTCGGGATCAATAACGTCATCTGAGTCAGAATCAGAATCATAACATTGGGTGTTCAAATTTGTATTCTTATTTTATTTATCTTCTTATCTTCTCTTGCACACTGTTTATTTTGCTGCTATAAACACTATCCTCTGCTGCTATAAAGTGTAATCTTGTATGATATTAACAGCGTCGCCCGATGCTGGGCTACCAGGTGTGGTGGAATACCTTCCACGATGCCCCAGGGGTACAGCCTGCCTCTGACTCTCTGGCCGCGAGCCTCCACCACTGTGTTGCTGCCAATCACTGCAAAGGGAGTGCACTCCTACACACATGAACACAGAGACACGTCAGAGAGACACTTTTGTATAGATGACCTGGATTCACGCGGAGGGACAGTTAGTGAGACAGCGAGACCTCTCAAATCATTTAAGTGAACGTAGCAACATACACAGAGCGCTTTCCTGGAAACAGTATCTACAAACATTCTGCAAAAAACGAAATACTAAAACACTTAACTGTCAAATACACTAAACTACTAGGACATTTAAAAGATGAACCAAGCTTTAAAAAAGAATAGTTATTCTTATACTATAGATTACCACACATGCAGTCACTTTATATATGTGCAATGTATCTCCTCACGCCTTTTTTATTTCAATATAATTATATCAAACAGCAATATTATTAGTTGACCATAATAGTCACCTTAGTTTTATCAGTGTGGAAATACATTTACATCAATATAAAGTACTTCTTTCACCAGTTGCTACAACTAATGTGACGTCTTGGTGAATAACAACATGCAACTTCACTGTGAAACACAGAAATGTAAATGTTCTTGCAGGCTCACTCACCTTTAGCTCTTTATCCATCTGTTTGAACTCCTCATCTTCATCAGAATCACACTCGGGGAACTGGTAGACTTTAATGCCAAATCTCTCAATTTCCTCTCGTATCTAAAACCATGCACAACCAGGCACAGGCACAAGTATGTTTGCACACATAGGCACACACACACACACACACACACACACACACACACACACACACACACACATAGAGTAAGAGACAAATGTACAGTAAGGTTTCAGCTGCACACACCCACACACACACAAACACACATTGAGCTCTGCTCACCCTGTCTTTGAGCTTCTTGATCTCGTTGGGTGTGAGGCAGTCAGCTTTAGCGATGAGTGGAACTACGTTGACCTTTTCGTGAAGAGCTCTCATGAACTCCACATCCACGGGACGCAGCCTGTAAAGGAAAACACAGCCTTCAGTATAACCGAGAGATTTCATATGAACATTTTAGAATAACAATCCCACCTGAATGCATAATAATACTACTGCATGAAATAGTAGCATACAATTTTTATGCTATTAACAAACAAGATATGACTTTAAATTAATGTTTTTTACTGTAACTTCAAAGGATCCAAAGTCTAAATATTTACATAGGTGTACATATCTTTCAACATTTCCATTTTAATTAGAAAAAAATCCCACTAACAATCTACAACTAACATATTTACAGGTGTGTGTGTGTGTGTGTGTATGTGCATGCGTGCGTGCGTCGAGTATGCGTGCATGTGTGCGTGTGTGTGTGCGTGTGTGTGTGTGTGTGTGTAAGTGCATTATTACCCGTGTCCAAAAGGAGGTATGAAGTAGAGGCAGCAGTGGACTCGGTTGTCCTGAATGTTCTTTCTGTTCAGTCCACTCTCATCTCTAAAGTACTGCTCAAACTGCTGGTCTATGTAGTCTGTGATGGGCTTCCAGCTGTAGGACACAAACATACACACACACACACACACACACACACACACACACAAACACACACACACACACACACACAAGCACACACACATTAGCAAGACAATCTGAAATAAATTAGAGCCAATCAGAAACAGGTATCGACGGAGGTCAAGACTTTGAACGTTGTACTCACCACTGATTGTTATTGACGGCATCTCCGAACCCTGGGGTATCCACGATGGTCAGCTTGAGTTTCACCCCTTTTTCCTCAATGTCTACTGTGTGCTTAATGATCTCCACAGTTTGGTTAATACGTTCTGTAAGATCAAATAAGATTACACATTATTAAACCCTGAAGTGTGTGTGTGTGTGTGTGTGTGTGTGTGTGTGTGTGTGTGTGTGTGTGTGTGTGTGTGTGTGTGTGTGTGTGTGTGTGTGTGTGAAAGAACAGACCTTCAGCGTTGAGGAGCTTCCGGTCCTTGTAGAGGTCAGTGAGGAACAAGCTGTTCACCAGAGTGGACTTCCCCCCCCCCCCCCCCCCCCCCCCCGCCACCCCCACCACCCCCCCCACCCCCCCCCCAACCCCCCCCCCCCCCCCCCCCCCTACCCCCTCCCCCCCCCCCCCACCACCCCCCCACACCCCCCCCCCCCCTCCACCCCCCCCCCCCCCCCCCCCGTCCCACCACCCCCCCCCCCCCCCCCCACCCCCCCCCGCCCCCCCCCCCCCCCCCCCACCCCCCCCCCCCCACCCCCCCCCCCCCCGCCCCCCCCCCCCCCCCCCCCCCCCCCCCCCCCCCCCCCCCCCACCCCCCCCCCCCCCCCACACCCCACCCACCCCCCCGCCCCACCCCCCCCCCACCCCCCCCCCCACCCCCCCCCCCCCCCCCCCCCCCCCCCCCCCCCACCCCCCCCTCACCCCCCCCCCCCCCCCCCCCCCCCCCCCCCCCCCCCCCCCCCACCCCCCCCCCCCCCCCCCACCCCCCCCCCCCCCCCCCCCCCCCCCCCCCCCCCCCCACCCCCCCCCCCCATTCCAGACTCTCCTGCAAAGAAGGTAAAGAAAGAACAGAAGAACAAAAGAATGAAAAAAAGACAGGAAGAAAGAAAGAAAGAACGAAGGAACGAAGGAATGGATGAAAGATAGAAAGAAAGAAGTAGAAAAAAAGAGACAGAAAGAAAGAAAGAAAGAAAGAAAGAAAGAAAGAAAGAAAGAAAGAAAGAAAGAAAGAAAGAAAGAAATGGGAAATTAATGAAAACCAACTGGATAGAAATACCATAAAGACTTACTCACATTTAACCATTCAGCATTGAGACTTTTTTTTTTTTTTATAATAGGCAGTACGATTTCAGACTACCACTCTCTTATATCCCCTTACCGGCCACCATGAGTGTGAAGTCGAACCCCTTCTTCACAGACTTCCTGTGCACCTGGTTAGGCAGGGTGGCGAAGCCCACATACTGCTTCTCCTGGAGGGAGAAGAACAAGTGAGTTGGTTTAATGGAAGATAAAGTCTATGAAGTTAAGACATATACAGACGATATTATACTGTAGTTAGTGTGGTGAGGCATTGCTGTTACTGACTAAAGTGTCCCTTGGCAAAGCGGCCATCTCACAAGGTGCAGAGTGCTCCATGAAGGCACAGATCAATTCAAAATGCGGACACAGGATAGATTTAGCAGCTTCTAGATCTGTGAAATATTCCACAAACAGCAGGCAGGTTCTATAAAGTACAAAATCTACAAGTGGACGGAAAAATTAATCGCTATTGCAATCGGTATTCTGCTGAGCCGACATAGAACAACGAAGACCTCAGCTTTTCCACCAAAAATCTCTCTCTTGCTCTTTCTCTCTCGCTGTTGGTCTCTCTCCCTCCTTACACACACACACACACACACACACACACACACACACACACACACCCAGCCCAACCACAGGATACCAGCCTATGAATGAAGACAGCTAGTTTGATTTTGGCAAAATATCATCCTCGCCCCTTCACCCAATAGGCCGTCGAGATTCACAAGGGTAAACAGAGACTCCAGGCCAGTTTTCCTCTATCTGGTAAGTGAGTCTACAGACAGAAGTTATGTTGAACAGAAATGAAAAGCCCCTTTCATTCTTGAAGAGCGCAAGCCAAACACAGTCAGTGTCCTTTGCTAACTGTCAAAATCTGTCATAGGCATTTCCGACAAGCCGTTGGGCAAGGGTTTCATCTACAAACATGCTCCAGGGAATATTCATGTGCCTGAGCGCACACACACACTCACATGCACACGTACAAACGCAAGCACGCACACACAGGAATCATCCATAAGAGATTCACCCAAAGAAATTCCAATGTTGGCATTCATACACTCAGCATAAAAACCCACGAGAAGTCACACACTTGATTGGAACCAGGTGTGATGAGACAAACTTCTTTCCACACCAATCAATCCAGCCCTATTAATCTGTCATGACATCATCAGAACAGCATGCACAACACAACTCCTGAGTCGTACACCTCAGCAACGTGACAGAGGAGAACCAGCAATGCAGAGCTCCTCGCAGCGGGTCTTTGGTTAGTGTGCATGAGCTAACCCTGAACAACACATATTCCGCGTACGTCCCTTCACAGGTGAGTTATCTCTCTCGTGGCGTACGGACGGGCGTCCCGGCGCTTCAGGGCTTTACCTTCTGCCTGGCGGTCCGAACGCGCGGGCACAACAGACGCTCCACTAGTTTCTCCTGAAGCATGATGGCATCCATACCAAACCACACGGACACGCACGAGGAAAAAGAAGGGTAAGAAATAGCCACAGCCCCGTGGAGTAAAAAACTCTCAGTACGAGGTGAGAGGGGGGAGGGGGGGAGGAGGGGGGGAGAGAAAGTCAGAAAATGCAAGGAGCGGTGTGAGCCGAGTAGAAGACGTCCTCGCCTCAAGTTCCTCTTACTTAATTCATCTCACCGCGCAGCCTACTTCCTGTTTTCACTCTTTACAAGTGTTCCTCCCACTTCACCTCCGCCGGCATCCCTCCTTTTTCTACCCCTCTTTCTCTCTGTCTCTCTGTCCCTCGATTCTCATGCCCACCGTGCCTTGTTCAGACAGGTAGACAGGAATTCTCACAAAGAGGGCGGCAGGGAGACAATAAAAGAAAGAGTGAGAGAAAGAGTGTGGAGGGACAGAAATAGCAAGACGGACAAAAAAGAAAGAGAGAAAGGGGGAGGGGGGGCAGACTTGGAAGGGAGGGAGACAAATGACAGGAGAGAGAGAGAGAGAGAGAGGTGGTGAGAGGAGGCAATTTCAGAGCGAGAGAGAGAGAGAGAGAGAGGGAGAGAGAGAGAGAGATTGAGAGAGAGAGAGAGAGAGAGAGAGAGAGAGAGAGAGAGAGAGAGAGAGAGGGGAAACCAAAGGTCTAAATGAAAACATATCCACTCACCCTGCATCTGCCACAAGAATGTGGACGACTTGCACATTTGGAATACATTTTATTATATCAGATGGAGTGAAATGAAATTCAATGAATTTATTTTATACGAAGAGCGGTGACCAACTATTTATAGGGACCTTGGAACAGAGATGGGACAGATTACAGACAGCAACTGGCAGAGAGACATAAAGGGACACAGAGAGTTAAAGAGAGTGACAATTGGAGAGAGAGCGAGAGAGAGAGAGAGAGAGAGAGAGACCATCATGTTGACATATATTTAACAAAAGGCTGAAGCCTGCATGAACATGACCTTTTGGAAAAGGCGACACTACCATTTAAACAAATCCAACTCATAGAGAAATGAATGGCTCTCTCAGACCCAATGCAATTACACACACGCCAGGGTGACTTGTCACACACTGAGAGACTACCAGGTAAAGGAACCTGTCAATCAGACCCATTAGCGTTAGCCAATGTGCAGTGAAGCTGAATAAAGTTCAACAGAGCAGGGATCTGACCCACGGGTCTAGACTAAATAGCAATCAAAAGAACACCACGCTCCCTGTCTCGTACCCTGGTCTCGCTCGGCTCGGTTCATGACCTGCGAGCTGCCTCTGTACGGAGGTGAAAGAGACCTTTTTTTTTAAACAGCAGCATTTTTCGGACACAATTGGTTCCAGATGTGCTGATGACGATGCTGCTGCTGCTAGCGATTCTGCTGGGAGCAACCCGGGAGCAAACAGGGAGTGCGGTTGTGCGTGCATGGGTGTGTCGGACTCGTAATAGATGTGCCGAACTCAGAGTTTAGACAGAGTAGAACGTTTCTCTCGCTGCCATGTGGGCAGAACATGGGGGCGATGCCACGTACAGATATAACAAGGGGTTGTGTATGTGTAGTATATCCTGCCCCTACCTATATATATATATATATATATATATATATATTTAAATATATAAATAAATATAGCGTTTAGGGTGTTTGACTCCCAGCCAAAAGGTTGTGGGTTCGAACCCTAACGTCCGCAGTCTACCTGTAGGCATCCAGGAGCATTATACCACAGTAACCCCTACCTGGTCATTAATCACATGTGTATCAAATACATTGAATGTAAGATGCTGTGGGTAAAAGAGTCTTCTAAATAGTAAATATATATAATCTGCTGTGTGTCCTCTCCACACCACAAGGGGGCGACAGTTCAATAATGTGTGAGGAGAAAAAAGCTCTTAGGCAGGCTGCCCCAAAATACCCGATTGGTATCTTCAATTCATGGAAGAACTAACAGACATATTCTCTTTATGGACTCTGAGTGGACACAGTGGACTTGGGGGTGTTTGTAAATGTATGTTTAATTTAAAGGCCTCTGTGTGTGCGTGTGTGTGTGTGTGTGTGTGTGTGTGTGTGTGTGTGTGTGTCTGTCTGTCTGTCTGTCTCTCTGTCTGATGGGCCCATCTGAGAGAAGGAAACGAACAGATGACACAATGATCACAATGGCCCCCAGAAAACGTCCTCCCCCTCCCCCCTCTCTGTTTCTCAGTGACCAGCTGTCCTGGTGGTACTATAGAGCTACACACACACACATACACACACACACAAAACCAGACACGCTCACTAATTCTCTGTGTCACCACCATCCATCTGCCATGACTAGTTGCAAAGTCCATAAATAACATAGTCAATGTTTCATTGGGCCCATGCAGCAAGACCGGCTATTGGCTAGTGAGGTTGTCGCTCAAGCAGAAGACAGCAGTACACTACAGGGTTGTTTTGCTGATCAAGATACCAACACTGTGAACTAGTTTAGGCTTAGAGGATTAATAGAGGATTTATTTGTTCAAGGAATGCAACCCTGTATTAAAGGTTATCATTTAATTCTCGCCTTTTTCACTAAAGACCCCACTGACTTGCAGAGAAGCAAACCTTTGGTTAATTGAGGCTTATTTATCAAAAAATAAGTTTGAACAAAAGTGAAGGCTGCAGTGAAAATGTGACAGAGTTCAAGTTTAAGAATTTAAAACGCATCTACTATCCATGTATTACCAAGCAAAGGGAAGAAGAAACTCAAAGATATGTTTGGGGTTGCTGGTTGTTGTGGTTGTTGGAAATATGGGTTGTAGTCACATCCAGATGCTCAGACACAGGAGGAAGAAGTGAAGTGGTCAGCAGGTGCCAGAAGGTATGAACAAGAATGAGTTATGGGAAGCAAGAGAGGAGCAGTGAGTTTCACCAGCATGGACCCATCTGATCTTTGACTGGGCAGAGGGAATCCTGTGCCAAAGAAGGCAAAAACTATGCAGGTTTGAAGCGCAACAAACCACACACATACACACACACACACACACGCATACACAGAAACACACACACATACACACACACACACACACACACACACACACATGCACAATGCAAATCACACAAGAGAATTCTACTTAACAGGACCAACCGAAATTCAAATGAGAGCAGTGAGAAGAGTACACGTCATGACCACCGGCTCCACTATTGACCCCAGGGATTCCAGACAGACAGTAAAGCATGGGGACGCTCCAGGGATGCAGCATTTACGAGCTGCGGACTTCCCCTCTTACATCCCTAACCACGGGCTGCCCTGCCTTGGTCACTTTCACACTATTAACCTTGAATGTCCCTCCTAGGGGCCAGCTGGCTGTCAGCTAAAAGGGTAAACAGGAACACACTTTGAGAGGGCAATAGAGGAGACCAGTGAGGTAGATGCAGAGTAGGAGGCCATACTGAATCTCAAACCTCTCATCGGATGTTGTGGTATGGATCCTAATTGCTCTCCTCACATTGTAATACTCCCTTCAACATCAAAGACATTTGAAATCATTGGGATCGATAGGGTTTAGAAATTTTGAACACTGGAATTTTGAGTATTCTCTTTTTTCATTAGCGAGATGAAATCACCAGAATCTTGGCCGTATTGATGGATAAAAAGACAATGACGCTAGCGAAGATAAAAGTGGAGCGGCCATCTTGAATACACTTCATTCATTTCAACTGGTTAAGATTCAGATCTGCACTCCTTCCACTACACATTTAACATTTAATGGCCGATTTCTCACGGTCTGCGAAAAAGTTATAGTTCCCTAAAATACTGCCACACACTCACACACCCAGACACTCACACACACACATACACACACACACAGATGACTGGTGGGTGTATGAGGTTCTGTAACACTGAGGCCAAGTAGTGGTCTTACAAGATCCCTTTTAACAAAGCAAACAAACATTACCTTGATGTCAGATGAACAAGCATAATCATCATGAAACTATGCAGATAAGGCCTATCGGTACTATCAATCATTATCATCCTATTTTTCATGTTAAATAAGACCCACATTCAATTTGATCTCCCTTCATGGAATTCAAACTTTCACATTTCATTCAATGCAACCCTTTTGGTTGTTGTTGCCTCGCAGTACATTTATAGCCATCAACAATGCTTTAAGAGCCCTGCTTTAAGTTAAGGTCCATTCTTGTCAGGACAATTCTTTTATTTTCTTCGCGACCCCATGTGGAGCTAAAGTCCCTGGGGGGGATTCCCCTATTATACACTGCACACCCCCCTCCCATGTCTCTCCAGCCACACTTATTCCAGCTCCGCAGCTGGTCTCCACTATAGAGGGTGGGTCAGGGGTGGGTCTGTGGTCCCATCTGGGGCAAGGAGAGTGTATATGTGTGTGTGTGTGTGTGTGTGTGTGTGTGTGTGTGTGTGTGTGTGTGTGTGTGTGTGTGTGTGCGCGCATGTGTGTGTGTGTGTGTGTGTGTGTGTGTGAGAGAGAGTACCTGTGTGTGTGTGCATGCGTGTGTGTGTGCGTGCATGTCTAGAAGGGCGTTGAGCAAGTGCAGGTCATGGCGACGGGAGGAGAAGTTCTGGAGAGAGGGAGAGACCTGCTGGATGAAGGGTGGTGAAGGTGGTGAAGATCAAAATAGCAGCAGACATGTTTTGAAAGACAGCACATGTACGTAAAAGCATGTTGCCCAACATCAGCTACTCCTAACGTCTGTCGACTCCCCCAGAGAGTGATCAATTGCTATAGTAGGACAACTGGACTGTAACAATAGTACGCAATAAACGATGCCTAGAAGTCTATGGTTCTGCTCTACCCAGCATGTTTAACCATGACCTTAAGGCCTAAGGTAGAGGTTAGAGTATTTGTCTCCAAGCTGAAAGGTTCTGGGTTCTACCCATAGGCATCCTTAAAGGATACATTCAGGAATGTTCAAGGGACTAATGCAGATAAAACATTTTTTAAATTGGTCCAGTATTGAGCAAGAACACTGCAGCCATAATCCGTGTAATCCTTTGGGGCAATAATGCCCCGTCAATGTACGTCTTCTAAATGTATTTGTTCTGCCACTGACAGGCTCAGATTGTTATTATAAATGTCTGACAACATTATGGAAAGGATCCTTACAGAGAAATACAACTTTTTCCTTTACCTTTTGCTTGAACCGGTCTATTTGTAATTGTGTACAACCAAGTCTTGGTCAAGGAGAAGGCTCGCTCTGAGATCTCATCAGAGTTGAGTTATTGGAGGAAGAGTAACAGTGGAGAGCGGTGGAGAGTTGGAGAGTGAAATGCTGGTGAGAGTTTGTTGTGTTTGACTACAGAAAGCATAGCTTAGTGTTATCTAAAACAATTAGGGTTGAGATTTTGAGATGGGTTGAGATTTCCAACAACAACTAGATTTCATCGCGTGATTTTATAATTACAATCTGAGCCTTTCAGTGGCAAAAACAAGCAATTTTAGAGGACGTACATTGACAGAGTTACATTGCAGCCCGTTTACGCAGATTACGGCTATAGTGTTCTCGCTCAATACTGGTCCAATTTCAAAATTTGTTGTCTGCTTTAGTCCCTTACACCCAAAATGATGGGGTCCAGGTTCAAAAATCCCAAAGTTATCCTTTAAGCAAGATGCATAACCCCAACCCATTCCTTAATTAAATGTATCTGAATGGATGAATGGATAAAAGCATCTAATGTAGTAAAAATACTTCAGTACTTAAAATTGCCAAAATAAATTCATTATGTTTACACCTGGAATTCTTGAGGTAGTTCATCCAGGCATTTTGGTATGATTCAACATTTACCAGCCTGCCTGCCAAAGTCTACTCCAGCGGGATTTACTGTAGTAAATTGTAAACTGGCTTTGTTTTATAAGTCTCTGAGGATGACTTTTGTGTAGGCACCACCCACGCTGAGATCGCTGCAAAGCATCATGGGTAGTTCGCTTGCATATCACTGATAAAAAAATTAGAATTTACAACATGGAGAATTATTTGCTATTTACCTGAATCAAAAAACATTGTAACCATGGTGACAAAATGTGTTGCCATGTCAATTATTGTACTATCCAGGCAGATTGTAAGTGGACAAGTTCGTTTTCGTTGTTTTCAGTAGAGAGGCTCTGTTGCCTGGCAACAACATTTCACAGAATAGTAGAACATTCATTTGGAGAAATATTTAGGACATATTATTTAGGATATGTTTATCTGTATCTCTGTACAATATAAAATACTAAAAAATAAGAAGTTGAATAAAGGATGATAAGGGAGAAATGAAATGAATAGAAAGACAGAGTGGACAGAAAGAAGAATGAGTTTCTTACATATCAGTCTGTTACGCTAAAGCTTCACTCTCCCTTGACCTGCTACCTACATAGTGGCCAGGCTGCCACAGCTACTATGATTATTCATATCCCTGCAGTGATAAAAACAGCAAAATGATTAAAGAGGACACTTAAGTGTGTGGGAGACGAAGAACAGCATATATCTAGCATCAGAAAATGTATAATAGCCTAGTAGAACATATTCACTAATAAAACACAACAAAACTGTAATAATCGTGTTCAATAGGTTCAAGATGTGTTTGAAATGCAGATATCAAGAAGTAATGCTAATATGATATTTTAATAAACAAGTAAAAGGTTGCTCCGAAGGTCATCTTAATTTGGCATGTTTAGAGTCAAGCTTTACAGTCATGTTTCTGTCTCTGGACATGATAAGCCCCTTTAAGACCCATTGCAAACCGAGACTAGATGGCATAAACTGCAATCAATGCATTTTAGTCACACGCCCATGGTTCCCTGTGCAGTGGTGTGACCAGCTGACCTGAGATGCTTTCAATCAGTATTTCTGGCCAGAAATACTGGCCAATGGCCAGCTCTGCGTCCAATGACCAGCTCTGTGGGCGGGCCAATCTCTCTGTGGGCGGGCCAATCTCTCTTTTGACCAACAACCAGCCATTAAGGGCAGTGACAGATGCAAAAGAATCCAGACCAGAAAAAAAGTTAATAGAAGAAGTATACGAGGAAATAAGAACAACCACATCTGATGCGTTTCTCAGTCATACACATCTGAGAAACCGTTCAGTGACACAGAGACTATCAGAGAGTGGACAGTATGTGGTAAATTTTTGTGCATATCCTGTACAGGCAAAACATTTCATATAAAATAAACAATGTATTAAAAAGGGTTGGATTGCTACATGTCAAACTATCTCAAACAGAAGCCTACATCTCTCTCTCTCTCTCTCTCTCTCTCTCTCTCTCTCTCTCTCTCTCTCTCTCTCTCTCTCTCTCTCTCTCTCTCTCTCTGTTATGAGACACCACGATGCAGGACAGGGGAGGTAGACAGTCCTGTGGTCATCTGAGAATGTGCTGAGTTAATAAAGGCCCATAACCACCCAACAGCCTTACAAATTCATTAGTCAATAACACAAAAAAAAAAAATCGGGAAAGGGGATATGATACAGACTATCAAACACATTATAGGCACTAATACCGTTAGAAGTCAGTTAGTATCTTCAGATCTTTTGTTATTGACAGATAATAAAGTCGGAGGAGCAGGTCGATACACTGCCGGATGCTGCTACCATACAAACCCCCCATGGGTACCACGCTGCTTACGCATCGTGCGTGTCCGTTGAACTCGGCCTGCTGTAGCCTACATCTAAAAATACCCGTAGGTCAACTAGGCTGAATGACCGAAGCATCTTCCACGCATATGCACCCACATTATCAAAGACTGTTGACGTAGTATTCGCCAAAGAAAACTAAAAGCGAGTTCTTCTTATGTTGGTAATATGGGTCAAGCAATATGAAAATGTTGTCGTTGGTTGGTGCAATCGACGCCATAATGAAGCGAGATTGGTCCAAATACACGCTTAATAACAGCCGTTTAATGAAACGATAGAGAATGTATCGTACCTCGATGCTTTCATCTGATGGCCATTTCAAGGATGGATGGCAGAGGAGGCGCAGGTGCACGGATGCAAAGCGACGCCCAGGGAATTCAAGGGAGATGGACAAGCAGAAATTATTAGAATAATTGGCAATCGGGCTACATTTCACATTTAATAAGAAAACCCAACCCACGACTACGGCTTGTACCTGTTTTGATCGGGATACGACTCTTGTATCTGAGGCTGCTAGTCATCTTAACCGCTCACTCGCTTCGATTTAGCGATCGGACGGCTGAGAGAAATCACCCCCCTTCCCGAGCAAATGACAGATCCGAGGTCGGAGGAGGGCGGAGAGCGTGTGACGTCACGGCCCCTCCCCCCCCTGCTAACACTACCATAATAAAGGTTTGGTGCAGACTGTTAGCTTTTAATGAAGGTTTATTTCCAAGAAATTATACAAAAGTGGAAACATCAATATATTTTTCGACTGGTCGATACGGTCAACATTTATAAAAGATCACTCAATTGTAAGAGCAACAAATTGTCCAATTAATTATTGTCTGTCGTCTAGTGAGTTGTTTTCAAAGTCACCTGTCCTAATACAGTCAAAACAACAGTAGGTCTGTATTGCAATAACAATTATTTTCTTAAGACCTGGAAAACAGGCAAAAAGCACTTTCAAATATTCATGTAGTGTATATTCCACTAAAACGTACCAATTATAGATTAAGAAACATGACCTTATTTGGCATCATGTTTGTATTTTGTCAGCACAGGCTGATGATAAAATGTACCTAAATGATAAATAGAAATAGATAGTCAAACGCAGGTAAACCACGTTAAGCAATGGCCATTAAGCTTCTTCCACATCACAAAGTCAAATTTAAGTTATCGCGGGAGTTGTTTGACAGAAAACAACCTAAAGTATATGCGACATCTGGAGGATAAAGGCAAAAGATGACCTTGTGATTAATAATAGAGCCCGACGTTTACATTAATTCATGGCAAAACTAGAGCTAAGATTTGTATCTTACATAACACATGTTTGACCAGATAAAAGTGGGCACAGAGGGACTAAATCCATTAAGAACAGTTTGTTACACAACTTCAAAAACAAATAGGTAACCTTTAATATTAGAGATGGTTTACAGCTATTTGAAGTATAGGTAGTCATAACCTTTTATATGCAAGTACATGATGAGTATTAAACTGCTAAACATATCTGATCACTAGTACCATTATTTTTGCCAGTTCTGCACAACAAAACATGCCTGTTCAATGACTGTAATGACTTATATGTGACTACAAATAGTCAACATATCCATGTGAAAAATATATATAAAAATGTTTTTGTGTTCATATTCTTTCCTAAGCCTTTTTAGCAAACAGGACACAGGTTAATAGAATAGCGGTGTTTTCGAGTAGAATTGTCATCTGGTAGCATGTTAGCATCTGCATGGTTACACTGACTATAAAAAATGTCTTAGCGTATTATGTCAAGACGGAAAATCATGCGCAGCACCATGATTGGTCGATGGATAGTTTTAAAAACAAAGTGATCAATGGCTTTGTACAGAGGTATGTCTACAACTGAACAGTCTTCATTGACATGTAGACATGGGTTTGTATGGGGTGTGTAGGGGGTGCGGGGGGGGACAGTGGCCCAGGTCAGTCCTTCCTCTCTTCTCCTCACTCATCCCCCTTCATCTTCATCTGGGCTTGCATGTGAGCGATCATCTGGTGCATGCGTCTCAGCTAAAGGGCGGGAAATCACAATTGTTATTCATCAATGCTAGCCCCAAGTGTATGTGGTGAAGCATAAAAATACCGTTTCGATGTTCACCAAAACACCCAAAGTTACACAGGTAAATATATTAATTCCTTTTCCCATTTTCTTTTCCATTCATTTCGCTTTCTTGGTACAATAGCGCCATCTAGTGGCAGATGGCGTGAACTTCAAGTAACTCTCAAGTATTGATAAAACGCTACGGGTTTTGTTCATGTAACTTCAATGTAAATTAATCTGAACTGAATTTAAAGAAGGAGTAAAAGGTACACTACACTGAATAACACATACACACTCCTGCCTCCCCATGCTTTGGAATGGGGGGGGGGGGGGGGGGGGGGGGGGGCGGGAGTGTTTTGGTTCCAAGCTGATTGGAAAAGAAAAAGGAAAAAGTATAGCATTGCAGGAATGCTGACCCACAATATCACTGGTAACAAGAAAATAATGATCTACATCACACATTCTGCAATACAAAACCAATACAATTACTTTTGACCAGAACAGATTTAATCACTGAAGTCATTCCATGTCTGTTTGTGTGGGTGGATGCATGTCCTGCACACATTGAGCACACACTGAGCACACACACACTTTCATTAATTCTTACTTCAGCCTCCTTCTGCAAGAGGATCTGGTCCTTATCCATAACATCCTCCTCCACGTTTCTACAGAGGGGCAGAATCAAAACAAAGAGAAGGCATTTGAAATTACATTGGAAACTATCCTTTACACAGATCTAGCAGTGAACCAGTGGCCCTCTCACCTGCCGCTCCTTTTCAGTCTCTCTGAGCGGAAGTTCTCATAGTGCAGGTCCTGGGTTACCTCCTGCAGGTCCTGCATGTGAGTCCTGCAGAATGAAAATAAAAAGTGAGACAATTATTTTTGTGTACACTAGGTGGCAGTAGAGCCTCTACTTAAGTCACATCATCTTAAAGACCTCGCAGAAATAACCACTCAGTGGAGCTATTCGAACCATTGACCCCTCCCACCGACTTCCACACACACACCCTCCCACCCAACCCCCATCCATCCAACCCCACACCCGCCCCATCCATCCATCCACCCCACTGAGTAAGCAGTGTTTTGGGGGGCAACAGAGAGAGAGGCACTCACACCAACATGGTGCGCAGCTTGAGGAAGTCATTGTGCTCTGGGTTCTCCACCTCCACCACGCCCCAGGGGTACAGCCGCCCACGGATCTTCTTCCCCTTCACCTCAATCAGCTGGTTGGAGCCAATCACAGCGAACGGAATGCTTGCCTGGGCAGAGGGAGACAAAGGGGAAGGGACAACACGCGAGGTAGGGAGGGAGGGAGGTTGAAACAGATATGGAAAACAAGGAATCATGGTGTTAGAAGAGATGGGATACAGGGTGGGGTGCAAGGGAAGTGCAAGGGAAGGAAGTAGGAGATAGGGTAAGAGAGCATCCATCATTCACAGGTAACCCTTGGGGAATTGCTGATGAACAAATAATACTTTATGAACAACAAATCCTGAATACGTTTCAGAGGGTGGTGGTGACGTGTGGCAGCTGGCTGGACGTGACCTCACCTTCAGCACTCTGGTCTGCTCCTTGAACTCCTCGTCCTCATCCGAGTCAGCGTCGGGAAGCTGGTAGATCTTGATGCCGTGCTCAGCGATCTCATCCAGGATCTGGAATGAGACAGAGCTGGGTGAATGCCAGATTACGATATAGAAATAAATAACGACGAGCCGTGTGTAAACAAAGTATGTTTAACACGACAAGGCATTGCACTGCGTGTTGCTGTAGTCAGTTTGACCGACTACATCTCACCGCGTCTTTGGTGAGATGATGGAAAAGGAGTTCCCTCAATTACGATTCATCTTACAAAAACGTTCTTACAAAAACATGTCAATGTAGATTAACTAACACAACTTATTCCGCATACAGCTTTGAATCTGAATTCACTTTATATCGTTTTGGCGACGAAGGAAATTGAAAGCTTGCACACTTTAAGAGGTATAGAGAATACACCTTCTTTCTAGGGAAAGGATAACAAGTTGTGTCAAAGCAGAACACAACAGCAGACACTAACTGGAGTAATTGGGAGAGACACAGTGAACGGCTGTTGTGGCGGCCTCACGTTTAATTAAACCGCTATGCAGGGGGCTTAGAGGGGCCGAGGGGGGCGGTCGACAACAATGTAGAAGAGGCAGGTGTGTGTTTGTGTGTGTCACAACCGGTGAAGAAACAATGTCCAACAAAAGGAGCATTCTTCGCGGCCAGCTCAGGCACAGATGTTGTGTATTTATTATTCCAAAATATCAAAGCCACCATTTGACTTTTGCACCTCCCTGTGGATAGCAATTTTCAAAACCACAATGCCGTTGTATGTAAGGAAGCCAAGATAATATGGACGTGCTTGTTTTCCTGACTTGGAGCTGGGGCTTTCATGTAACATATGAAAGAGCCAGACTGGCTGAGTCAGCCGGCCCCGAGAGGCGGGGAGAGTTCAAGCAGGGTTGTACTACGGACCAGACTACTGTTCCACTGTTCCAGGGCCGCTTGTTATGGCTGCTGCTGTGTTTTCTCAGGGGCTGTGTGTGTGTGTGTGTGTGTGTGTGTGTGTGTGTGTGTGTGTGTGTGTGTGTGTGTGTGTGTGTGTGTGTGTGTGTGTGTGTGTGTGTGTGTGTGTGTGTGTGTGTGTGTGTGTGTGTGTGTGTGTGTATATTGTATTGTTGGAAGCAGATCTAAAAACAAACAGATGTTGCCGGACCTGACGGAGAACATGACACACACACAACCTGGTGCGCATACGACCTCTCTTTCTCTATCGCTCGCTCGCACACACACACACACACACACACACACACACACACACACACACACACACACACACACACACACACACACACACACACACACACACACACACACACACACACACACACACACACACACACACACACACACACACACACACACACACACACCCCTTTGATAGAGCTGGATAAACATCACTTTGGTCGAGCAAAACAAACATTTTGGGAAACATTGCAGACAATGGCAAAATAAACATATCTGACACAATGGCAGGAAAAAAAGGACACAAACAACAAATCCAGTGAATAAAATGGTGCAACAAATCTGATAAAGATTATTCTGCAAAAAAATGGTTTTAAAGACTGAAAAGTTAAGAAGCAACACAAACACAACATTGTTTCTGAAACAACTTTTTTTTGCAGACGTAGTCCAACTGTATAACGCTAAGGGAAAACCCTATGTCACAAGCACTTATTTGCGCAAACAGACTGCGCTAAAGACAAATGCTGCAAAATGGCTATTTACCCTGAATTATTCACCAGAGTACTGTGTGTTTACTGCAGCCTGATGCCTATAATCAAGAGCTCCAGAGAGTGATCCGATGAGAAAATCACTGCCTCCACCTAATCCATGTTGTTGCCAGCCAATCCAGTGTAAGCGATGGAGGCCCACTCCTAAACGCTATGCCCGACTCTTGTTGGCCTTCATGTAGTGTCATGTTTTCATTGGCACCGGCAGCCATTTTCATTTTATGACCATCCTGTTTGATTGGAACCAGAACACGGCACTGTATACAGTATAGTAATGTTGGGAATCTAAAAGTAATTAACCTAAATCATCACTGATCCTTTAGGATAGGGGTAACAGACATCGGAACTGGCACCACACTCACTAGTCTACAAGTAGTTCTACTAATACTGCTGTAGTGCCTGGCTCAAATATGCTTGGAAAGGATTGTGGACACCGGAACGTCGCTCCTACCATGAGGGATGTTAAACAGGTCTAGTTCATGGAATGCACTTTTATAATATGTTTATTTGATGTAACAATTCACGTAGATAAATATAATCTTAAAATAAGTGCTACGCCACCTTTTCTCATCCGATTCTATAGTCAAGTTAAAAGTACTGAGATGGATCAGTACGCTTTAACAGACAATAGTCTTATTGGCCCACCAACATTTTCAGTATTCTTAGGGCTGAAACCCATTTCGGACATTGTTGCCGTGAGTGAGATGTGACCTAAATACAGCTTAGCTCATGTCGCTATAATTACCTGGGTTAAGCCATGGGAGACGTGGGCAATTTTTAAAAAAATGACACAGTCTACGTGTCAAAAGTGCTACACCACAATGAAAGAGTGAACCAATCCAACCACGGATTACACGGATCAAGCGGCTGATTGCATCAACACGCCGAGGGAATAATATTTTCTCTTGTGGTTTTTTTCTTTTGTCAGCAGACAAATAGACCAAAAAATATTAGTACAACTGAAATACCCACAAATCCTCCACTGGACAAAAGCCACCTTTAAAAACAAAACAGAGGGAGTAAACAAGAGTCAACAGGTCGACTGGGGGAACAATACTTGGAAGTGGAAAAATGTACCAGAGCTCACGTATGACATCAATAATAATCGAATCAACACAGAATGACACAAACTTCAACATTATTACAATTTAACATTATTACGATCTAATCCTTGGTCTTACGCACCAGAATGTCACACATCGAAGAGTGCTTTAAGTTAGTTAGATAAGTTATCCACACAAAATTACCCAAAAATACAAAATTAAATAAGATGGCTGTTTTAAACAGAGAACAAATGTCATGAGATGGAAACTAAACCACCTCTTTCATTAAGTGTCATCTGTTCCAATCCTAAAGGGGTCCACATTTGGAAAAACGTGTCTCTTCTGGGCCAGAATGCCTTCTATTCCCCGCTCTGCCTCCACCTCCCTCTCCCTCCACCTCTCTCCCTCCACCTCCCCCTCTTTCTCACCATCTTCCTGCAGTGAGCCTGAGGGGCAAGCGAGTCCCAACAATACCTGAACTCAGGGAGGGCAAGGGGTATTACACTCAAGCTCCACACACACACACACACACACACACACACACACACACACACACACACACACACACACACACACACACACACACACACACACACACACACACACACACACACACACACACACACACACACACACACACACACACACAAATAAAAAAAACTGGGATCAAAGGAACTCTTGGGTAAAAGTGCACAGCTAGATGCATGAGCCTTATATTGGAGTGTGTGTGATGCAGGGCTTCGTGGATCCAGGGAGAGGATCCCCAGCCTAGTCTCCAACCACGGAGAATGAGACTTCTTCCCCTGCCTCTTAAAACAACATGCTCCCTCAGCTTCAACTCCCTTAGGCCACTCAGGTGCCTTGAGATACACACCGATATGCACGTACAACCGACAAAGGAGAAGGCCAATACTTAGAGATTTAAGTTAACGCTAGCTGGTCACTTAAACCCACTAAAGCTTTCCTATACAGGCCCCTCCCCTGACACACACACACACACACACACACACACACACAGTCTGGTCTGGACATGGGTCTGGAACAGCCGGACTCATTGGACCAGGGAACGCCAGTGGAGTGCACTGAGGCAACCAATGTAGCCATGGCAACAAATAGGCATCACATAAAAAAAGAAAGGAAGAAAGAAAGGAAAGAAAAGGAGCAACGAATGTCCTCCTCCTCCTCCCTCCGGCTGGTTGTAGTATAGTACAGTGGAGACCACCCACTGCTCCCGGGCCAGAGACTGATAACACTCATGGGATCTGGTGATGAAGGGGAGATTTACACACAGAGGGTAGACAGGGTGCAGGGTTGGCATTTTGAGCCCTACTTCTTGCTCTGGTGACCACAAGAACCGCGTGGTTTTGCACGGGGTGGGCCGAATATGGCAGCCTAATGGTCACACTGTAATCACCATGCACCTGAGATAGCTGATGGTTGTGTGTACACACGCGTGTGTGTGTGTGTGTGTGTGTGTGTGTGTGTGTGTGTGTGTGTGTGTGTGTGTGTGTGTGTGTGTGTGTGTGTGTGTGTGTGTGTGTGTGTGTGTGTGTGTGTGTGTGTGTGTGTGTGTGTGAAAGAGAGAGAGCTGCTCACGACATGAGGGGAAACGTATATTTATTGTTTTAAAATCGGAAGAAGTGTGGTACATGCCCAGGCACAATGACTGCCGGACAGGAGGAAAGTAAATACACTCACGTGTTGGAGGCTGTGACAGGAAAGGGACTGAGCAGCAATTGAAAAAAACTGACATGCACGCACGCACACACACACACAGAACGCCAATCAGGTAATCAGAGTTCAGTCGTTAATCCTGACGAGTCCTTTACGTGCCAAGGAAAGCCTGAGGAACACAACCTGGCCACACAAACTCAGACATACACACAGAGGATATTAAGAATTGAAATATAAACAAAAACAACTCTGAATCCTTAAGCAGCAATCATCCCCCCTTGCGCATTAGGTACTCTTCGGACGGCCCCATTGCGTAGATTCTCCTGCTCAAGGTAAACAAAGTCCGCCACCCTGTGATTGCGAATGAACAAAGTGTGATGACAATACTGGGCGGTGTGGCGGGGCAGTTTGCGGACTCTTAATGGGTCCCCGCGGGGCCCTGGAGAACCGGTTCACACCGCAGGAGCCCGGCAGAGGGCACACTGTGCACAGGATGGCCTGGCGAGACAATGGGGGGGAAAAACGATTGAATAGACCCGTCCAGAGTGAAATACAGCATCAGTGGGGGGAGGGGGGATTATTGTCTGTTGTTGTTTATGTTCAGGGAAGTGCGAGAACGGGAATGGAGCTTGGTTCTCTGCCCGCTGCCCATCACTCAAACCAATCATTGGTCATGTAATTTGAGGCATTGATGAAATTCTCTTCGCTGCTAACTATAAATGTACATTAGGTGAGCAAAGCATGAGGGTGGACGTCATTTCCTCCTCCATGGTACAATGACACAATCTAATGCTAATCGGACCAACTTCTTATCAGTTGTGATGAGGAAGGGCCGCCGATGAAACCAAAACATACTGCGGCAACCCGGCTCCTGCGCAGCGCCCCAGGCGGCCCAGGGGAGTAGTGATAGACGGAGTTCACCACCGCTCTCCCGCAGATCGCACACCTGAGCACATTAATGCTGGTCCCACTCAGCGCAGTCGAAAACCCCTGCGACAGAGGAAGAGGAACACGGGCAGAAGTGGGGCTCGGCGTGATTTGCTTGAAGTTTCTCGGCCAAACGTGTTAGGGGGGCTGCATGTGTGTCCTGTGTGAGAGTGAAGAGAACGCAGCCGAACGCGGGGAACGCCGGACATCATAGGGAGCGCCTTTTCACGAGTTGCGGACGTTTTCCCTGTTTCCCCAAGACAGGAGCTGCCCTGGGGGGCAGACGACCGACTGCAGCCGACCTGTTGCACTAACCACACGGAGGGGTAGAGAGTCTATGCCACCCTGCGACGGCCGTGCATGAACTTTCCCCGAGCCGACGAGACCGGCGCTGCCGAGAACATTATCGGAGCCAATATACTTTTGTTTTCTGTTGGGCGCGGCCTAACATATATTATTTTCGTTAAATAAAAGTGCCGTTGCAGCTTAAACGGACCCTTGCCCTGTGTTCACTGGGAGGAGGCGGCCACTTACGGAGCAGGGTTATCACAATACACAATAAGAACAAAGAGGAACTAACTTGTTGTGAAGAACTTCCACCTACTGCATGAGTCACATTCGCTTTTCCCAGCAGGGGTCCGAAGTTGAAAAGCCCCTGTGTATTCTCCCCGCCCTGACCTCAACTAAAGCCCTGCACAGGATATGACTCCATAGGTGCAGATAGAGAGGATCAACCAGTAGGGCCGACTTGAGGCAACTTTATGAGTTACAGACCACTGCGACCACAGCGAAGGAAATTGACTTCAGAGGGCATTAAAGATTGCGCAGACAAAAGGGGCCCCAGGAGGGCGGTGCGGAGGGAGCACAGCGTAACGGGAAGGCATTACCAAGAAAGCAGAACGAAGGGGAGACTGGTAGGACGGGGGGAGGGTGTGGAGGCTTAGACAAGCGAACCAGAAGGGAGAGGTGGAGGTAGAACCGAGGGGCATGGATGCAGGCATCCGAGGGCCGGTGCGCTCACGTTGTTGCATCCGTGTGACGTTAGAGCGACCGCACCGCCACGTCTTCTCGGTGGAATGGTCTCGAGCCTCTTGACAGACTGCAGGAAGTCTGCATTGTTCTCTACAAGCTGTTTCCCCCTAATAATGCAAGAAGGAGCTCAGCTTGAGCATGCGTGGAGGTGGGAGATAGGGGGGAGGAAGAAAAGGGCATTAACTGAGGGACAAACGGCTCACAAACGGTGAGAAAGGGTCCTGGAAAGAAACAAATACACTAATAAATATCAGGGGAACCACGCCAGGGTGATCCATCATGCCCCGGCGGTAGGGCTGTCCGGCAGGTTGTTGGACGCCGGTGCGCTGACCTCCAGCACCAGGACCTAGCTCTCGCTGTGCGGGAGGAACCTGGCGGAGATCCCGAGTACCACTACACCTAATCTGATCAAACCGGCGGATAATCGAGTACCATGGCATTGTTCCTCCACTTGTGAGTCACTTGATGGACAATGGCGTCCATTCATTTAACCATTTCAAATCGAAGGAAGTGCACAGACTTGCATGCAGGAGATCACAAAGAGGAATAAAAAATGCTCTTTATCTCCAACAACCCCAGTGGACGGGGGTGTTTTGGAGCTCGACAGCATTACTTGAAAGATAAAAGTGAGGTAAAGAGCAGATAGAAGGATGGGAATAACATACTCCCCCCACCAAAGGGGAGAGCACAGGTTGGGGGAATGGCATGTCTAAACCTGGAACAGATAGGCTTTAATTAAACCTGCAACACTTCCTGACAAAAACAGCCTGCACTGGAATCCCATTACGTTCCATGAGATGTTCGAGTCATTCAAATCTATTTTCAAAACAAATGAACATGGTTTCAAACGTGGACATACATTACTTACTAATATAGCTGACCTGGCCTTACACGTTTGAATTTGAAAAGCGTTTTTCTGTTGCGCTTTCCTGAACACTGCATGCTAAATGCTTTTTCACGGGTAGTGGTGATTTAATAGATACAAACACACTAAAGTGTGTTTGTATTTATCTGTATTGTAAAACAGCCAAGGTGAAGCTGCTGTAATACAACGTCAACAGAGGACCACAGTACAGCGTGAGCTCAGATCAATGGCTGTGCATAGTGTTGGGCGGAGGGTCTGCAAGCAGGAAACAGTGGTTTTGTTCATCCAAGTGGGACCGCGGGAACCGCGGGCAGATTCTAGGAAGGTCACCACACAATACTGGTGCATTTTCTAATAAATAAATCCCTTAAGGGCAACACAATGGAGATGTTAATGTTTGATGCTGAAACAACTATTGTATTTAGGCACAACTACTTGGGTCGTTTGTGGTATGAGGCGTTTCAAGTGCGGTCCTCAAAAGCGCAACTTGGCTGCAGGACAAGTGTTTGTGTGTACAGATTTTATGTATCCAAGACCCTGAGGGGCCCATGGCTCTCTATTTTTTCCATAAGGCCGCCATATCAGCTTTTTTTGTTCCACAAGCGGACTGCAGGAAAGGAACCATTCTCCCACAGAGGAACCCAGTGAACAAAGCTGAGCTAGGCTAAGCTCCGGCCAGCCGGACTACCGTCTCCGGGTCCTGAATGAGAGGCCAGCAGGAGCCCTTGGAGCTGGCCTTAGTATATGTTACCTATAGTCCACTCCTCCTCCTTAGGAACCAAGAATGCTGAAAGAGTAACTGGCTGGAGGGACTTTATGGTATTGGTTTATTTAATTAGTTGTTTATAACTGCCAATTACTTGAGGTTGGGGGGGGGGCGTGGTGACCACACCCCTTTTCCCTTGTTTGGTCTTTCTGTTAACGCCTGGTAGAGTACGATCATAAGCTAGATGGGAACCTCACCACCTGCCATGTGCTTTACATTTAGTTTAACAGGGTATTTCATTCATCACTCAATTCTAGACACACCTTACTACACAGATGCATTTTCTTTTCCCAGGCTTTGTATGCCTTTATGGATAGTACAGTGAAGACGGACAGGATTTCAAACAAGGGTTGCTACAAGGCCTATTGCCCATGTGGTTAGCGCACTACAGGGTTGAGCCTCCGAGCTGCCCCACTCCACTGATTCATTGACCTGCCCACCAAAGAGTAACTATGCGTTTGGTGGTCATTCAAGTTAAAAATACTTTAAAAACTGTCCTTTTGTATGACTCCCATTTGTTGTCGTTTCGAGCATGAGTCAGGTTGTAACAGTCAGCCATGATATCATTCCAGATTGAAGCTGCATAGAAACAGAAAAGGTGAAGGAACCACACTGATATAACTGGAAGCATTGTTCAACATAATGGATGGTGGCGAAGACTGTAGGGGATGGCGTTAAGACCGAACCAGCAACGCCTTATCTTTCCCACATGTCAGAGCTTTTCAGCCGGTTATATCCCTCCTGTGTTGTGTGAGCCTGTGGACATGTGTGTGGGTGTGTGTTTACGTGCATACCTCCATGCACGTATGCGACTGCAGGGAGCTGAGGAGCATGTACGCAGGAAGACGTCGGTGGGGGTTCCAACAGGAAGTGTGTGGAACACGGTGAGACTGGGTGAGCAGTCTTCTTTTCTGTTGTAAATCTCCTCTCATCATCCCACCACTTCCTCTGTCAGATGCTCCTACCCCGACCCTCTGACCCATTTGGCTGGACCATCAATAAGATAATAAAAAGGTGTGTGGGTTTTTGTCTTTGTGCACACACCCCTTATCTTACACATCAGGAAGAACACATGTCCATTCTAACACAAACACGTGGATGTGCACCTGAACTGTACCAGTTATTCAGGGCAGCTTGCCAGTGGCTTCTAGTTTATTATTCTCCTATTGAAATGCTGATGGTTAAACCATATGACCAGAGCGGGGAAACAAACAAACACATTAGCGACTTCTGACCTTGCTACCTGCAGCGAATCTGGCTTACGGCCCCGATTGGCCTCAACCACTTGAGTAAAATGACTTGATAAAATCACCCTTATAGCGCATGTTTGTTTGTGTTTCTTGCACACAAATGTGTGTGCGTACGTGCGAGTGAGTGTGTGTGTATGTGTGCCTGTGTGCGTCCCACTCACCCTCCTCTTGAGACGATCTCTCTCTTTTAGTGTGAGTGTGTCCGCCTTGGCGATGACGGGGACGATGTTGACCTTGCTGTGTATGGCCTTCATGAACTCTACATCCAGCGGCTTGAGGCTGCAGGGTGACAGCATGGTGGCAGTG
This sequence comes from Lota lota, assembly GCA_026745465.1. NCBI lineage: Eukaryota > Metazoa > Chordata > Actinopteri > Gadiformes > Lotidae > Lota > Lota lota. The sequence goes on along the minus strand of JACYXH010000479.1, from coordinate 7,881,021 downwards.
GGCAGAGGATGACAGCCATTAACAGTGAGTAGGGTAATAAACAGACGGGAAGGAGAAGGTAATAATAACGGGGGGACCACAGGGGAAGTTTCAAGAGGTGATGATTGCCTGTGAAAAGTCTGTGCTTGTGTGTGGCTCTTTGTGTTTGTGTGTGTGTGTGTGTGAGTGCGTGAGTGGTTATGTGTGTGTGTGTGTGTGTGTGTGTGTAAATGTGTGAGTGCATACGTGTGCATATGTGTGTGTGTGCGGCGTATGTGTATGCATGTGCATGTGTACACACGTGTGGCTATATGTGGGTGCGTATAAGTGTGGGTATTGTGTATGCATGTGTGCACGCCTGGCTCACCCATGTCCAAAGGGAGATATGAAGTAGAAGCAACAGTGGACCCTGTTGTCCACGATGTGTCTTCGGTTCAGCCCGCTCTCGTCGTGAAGGTAGCGCTCAAACTGGTTGTCGATGTACTGGATGATGGTCTTGAAGCTGTGGCCGGGAGGAGACGACACAGAGAGGGGCAGACGGCTAGGACACCTCTTCAACCACGCAAGGGCGCCACCACACCGTTCACATATTTTTACGTTTACATTTTATGTGACACAGTGAGTGATTTGAGGAAAGTCCTCAAGCAGGCTAAGAGAGGATAAGGTATATTATGGGATATCCACATTAGGGGATACAGCTTATCTGAGACACATTTCCTTCGGAGCCACCCAGCAAGGTCAAAGTCCCTGGCTTGGTGCCCAGTGCCTCTTTTTGCCTCAACCAGCACAGCAGTACACTACTGAACAATTTCATTCAACTTAAAAAAAGAAATGGCTGGATAAATGTATTGTTGTTAAAATTCGGCTGTAGAGTAAGCATTAAATGTGGCACAAGCCGTTATTATCATTTGTGTATTTTTCCATACTAGCAAACCAACCAGTAAACCTGTGCGTCGTCTAAAGTTGCCACAAGTCTGTCACAAACTTGACAAAAGCTGCAGGAAACTGCAGTGAGGTAGGGTTCTTTACAAATGATCCCTTGATAGCGGAGGGGGCTGTGTCGGAACCCAGAGGTACAAAAAGAGTCGTGTCGGGACAATCAACAGGAAATAGACCCAGGAACGTGAACAAGGAGAGAATGGAGAGGGAGGTTACAGCTTGAGATGCCACACATACAAACATCAACACACACACACACACACACACAAAAACAAACACTCACACACACAGATATAGCAGTGTGTACAGGCATAGAAACGCACACTTAAGAAATCTGTGGGAGGAGTAGGAAAAAGAGCAGAGCTGTCCAAGAAGAAACTTGAGAGAGGGAGGTGGAGAGGATGAGAGGGAGGGATGCAACTGAGCCACTTTGACACCCATCCACCCACACACCCACCAGTCCTGGCTGTTTATGGCGTCCCCGTATCCAGGGGTGTCCACCACGGTGAGGCGGAGTTTCACTCCTCGCTCCTCGATCTCCACCGTCGACGCCTCAATCTGCACCGTCCGCTCTATCTTCTCTGCAGACGGACAGCAGGTGGAGGAGGAGACGGAGGTGGGTGGAGAGAGACGGAGGATATGGTTGATAAAGGTGTTTGGAAGGAGATGGAAACACACATTAGAGGATAACATGTTTTACATGTAAAGGGGATTAAGGTCGTTATAATCCATTAAAGAAAAGGGTGGGAGTGAATGAGGGCCCATGCCAGATCAAACTAGAATTTAAGTCGTGACATAAGGACAGGAGGGACGTTTGTTCTTTCAAACTAATACAACAGGCATTCCCCACATTCCTGCCCGTGCACAGCTCTGCTGGAGACTTAAACAGAAATGTTTATATTATTACAGAGAGAGAGAGTGTGTGTGTGTGTGTGTGTGTGTGTGTGTGTGTGTGTGTGTGTGTGTGTGTGTGTGTGTGTGTGTGTGTGTGTGTGTGTGTGTGTGTGTGTGTGTGTGTGTGTGTGTGTGTGTGTGTGTGTGTTAAAGGGAGTTTTGACAAAGCATCATACTTTCCGAGTATAAAGCCTACATTGCCCATCCCTTAGCTGCCCCAGGTCACAAACATCTATTTGGACTGTCTGATAGTGCAAGCATTTATTTTGAAACACAAGGACCTTTTTTTGCATATTTGTAATGATTTAGTATGGGCTGTTGCAACACTTGCAAAGTTTCCCAGTCATCCTACAGAAAATAAAATAAACCTTCTGAGTGGTTGTTGAATCCAATCCAGTATCAAGATGATAAAAATGTGAAAGTACTTAGATACATAGAAACTGCTGTACTTATCTAATATTTCGTTTAAATTGAAATTAGATTAAAAAAAGTTAATACTCCTGTGTAAAAAAGTAATCTCTTTTCAATTGTATTACTATTACTGTCCTGCTGTATCTTTCCCTACCATATAGCCTATTGTAGAGCATTACATTTGAAAGTGTGTGTGTGTGTGTGTGTGTGTGTGTGTGTGTGTGTGTGTGTGTGTGTGTGTGTGTGTGTGTGTGTGTGTGTGTGTGTGTGTGTGTGTGTGTGTGTGTGTGTGTGTGTGTGTGTGTGTGTGTGTGTGTGTGTTTTACCTGCAGCTCCAGGGATGTAGCGCTCAGGGTAGAGGTCAGTGAGGAAAAGGCTGTTTATCAAAGTGGATTTCCCCAAGCCGGACTCCCCTGAAAGGAGAAGAAGTGGATTCAGATATATGGGACCGGTATGGCACAGCTCAACCTAACTGTGTGATACTAAGTTACTGTGAAGCAAGTGGGTCATCACCTACCTACAACCATGAGGGTGAATTCAAAGCCTTTCTTGACCGACTTGCGGTGGACTTGATTCGGGAGGTTGGCAAAGCCCACATAACCTGCGGTCTCCGGAAACTGGAAAACAATTTTAAAAAGCCATTAGGAACACAGAGTGGTTTGGCTTCATCACAATTATTAAGGATTAATCACTGCAATACGTGACAACACCAAATATCACAGTATCTCCTTGAATCCACATCACCTGCTTTTTTTATATTTGTACTGTGCACATATTCTTGTTTCAATAAAATATATTATTAATACAAAAGTACTGGCTTTATTCTATTTGTACTGTGTAACATATTCTTGTTTCAATAAAATATATAAATAATCAAAATCCCAGATGATATTTCATTTGTATTACATCATCCATAATACTATATCAATAAACTGTCAAAATCTAAAAGGGACCAAAAAAGAACCAGAAAGTTCAAAATAGTTAAAAAATACAACTAATCAACCTAACCTAGAATCACATCAATGATTTTTTTTTATGAGGCTCAGAGCATTAGGTTCCATTCCACCTTCAATATTTATACTTCAAACCAAATCCTCCCCAAATATTTTTTAGTTTGTATATGTGTGTGCATGATAAATTTGAGGTAGGAACAGATTTGAGGGAGAGATGAGGAGAGCTTCAGAGAGAGGGAGCAAAGCAAAGAAAACGGAATGATGGTGATGTAAATGATCATGAAATTCCAGTGACCAATAACACTACACACCAAAATGGGGCTGTCCACAACTCAGAATTTCATTAGTTGACCAAAAGCAATCCATTCTGACAATTAGTCGACTAGTCATAAATATTTAATTTCCTTTTCATATTTAAGGAATGGCATAAGCTCAAGAAGTGTATAATCATTTATATATTTTGTTTCTACATTTAATTCTAGTTTTTATGAGGGATGCAAGAAATTAAAAATAATTAGTAATCAACAAGTAGGCCTAATTGTTTTCTGTAGGTGCTTTTTCTTTGGGTGCACAAAAGTCGGCCCACTAGCATTCATACAGGATTTCCTCTGTGGATTTGAGGGTGTGTCAGGGAGCCAGTACGTGTGAGACGTACCGTGTCCTAATCAGCCTTTGATCACTTGATCACTTTTTACATTTGACATTTATTTTAGATTATATATAACACTTATAAGAACACTTAATAACATAAGCAGATAGCAGACTCTTGCTTACCTTCCCTTTCTCTCCAGACTGAGACATGGCTGCGGTTTTCTGCTCCTTGGACAAATCTGCCAACACAACCACATTAACATTAATTAAAATCATATATTTAACCAAAAAGTAAGTTGTGTCATTAATAGGTCCATATGTGCCAGTACGTCAATGCTTTTTTGAACACAGCCTAAATTCTTTAGGGGTTTGTTTACCAAAAACTATAATAACCTTCATTTTGCCATTGCTAACCGCATGATCTAAAACCATAAACGTTGATGAATATTACATACCAACAGATATAATGTACAAACAGTGACAAGATTGACACAGTTATAAAGTAGGCTTCCTAATAATCTCACACCCTAAATTGGGTCTTATTTATTTCACATGTAGACCAAGCAGTGTGTAGAGGGTTTATGGGTGAAGCTGTGAAGTTGGCTGGCTGTTTTCCATGGCGAATACACCTGCTCTTGACAGGAGTGTGAAGAAGGACGAAGACAGAGCGAGATTACCGTGCATTACCCATTGGAGATGTACTCGACTTGCGTGATACTTTTCCTAAAACACAGTGGACAGACACAACCCTTCACTCCTTTGGCATGAGTGCGGATGTCAAGCAACAGGCCGACGCTTTGTCACGACTCATCCAAACCCCCTCCCCCCATTCCATGTAGGACAGTGGCCAGGGTCTCAATTATAACGACATGGGGAGCTGGCAGGGAGCTGATCGGTCAGGGTGGGTTGTGCCGAGCCCGGTGGAGGAACAATGATATTTACCCAACTGGTTCCTGAAGACTTTCCTATGCATGGTGGCTCAGCCAATCAAAGAGGGAGCGCACGTGTCTCACCAGCAACCGTAAGGAATTAATGAAAACAAGAGTCTGGCACGGCCAGCGTAGACGGAGGTACATTAGTGTGGAGGCAGTCGGCGTGCAAAGGTTATCTCACGGGATTTCTAGGAAAAGCACTCAGTCCTCCTGCCTTGTTGACAAGCGATGGAAATTAAAATGACAACCCAACTCATTTAAAATTGGCATTGATTAGGATTTAAATAACAAACTGTCTAAGGTGTAACATAAGGTTATGTTTTATAGGATAGAGTGTTGGACAGAGATAAAGTTAGATTCTAGGTCAAAAACGGATGTGAAATGGATATGAAAACACACACACACACACATAGTAGTGTTTTTTCTGGACTGGCTCTGTGGGAACCAGCATTAAATCCTAAAGCAGATTAATTAAACTGTTCCATTATCGCTGTGTTAATAACAAAAGACAACACTACAGGAGAGGCAAGCAGGAGACATAATGCCATAATACTCTCCCAAACAACAATGACCACTTAATCTGCCTAGTTTCTAAATTACATGCATAAAAGAACAGACCGACACATAGGCACAAGAGCGCACTGGAAAGTACCTTCATTCACCGGTTACAGACACACACTCACACAACTACACATGCCAGACCGGGAAGAGATTAAATATTTTGGTCCAAAAGTGGCAAATGCCACTGTCTAAAGCTATTTTCTTGGCTTGCGAGGCATTCCGTGATTTATGAGCTGGACTGAAGCCCTGCAGGAACAGCAGGACTGGTGCTACCATTCAGCCTCCTAGCGGGCCATGTCAAGGGTCCACACACACCCAGTCTGTGTACGCCAAGGAGTTTTTGCTTGTCTCGAGAGAATGAAAGAGTCATTTATCACACCACAGCGATACATTGAAGCACACAGAACAACCAGTGTAAGGGCTGATTTCCTGGCAGCAGATCTGAGCAACACCCCCCCCCCCCCCCCCCCCCCCCTCGCTACTGGTCAGATACCTGTAGAGGAACAACAAAGAGTCACCCCGCAGTACACCGTAGTACAAGAATATAGGCAGACTAGAGGTTACGTTAGCCAGTTATTGCCAGTCAGCTTTTGGACAGTTACAAGTGAAGGCAGGCCAAAAATGGCAGCATTTATAAAAAATTAAATACATAAAATAATTAGTGCATAGCCCTCTGCCAGTGAAACCGTCACGTTTTTTTTTGAAGAATGATGAAGAATGAATTTAAGAATTTAATTTACAATTCAATGAAGAATTGTAAAATAAATTCTTAAAATCATTCTTCAATTAATTACATTCCCGTCATTTGTCAGATGTAAACTGGAATATTTCCAGCCGGCAAATAAATATTCGAGCACAACCTCTGACACACACACATACCTTGTAGTGGGATATAATGGAATGGGGGCAAAAGCCTGCATGTGTAAATGTACTAATATAAACGGGAGGATAACAGGAGGCTTGACTGTAATACAATACAGTACTGTTCAGGCCATAGGTCAGATATGGAGGCAGGCATAGTAATGGCACAACACCAGTGGGAAAGCCTTGGTTTGTAGCTACTTTATAATGCAAGCCCTGTAACAGAGAGAAAAAACTAATGTCACAATAGGCGGAATGAGTGGGCCTTTCAAGTCACAAAGAAACCAACATGCCTGTTAATAACACACAGGGTTTAAAGCGCAGGATGAGGCTTTTATGATGATGGGGACAGGACGGAAAGTCACAAAAACAACACATGAGAGCCAAAAAGCCAATAAGAAATAGGCTTTTCACTCGACAAATATAACCTACCTATGCGGTGTCATGATTAATACCAAATAATCTTTAAGATGTTTATGACCCTTACCTACAGGCATACATTTAAAATGTGATGCATATAATGATAGAAGCCAAATAGACAATGATGTACAATACTCATGGATTGACTTCTCAGAAGTACAACAGAATGATTCACCGCTTAGGGCCAATCATTTACCCATTGTCAAATTGCTATAGATGCTATTGCTATAGATTTTCGGTAGTTTTTCCGGGCACCACTCTCTTTCTACATACGCCTCCAGCGGGTGGTCAACAAAGCTTGTACGAAAAGCAGCCATTATTCTATGTTAAGGGTGGATTCATGAAGGCAATAATTCAGTGTACATAACTATGAAATAAGAATATATAAACTTAAAACACAGCTTTTTCCAAGCAAGGTTTTCAGTTGTTAGTTTTTTTACTGTTTTCTTTAAGAAACATCAACATTTAATATTTCACGATGTTTCATTTACTTATATGATATCCCAGGAAACTTTGACATTATAAATTGAAAGTTAATGATCACTTTATGCTTTTGTCCTCGTTATGACAACTAGTATGTTGACCCTTTTCAATGATTGTCAACAGGTGCAGATAGAAATAGGTCATTGAAAATATGCTCAGTCAAGAAAAAAATGAAATTAATGAAGATTTCGGCACATTCCTGGCTGAACAAGATTAGGCAAGCACAAAATGGTGACTGCATAATCAAGTTACATTGAGACACACACAGTTTGGTGAAGGTTGTAATTAACTTCCCCTGTAATATAACCTTAGCTGGATGCTCCTACCACAAGTTGTGATGTTTCAACATCAACTGTTCGGAGGCTTTGGTAATCTGGCCTAAACTGGATGAATCCTGGCAAGGAAGCCATTGTTCGGGGAGCAGAATAAGAGGAAGAAAGCTTCCTGGGCATAAATAAAAACAAAAGAACATAGAAACTGCATTTTGAGGGGAGAAAGTTCACTGTCTTCTCGACTCTCAAGTTAAAATGTGAAATGTTAAGAGTCCAACCAGCCACTGGGTCCCAGTAGCCCTATGTAAAACCAGAGGCCCACTGTAGAATGTAGATCAATGTGATCAATCCAGAAGATATTGACTTAAGGTCAAATACTTAATGATCGGTGATCCTTGTGATAATTGATTTTCACATGTTGTTTAGCTATACATATTTCAAGATATTGTCAGTGCTGCTATGCAATACAAGTGTTATTAATTAACTGTGATGTAGGATTAGGCTTCTAAGTATATAGCCTGTCCCTTACATGCCTAGTAGTGTAGGTGTCCATGATGACCTATACATGTATGCAGTATTATATAAATTATTAGCTCAGGTAGAATCGGAAATTGTAATTTATGTTGACTTTTCTCATGAATTAATTCAATGATGAGGAACCCTTTAGTGGTGTCAGACAAATGTCTTCCCTCTCTGATGTGTGAGATGATCTACAGGAAGTGCTGGGGTCAATTAAGGGTTACAAACACTGGGTTTTAGAGGACCAGAGACTCGGGTCTTGGTATTTCCTGCGAGATTTATCACAATTACTATTTGCCATCGCGATCTCGACAAGCACCACTTCTAAGGAAGTTAAATTAGCTCACTGAGCCATAAACACAAGCCGAGATGGATGATAATTCTTCAATACTGGCTCTCCGCCATGTCTTAACTAAGGCATACACACAATGAACGTGATTATTGTTTCCCTGTTATTGTGAGGTTGTCTAAACATGAAATGTATTGTGTAGCGACATTGCTATAAGGTCAATGGTCGTCAATTAATCGGATGTTGAAACGTTTCACTAGGAATGTAACCGTTTGTATATTCACAAGAACATTTGAGAACAAGTCATTGCTGCAATTATGTTGCAAATCTGCGGGTTTAGAAATGGGAACATTAGACAGGCCCCTCTGTCGGTGGCACTTTGTCTACCACACCCAGTTTGTCCGACGCTGACGAATTTCTATCAAACATAAACTACAAAACACTTTAAACTCTTACATTGACGCCCAAATTAATCAGCTGAATATACCGATCAAACACGGCCAACTAATAGCTTTCCTGCTTTTTACGATGTGCGTGAAACACATGTACTGCGGGCGCTGGAGAAAACTTTTGTTACATGTCAAACTGTTGGGCTCAACAGTTGTTGTCGCGATGTCACACTGACGCATACACGTGAAGTCCCCCCAAACAAATTCAATTTAGCCTCGTACAAAATACACGTTACAATTACTGGCGTTTCGTTATCTTACCTGTGCGTAACTTTTAAATATTTTATACAGACGCTTTTTGTCTGTCGATTCTGCCAGAGCCCAGGAAGGGATACCCGGAAGCCGTTCCAGTAATTCCGATTCCGCCCTAGTGCCCTGTGGCGCTCCAGTGTCTGGGAATAAACAGGCGGCATGGAAGCCATTGCGGCGCAAACAGAGAACAGTTTATCTGCAGGCAGCAATGGCTTGTCTGGTCCAACATGGCCGAATGCACGTTGCAGTTTCTTCGCGGCGAGCCGTTATTTGGTACAACCTGTTGATAATGGATGGTACGCTGTTAATGACAGATTTATGTCGAAAGCTTGTTTTATTGTTCAGCTTATGCACCTTAGGCCTACTTCGGAAATACTATATAGGACATTCCATTGGCTATACTGTTATTAACTTGTATTAATGATGGGTGTAATTAAAATGGAAATCATAAGGTACTATTCATCCTCATAATTTGGTCAGTACTGCTGTCTACCCTCAGAAATAAATGTATTCCAAAAATCAACAAACATGTAGACCACATTATTGTCGTTACGCGTCTCACTAACCAAACGCGTATTAGTCGAGCCTGTGCCTTACTCATATCGACTCCGTGTATTGTAAATAACTGTTAAAACACACAAAGCGCTAGGGACGGCTTTATTCGCCCAACTTCCTCGCAATCTCATTGGTGCCTGATGGATGAGGTAACCTCTGATTGGAGGAAAGTTTTTCTTCCAGCTCCTCACCCCCATGCTACACATATTCATGGTCCAGTTGTACTGTGATTCCAGTTGTTTTTACAATCCCGTCAGCGACAAAGAGAGCCGAGGCAGGTTGGTTTTTCTCCTGATATTACGCTTGATGTAGCTGGTTACAATTTGACTCCCATTCACATCGCGGCGATTAAGAAGCGCATCGTTTACGAGGAGGAATAACCCGCACTTTGCTCTCAATAAAGACATCAGGACAATTTGAAGACCATATAGGACAAGCCACACCGAAAAAGAGAGAAAATGGCTTCTGCTGGGCTGGAGATTATGGGGCTCGCGCTGTGCGTAATTGGTTCACTCCTGGTTATGGTCGCATGCGGGCTGCCCATGTGGAGGGTGACGGCGTTCATCGAAGCCAACATCGTGGTGGCGCAGACCATCTGGGACGGCCTGTGGATGTCGTGCGTTGTGCAGAGCACGGGGCAAATGCAGTGCAAGCTGCACGACTCGGTGCTCTCGCTCAGCAACGACCTGCAAGCGGCCCGCGCTCTCACCATCATCTCCTCCGTGATGGGCGTGCTGGGCTTAATGGTTGTGATTGCAGGTGCACAATGCACCAACTGCCTCCGCACCGAGTACGTCAAGGCTCGAGTCGTCAACGTCGGAGGAGTCATCTTCATCATCAGCGCCCTGTTTGTGCTCGTCCCTCTTTGCTGGATGGCAAACAACATAATCTCGGACTTCTACAACCCACAGGTGCCCCCGTCCAAGAAGAGGGAAATAGGGGCCGCGCTCTACATCGGCTGGGCGGCCACGGCACTGCTTCTGATCGGGGGCGCGCTCCTCTGTTGCTCGTGTCCCTCAAGCGGGAATACTGGATATGCGGTCAAATACTCCCCGACCAAGAGGGCTACACAAAACGGGGACTATGACAAGAGAAATTACGTGTAGCCTATAGACTTCATTCACAGGGAATGAACAGGGTTCGCGTAATAGTGCCCTGTAACATTCGATGAACTTTTTTCAACGTATTTTTGCACCTACTGTTTTATAATTCAGAACTTCAGAACGAAAATCAGTGAAAGCACCTCTGCCATTTTAGACTGGCCTGCATCGGACCAGAATGTGGACAGACGTTTGGACCAGAATGTCGTGCATATTTGTGTTAATACTCTCCAGATAAAAAACTGCTGAAATCTTCCAAGACCATAAACTCCAGTGGGAACCTCATGACAAAACGAGTAGGCCTATCTTTGTTAGGTACCTGTTTAAAAAAACAAAACAAAAAAACGTTATCCTTCGCTCGAAATAAACGTAATCCCTAGTGTTTCAAATGGTTTACCAGGACTGTCCACTGTATCTCTTTCTATCGAATAGTTTGTGAAATCTCAGCACATACTTGTACATAACCGAGAACGAATACGCTCCTAAACATGCATAGACACCTGCTGGTATGTGGAGTGGATCCCATAAGAAAACTCAGCTTTTGTGTTCTATGTCAGTTTATGGCTGCGATCAAACTATACTTTGTGCTATAAGCTAGCAATTTTACTACATGGACATATTTGGAGCTTATTTTTCTTTAAAAATACATTTTAAATTGGACCGAGTTGAGCCCCTGTATTTTGAATTTCACTGTTCTGGATGTATTTCTTTTATGGACTGTTTGAATAAACTTCTACTTTTGTTTTGGGAATGTTCGATTAATAATTCGTGTATTTAAAAAAAAAACTGAAAAAAATGTCTGCTTTCCAATATTCAAATCAAATAGCCATATTAGTAAAATATTCAAGTAGGCTATTTTAGTAACCCGATAATAGACCTAGAGCTAAACGAAGTGCCCCGATCTATGGTCTGTGGTAGAATTAATGCATAATAGTAGCATGTTGTCGTGCATGGTATTCCCACCGTCACTGCGCAAACCCGGCGGGAGAGGGTATTTTGGTGATCCATTGAAATCCAGATGACAATGCCCATTCAGCGAGAGTGGGGCTCCGCTGTTCAACTCACAATACTTCACAAAACCCAACCCCCTTCCAACCATCTCTCCCCCCATTGCCAGTCACTGAAAGGCGTCCAAATTAGTTCTATGGAGATTTAGCTGCAATCGTCTTCCCGCAAGTCACCATTCACGTGCTGTCACACACCCGTCTCCCGCCATCGTTGGGTACCCGATTTTGAATCAATTAATTTACACGGATCTGCTTGATGAGTATTTTTACATAGTTTTATTTATTTATTTACTTATGTATTTATTTATTTAAATCACAGCCTGTCCTGTCCGCATTGTACAATTATAATTGTACAATTATACAATTATACAATTATACAAACATACATTACAGCATTGTCCCAAAGCTGAGGTTGGTATTACAAACCCTCCACTTCTCTGACTGCTTATCAGTCTTATTGGGTCATACATTCTTCTGAAAAGTTAAACTATTGCCATGCTGAGTTTGCATAAAGTACACAAATCGGAAGGGAGTAGGGCTACACAGTTATTTAGCTGAAGAACATGTTACATCTCGATAAATAAGGCTTTGTATCAGCCAAAGGTAGATGGTATAGTACATTCTGTACCTTTGGCTGATAATATAATGAAAAACACTATTGTATTCAGGTTATAAATATATATATAGGCATGACTGAATGTGTTATGGTGCAGTCACTCATATGTGCACATTTAGACAGAGAGGTCTTCATGGTCATGCCACACAAAGAGACGATGTGGAGGACAGTCAAGTCTGGCCGGCCTGAGATGGCTGTTTTGTGGGATTGTTAGTTCCACTTTAGTCACCGCACAGAGGGTGACGAAGCGGCGGGCGGTGGGCTATTGCATGAGTATACACAAGTTAGTTGTGTGTGTGTGTGTGTGTGTGATAGAGAGACAGTGGGGGAGAGAGAGAGAGTGAGAGAGAGGGACAGAGAGTTAGAAAGTGGGGGTGCACCTTTTAAAAGACCCCCATTCCAAAGAGTGGAGATGCAAACAGTGCCAGCCACGTCAGTCAATGGGTCGTCACCATGGTAACCAGCCAGAACCTGCAGTTGCCTGGTGACAGGCCTCTATAATGTGGTGGTATGGATGAGCCTAATAAAAAGCCCAGCCGGCAGACATTCCCGGCAAGACACACACACACACACACACACACACACACACACACACACACACACACACACACACAAGCACACACACATTATTGCAGAGAAAAGCTCTTCGTAAAGTCTGGGAATCATCAGTAGCCACACAGGAGAAACAGGTATGTTTCACTTGGTTTTTTATTTCATTATTTTAATATGAATGAAAAATGTATTATAATACAATATAACAACACACGTTGGAAAATAAAATGAATGAACGAATGACTGAAGAGAAATGAATGTGCAGGACATAACCTTAGACAGTGCCAGTGAAGAGTGGGCTCTCATGGTTTTGGGGAGGTTGCATGAGAGTCATCCGGATCTGTGGTGGCGGCCGGGGGATTGGCTGGCTGGATTGTTTTCCCTCATGGATTGAACTTTGAACCCTGATTCTCGCCTCAGGTCGGTGATGTCGGAAGTCACTTTCCCTCCACTGGCCACACATGATCTCTTGGTTGAAATCCAATCCCATCCCAATAGCCTACGAGCAAAGAGAAGCATGTGTCCGAGACTTGAGCAGGTGCATGCAAACAGCTTTGGATAAATAATTACTCATAGGTGCTAAAGCAAAGCGTGAACAGATTACCAAGCAGGCTGTATAAAGGTGGCTTTGTTTATGTCTAATGACTCCATTCATCACTTGTCCTACAAACAATGTGCCAGCTAACAAGGTTGCTCGGACGGTGATCAAAAATCGTACACGTCTCGCTCTTACACTCTGATAATTACAAGCGGTGTGAGATTTGTCACAGAGCAGCAGCATGAGTAAACTTCCTGTCAGCTAACAGAACAGGAAACATAAAACATTTGATTTGGGGATAGAGTTAGGTTGAGAGGTTTTAACGTTTTTATCCAACTGAATAGGGATTTCCAATTCCCAAAGCACACATACACACACAAACACACACACACACACGCACATGCACACACACATGCATGTATCAAGTATTTTCAAAGGACCAAATCCTGGGAAAGTACTATTTCTACTATGTTCTTAAAGTGACTACCGATCTGATCCTGCGCAACATCTCTTAAGATATAAGGCAGGATATTGTCGGTCCTAAAATATTTGATGAAATATTTGGAGAAGAGTTTATCTTGAAACATATAAGAGCAGCGATGGAGAATATTTCAAGTCTTACATGCTCTAAATACATACCTCTCAGTGACTATCTCTGAGATAATTCCATCATTCATCTAAATTGATGTAGGGTGGATACAAATTCAAATACAAAGATTCTCGCACGCATTCACGCACACACACACACACTCACACACACACACAAATTCAGATGTACAATGTTTACAAGAAAGTCTGCTCTTCTCTTCTCTCAATAAGTACATTTATATCTACAAATACTGTTCTACATTTATTGTTTATGCTATAGGCCTATATATTTATAGTTTACCAACTCTCTGTGCAGTAACAGGTGGTTGTGTTTGCAGTGTACGCTCCTAGCGCCAAGCGTTTATGTAGGATGTAGCAATCAGTGTTTAAGTAAATAAACGCTGTAAGGAACATTACACTCAGGATCTTGAGTTGTAAATAAGTGCATTGTTTTGGCACTAATTGCATCTGACAGGAAACTTTATGCGTGCTGTTCTCAGGACTATTGTACAAATTTGCTTTGATGACCAAAACTCAAGTGACAGAGAGGGAAGAGAGGAAAACATTGTAAAAACACTCCAACACTGAATCCACCCAAACAATAATTGGCCAAGTTGAATCTACAATCTAGCAGGCAGCAAACAACATAATAAGTGCTCTTTCACCAACACCACAATACAAATTTATATGCCTCTGGCTCCATGCCAGAGCCTAAAACAGTGAGTCTGGATGGGAATGAATGAAAGTTGTAGTGCATGTCAGCATGGCAGGAGAGCCGTGCATGACTGAGCGGCTTCCCGCTGACCATTAAAGAAAAGAACATCCCTTAGGGCTCTGGGCTGCAAAGATGGAAGTTGAGGCCACAGAGTGAGAGTAGACTTTGATTGTTTGAAAATAATTAATACGCAACAGGAATTACAAGCAACAGGAATTGCAACATGTAAAGGTAAAAAAGAAAAGATCAAAGGCAATCAAAACAGTGTTATCCTTTCTTTGTGATCGTTTGTGGTGTACATTTGTAAAGAATATCCGCCACAACTCCCATTTTGTCACACCCACATGTAATATTACATTTCTTTACATTTTTAATTTCATTACTTTACATTATACAGCTCCCATCCATTCATATATATATATTGTTTTCATAAAGTTTACAATTTAATATAATTAATTCATATCACAAATCAAATAATCACAGGCATTCATAATCTCTCTTTGCGCAAGAGCATGGCAAGACAACGGTCCGGTGGTGAGGTCTGGTTTCGAGAATCCTACCACAGTAATGAGAGGTCACTTAGGTCAAGGGCCATTAGGGTTAGGGATCATTAAGGAAACTCTGTGGCCTCCTGGATCTGACAAGGGAAGAGGCGGCAGTGATGCAGAAAAGCTATACGTCTTTAACGAGGGCCTTGTTATTGTTGTTGATGGTGGTTTTTGAAAATGGTGCATCTAAACTGGGATGTGTGTGTGTGTGTGTGTGTGTGTGTGTGTGTGTGTGTGTGTGTGTGTGTGTGTGTGTGTGTGTGTGTGTGTGTGTGTGTGTGTGTGTGTGTGTATGAATATGATTAGGTATTCACAGTGTATCTGTGGATACCTATTGTTATTGAAGGAATTATTCTTTTAATTTGGAAGCACCCATATCTCAGCGGTGGAACGGTAAAAAAGTGCATATTTGTATCCCGGAAGAGCAGGTCTCCAAAACGTTTGGTGCCAAAATGCCCATGGGGGCGCAATCATTTCCGGTCAAAGTCAAACATTCAGCCCCGCCGCCCCGATGCATGTAGAATTCTGAAACTTGGTGTCCGTGCCTTATTTTGCGTGCTGAACATTTCTGCCTCTTAGACCCATAATGTCAGTCATGATCGATTTTGCTGTACAGAGACATATTCGGAAAAACTTCAAAAATATTCTCAGAATCAACCAAAACTCAGAATTACCCAACATTTTGTAGACATGATCTATGGACTTGTCTGATCTTAAATTTAGCAACAATATTTGATAACATAAAAGATGGCAGACTTATGTGGAAATCCATATTTTTTCAATATTCAATCAATCACAATTACACTTGAGAAGTAGTCAGGGACTGGACAATAATTGGGTCACATAAATGCCATCCTCCTGAACACGTGTGTAAAAATTGCGTGTCAATAGCTTAAAAATGACGCCATATTGTAAATTTGAATAAGTTCTGAGCTAAGCGCTAATGCTCCATTTCCATCACAAGTCCGCGTCAGAGAGTGGCAGGAACTTGAAACTTGCCAGTAGCATAGCGGACACCCCTCCCTTAACATGTGTACACATTTTTGTGTTGATATCTCATTCCATGACGTCAGTGTCAATTACAGTAATTGCTCTTAAGCGTAATGCGCCACAATGCTCCACAAAATCACACATAAACTGCAACTACTATTAAACGTTTGTGTGTCTCTCTGTGTATGTCTGAGTGTGCCTGTACGTGTGTGTATGTCTGAGTGTGCCTGTACGTGTGGGTTATGGGAGTGTGTGTGTGTGTGTGTGTGTGTGTGTGTGTGTGTGTGTGTGTGTGTGTGTGTGTGTGTGTGTGTGTGTGTGTGTGTGTGTGTGTGTGTGTGTGTGTGTGTGTGTGTGTAGTAAAAAAAAACAATGCTGAAGAGCAAAGACGGAGGCATAGTTGCGTCATGGAGTAATGACTACACCCGTGATTCGCTTGAAAAGGGAGGCCGCTGGGATAGGCGGTGCGTGGGCTGTGAATACCTCAGGGAACGCTTGTAGTCCAAGAATTGTTTATTTTCTGCGACGCTCTCTATCTCTTTCTCTATACAAGTGAGTGTGTACACGTGTGTGTGTATGTGTACATGTACGTGTATGCGCGCGTGTGTCTCCCAGCATGACTGGTGGAAGGGGCAGCAGGCAGGAGTTAGCTGTTCTTTGTTGGTTTTCTATAGCTAATCCGAGCTGGAATTTGTTATTGTTGAAGACAGAGGTGCCAAGCCACTGAAACAGCTCTGGAAATTAGCAATCTTAAAAAAAAATTAAGGGTTTGTTTTCATTAGAGGGTGGGGAAATCGGTATTGGCAAAATATACACTAGCACAAAATTGAGACCATCTTCATCACATACCTGGGGTCATTAAAATGACCTGTGATTTTCACTGTAAAATCCACTGTAACTCCAACCGTCATTAGGTTTCAAGAATCTCAATAACTTTAATTGTGATTACAAAGGTGTAACAGGACAAAATGGCAAAAAAACTAAAAAGGAAGGAACATAAAAGAGGTACACACTTAATTTACTATGTTCTGTGCCAACCTCACTTAGATCTGCCAGAATCATTGCTCATTTAGGCATCTTCTGCTTTTCCAACATGAATGAAACTCCAGTAAGCTGATACTGAAAAACATCTTCTGCAAAATTGATATATACATAAAGACAGGAAATCTTTGCACTGCATGAAACTGCTGATTGCAATTATTATTTTTGCAACTGCATGCAATCAAAGTTAAATGTTCAATTTTGCACATGCAAAGTTTTGCTGTATATAACAACCTTATGGTTTGCTGTAGAGCAACACAACACTAAATCCCCCAGAAGGGTTTCATTGCTGGGGAAACAAAAATTATAAGGCGCTGGATTTTATACAACCATCACATTATCTGGTAAGATCCACTACAACCAATCAAAAACAACTACAGCAATAACTTATGTTTGTTGCATTTATGCTGCACAGCAAAATTCCAAAGGTTGTGCACTTTCATGATGATAGTGCTTTTCCCAGTAAAGGCCTTAAATACATTTTTGTCAGGCAGACTGGAAATTGTCTGAGGAGTGTGAGATACAAACCCAAAAGCAAGATTAAGTCCAAAATATTTATTTAAGGCAGAGCAAGGCTTCAGCGCAGTCAATAACAAAAATGAACTCCCATTTCTCAGGAGGAATACAAAAACACAAAAAGGGCACAAGGCCGTTATTAAAAAACAGGGAAGAAAATCCAAACAAAGAAAAGAGGCAGGTCACCGCCAATAGAGAAGTCCAGGGGCAGGCAAGGGTCAAGACCAGTAGGCAAATCCAAGAAACAGGCAGAAATCAAGCAGGCAGGTAGGTAGGTAGGTAGGTAGGTAGGTAGGTAGGTAGAATGCCGGGCAGAGTCAACTGACCAGGTAAGCTAAGGATAAACATAAGAGCAATCGGACAAGGTGGCACTGACAGCACAAGACATGAATACGCAGAGTAATTAACACACAATGAGGAGCAGGTGAGCAGGAAAAAAAGGCAGGACATACAGGTGAGAGGCAGAGTCAGAGGCACAACAAAGGTAGGCACATGGTGGGCAAAAACACATAATAACCAGCAGGAGGCCACAGAGTCACTGAGTCCCAAAACAGAGGAGCTGACAGGAAATAATGTATATTGCCCATACTAAATAGGGAGCAGAGCATAATTTAAATGGGGAAAGTGGTTCATTGGATTAAGAACAAAGTATTTACATTGTAAAACTCTTTACAGAGCATTAATTGTGACCACTCATGTTATTCAGTACACTTTCTCTAATATATTGTACTCAGCAACAACCGCCCTACACAACACCACATACATTACACCTTTCACCCAGGCCTGACAAGCCAGCTAATCCCTCAGAGGGAAAAGGCAACATGAGCAGGTTAGCTTAAGACCTTCCAAATGTACAATACCTCCTACACACAGTGGCATTATGTTCACTTGTGTAGCATGTGTGAGCAACCGTGTGGTTGCTCACACTTGTGCAGGCCGCATTCCTGAGGTTCATAGTAGTGGAAAGGGCAGCAGCCCCACTACACAAGAGTGGGGGGGGCTTACTGATGGAGGGCAGGGGGTGGAGGACAGAGAAGCCGACTGGAGGGTGGGGGGGGGGGGGGGGGGGTGGAGGGACATAGAGAGGAAGGCTGGGATGGGCCTAGCAGAAGATCAGCAATACAGGATGAATGGGAGGAGTCTGAACAGGTGAGTACAAGTACATGCTGACAGCGTTGTCGGTTTTCAACCAAGCAAGTTGACTGGCAGCAGTTAGGTGTCTTGCTTCAGCACACATGGGCATGCCATAGAGAACAGTGGAATCGAACCAGCAACCCTCCAACTCCCTGGTTTACCTCTGGACCTGTAGCCTCCTCACACAGGCACAGAGTAGTGGTGTGGTGGGGCCCCTTTGTAGGGCGATGTGGGAATGATAAGAATGACAAGACAAGGAGGTGTTGCCAGATAATTTTACAGGTTTGCTAATTCCCAAAATCGCTCTACATCGACCGTTTAGATCTTACAGTTTGCCTTGTACATTCCCCCACATTAATCGTATCGACAGAATGATCATTATGTTTTTCTTAGGTATGTAAGTGGTACAAAACATGGTGACAGACGATTCATAAGGAACACTGCATTTAATAAGTTAAATTAAGCAACACTCTATTTTGAGTTGATCTAAGCAAAATACTGTAATATACCCAAAAGAAAACAAATGAAGATTTTACTTAGTATCCATATATCAAATTATCAAATTTGGGAATGTAGGTTAAGGGCTGAGTCAAAGCAGAAGGTTTTTTGCTAAAGCTACCCTTACTGGACAGCTCCAGATAAACAGAGGTTATCTTGAGGCTATACGTTTTCTTCATTGTTATTTACTGCTCACATTTATTTTTCATTTCACCTCCCCAAATAAAATTCTTGCAGTTCATGGATGACGCATGAAACTCATACTTGTACTAGATGTTCTGGTCATGTAATGTAAAACAGTACTGCTTCAAACCATCTCCCTAGTGTCCAATATAGAGTTACATAAATTGTTCACTCGGGAATGGAGGGAGTCCATTAGTACAAATCGGACATGCCGGCCTCTATTTTATAAATGGATGTATCATATGAACGTCATAATTGCATTTTATACAGTCTGGCCCATAAAGCCTATATAAATTGAATTGTACAGTCTATAGTGACAATAAACTGTATCAAATTAAAGTCCATGTAGATTATATCATTCTCCTGAATTTGTATAAGGCATTAAACACATGACGCACACACACAAACAAACAAAATGCTGATAACACATAGCTTCCCTCGTTTCAACACAATGACACTATCAGCATGTTACCTCTTCTCTGTTGTGGACAGAAAGTCCAGCCTTTCCGGTACAGCGACTCAAGCGTCCAGTGCACTGAGGGTCGCGACCAAATCCTGATCCAGAGGCGATAAGGGCCTTAATTAGGCCGGATCCCACCCTTCCAGCTCTGCTCTGCACCAGGCTCACATCAGCACCAGGAAGCGTGGCCTACATTCTCCTCCTATGTGGGCCAAGGACAGATTCACCTTTGGCCCACATCAAAAGTCAGAGCTCAAGGAAAACATTTCAGCCCACTTCTTACTAAATACGATCCCTTTGTCGGCAATCTTGGCTTACTCAGGAACAATTATAAAAACAGGCGAATGCTTCAGTGATCAGAACATGTAAGCAATGTAGTGAGAGGAGGACAAACCTGACCCTTCAAGTGTTTTAAAAAATCTAGAATTTCTGAAGATGCTCATGGATGCAGAGCGGTTACTTAAGAGGAACCACTTGGGTTCACTACATAGACTGAATAATAAAGGCTAATAACAAGCATGTAGAGAATAGATTATCTATTATTGCTCTAGGCTAGTTAAAACAGACATGTCACTAATTGTATCCTTTAGTTGTAGCCAACATTCATCCCACACAGAAGACAAATATAAGAAACAGCACAGGTACATTCTCTATTCATGACAATGAAATCAAAGGAGCAGTAAGCCTAAGAACAAAAACACACCATGCCAATAGTTACATGTACAAAAAGCTAGCACGCTTCAATGATTTGAAAACAATGGTGGATTTTATTTATGCCTGAAACACATTATTAACAGCATTTGTTGAAATTGTCAGAGAAAATGTGTATTGGAAATAAAAATAGGGTTATGCAAAGAAATACTCATGGACTTAGCGGTAAAACAATGTGACTGCAAAGAGTTCTGTCATTTCTGACCAAGCTACAGCAAGGTTGAGATGGCAGGTCATTAAATAACTTAATACAAAGATGCCTCAGTCTTAGGTTGTTTAAATGTAATTTATTAAACAGCAAACACACATGGCTGATGACACAAATATTCAGAGAAAACCATTTAGCACCTTATATACAAATTACTTAAAAGCTTGATTAAAACCCTTAAAATGGAGAATAATTAAACAAATGTATAAAACAACACTGTACAATATACACACAAAAACCTAAAACTGATATTTTACTTGTCCTCCAGGTTTAGCTTGTGTAGGTTAGCAGCGACAAAACCACATACACTACGTGAAGAACCAACATATTTTGGTCTCTAAGCACCCTCAGCGTTCTTCAGCGACTCTCCAATTAATATCCTTATTACGATGTTTCAAGTGCTCATGACAAGAGTGTGATCAGTGCATCCAGAAACTTGGTCCTATCCTCCATCTTCAGCTCAATGACTGGAAGGCAGAAGAGAAGACAAATGATACATATAGAAAAACTGTGGTCTGTGTTTTGTATTGCATGACTGTGGCATAAAGCAAAAAGCTTTCCTCCTGCTCAGATATAATGCCGAAATCCATGCTTACATTCAATGGTAGGAGAGCAAGGTGGAGCTGCATGTTCTGTGCATATGTACACATTTGTTTACGGTTTCTTTCCGAGACAGGAAAACTATGATTTTCTAACTAAAGTGGCAGTGGTTGTAAGGATGGATTCTCTTGGATTAAGATATAGCATGTTTGAGTGATTTGTGTATGTGCATTGGAATAATAATGCCACCAGAGTTAAGAGTATTTTTGTCAGTAACAAGACAGGCTTCAAATGCCTGGCTCATTGGGATGAACCCTGTGGGTTAACCTTGATAATTGAGTTTCCAGAATGTACAAGGAAGGAAACAGCTTGCCTGCCACCTTGTGGCCAACACAGAGCAGCACCAAAGGACATGCACCAAGTGGATGGCATGGTCTCTGCAACTTTGAACAACGCTTAGCCAATGGCAACATTTAACTACTGACAATAAGCACTAATCCCAAAATAAAGTATATTCATGATAATCTTTTTTTATATTTTCATAACAATATTTATTCACTTTTAAGTCTTTATCTTTTCATTAGAATGCTTGTAGCATGCATATCGCAGTGTAAAAATATATTACACTTAATAACATTGACAAGAGACCACAGTGTCACTTACTAGAAGTATCGAAGTGGTCATGGAGGCTTCTGGAGCTTGTGCTCTCTGCAGCTTTCTCAAAAGCCCGGCCGAAGAAACTACAGAAGACAAAAATAGAAATCACGACTGATTTGACACATTTAAATATAGACTAAAATGCATTGATTCCAAAAACATTAAACCTTGAGAGATACTGTTGGGCAGTACCCCAAAACATCTGACGAAACAAAAATTTCAAAGATATTCTGACCTTCAGCTTTACTGTAAAAACAAGTTTATGCTGAAAAGATCCCATGTTGTCTGAGAGAAAACCATTATCCTGCCCTACTGAGCAGTCTTACTTCTTCTTGTCCGATGTATCAGAATCTGGTGGGATCCCCAGAACTATGACGGTGCCCTTCTCCACGTCCAGGGGAGTGGCCATGACCAGTGGCAGCAGCTTACAACGCTTGTTCCTCGTCTGGCAACACACAGCAGAGTCAGAGAGGCAACAGAATGTATACAGATCTTATCATTGTTAGTAAATATGAGTTGACATTGTCCATCTTCTCCGCCAGGTGTAACTTACAAACGTGTGACTTTAGAGGGACAAACAATACCGCCCTTCCTTCCATTCTATATAAAGTATTTAAGAACTGCGGGCCGCACCTTTTAACTTTTCCCATGACCATGCTTCAATAAACATCTACTCAATGCTCATTGCCAGACCAAGTCAACCCATTTTCTGGAGGTGTATATCCATATTTGTGTAGTAGTACTTACAGAACAAACAAAAGCTTTCAGGAGATACTTGCACAGCAGTGTCAAGGCCATGGGTTTGGAGAAGAGCCGTACATCTGGAGTTCCCTTTATGAAACATGAGTGAATAGTTTAATAACGCATATTAAAATGGGAGGATAAAGCACCTAAAACAGCCTAAGTAGAAGACGTGTAGGAAGACATGGGGGTACCTCCATGAGGTAGCAGTAGAGGAAGGGGCCCTGGGACAGAATGAGGTTGGTACAGATGCAGCTGGCCACCGTCTGTTGGATGGCGATCAGCTTCTTCTTAGCCAGGTCAATGCCCAGGTGAAGACGTTCCAGGTTACTCCTTCAAAGAGCAATAAAAGACACATAATACAAACAAAATTCTCGTCATGCTTGGTTGACCTATGTGCTTAAATTAAAGAGCTTTTTTACATTGCTTTACTTCATCACATATGTAATTTCAATGGTCCAAATGAATGACAGATTATCAGAATGATCTCTTGATCCTTTTCTAAATCGACCAATACGTCAGTAAAAGATACATTTCGGAAGCAGAAAAATGATCTATGGAACACACCTAGAAAGACAGTCAAGGGCTTTAATGAAGTTGTCACTGGCACTTTCGTCCTTCTCCGTGCTCTCCAGCAAGGCAGCAGCAGCGTGCACCACGTCACTGGCCAGGAAGCGATTCTTGAACCCAAAGTGAACCCCAAACGTCTGGATACGGATGTCCTTCATGCTGCAGGTGACAGTTTGATATGGAAAAAAGTATTAAAGCTAGGGTAGGCAATTTGAAGAAGCCAGCCAGAGTAAGCTCAATTTTGAAAGTTTCCAAAATCCCACCACTCCCTTCAGGTCTCCCTCCAAAGCCACTTCCCTAAAATACATGACTAGCTCGCTAGCTTTAGCAATAGGTCTGCCTAGCCTGGTTGAAGACTCCGATCATGCGCAATGAGTGCACTGGCAGAGTGCAGGTAGCTGGGTAGGTATACCTGCGGCAGCAACAGATACCGTATGTTTCTTTTTTGTCAGATAATTTTATTTATTGATTGCTGTTGGTATATAAAAGAGAATTAAAACAAAATAATGCTTCAAAAATAAGTTGCAAGCAGTGTGAGGCCATGTAAATAAACAACTTGTAAGAAATCATTCAATATATATGTTCTGTTGATCCAAGCCTTCTCCTTACCCGTATTTGTTGGATGACTCCTCGATGACCTCCCTTAGGTTCTCTTTGATGGTCATGTCCATGGAGTGGAACTTCTGTCGCACCTGCTTCAGGGGTAGACTGGACAGAAGAAAACACATGGCTCACACCAGATTCAAACATTCCCTCAATACATAATACAATCAAACTTTATATAACCCTTTTTGTGTAAAACTACAGTAAAAAGAGCTGAACAAGGGAAACAACACAAAAAGAACCCACAATTGTTTAGAAGACTTAAGAAAATAAAAATATATAAATCTGAATCAGAGTATATATGAACCACCATGAAAGTGAGGCCCATAGTGTTGCATCAACAGGTTACCCACCGTCTACAAAGAGCTGCCCACTACAGACTTACCCCATGTCAGCCAGAAACTCCTGCAGTTTCTTCTGGCCATTCAGAGACCACAGCTTGAAGTTGCAGGAGGTGTAAGTGGAGTTGCAGATGCTTTCAAACAAGGACCAGTGTTGGTAGAGAGTGAGACGAAGACTGGGGCAGATGGTTAGGGAGAACAAAGGGAATGAACATTTGTAAGTGATAGAAAAAGAGAGAGACATTTATGTAGTACAGGTATGGATACATCTAGTAGGAATGTTACGCAACTCTGTGGGGTTCAGTACATGGCAAGAGGGGCGGCTAAAAGGATACTCGTATTCAAAGGAGATCCTCATGCAGTCGATGGAGAGGGAGTTGTCCTCGTCTTCGTTTCTGTGGTTGTGGCGGGAAACATGGCGCTGCATGGTCGCGATGTCTGTGACGTACTTCATGCTAAACGCAGACGGCACATTTCATTAGAAGAGAAATGGAACCACCAACAATTGAGGTACATAAATTGCATTATCTCAGACCAAACCAAGCGTTTTTATTTTGTGTTTTAAAAATATATTTAAAAAGGAATTCCTACTGTGTGATTTTGTCATGAACCCACTGGTCGGTCAGTCCGATTACAGCCCACCTGTAGAAAGACAAAAAACGAAATGCTCTCAAAAATAACACAGGATGTCTTCTCATTTCATAAACATGTTTTCTTTGTTTGGAAGCCACTTACCAGAGCATATCTTTATTATCTTTCGTCAGCACCCACGCTAGTTCAAATATTACCAGGGAAGCCTGACAAAAAAACAATGTTATTTAATATGTATACAATATTTAAACTAGCAATATTCAGGTTCCCATTCGGTTTGGATGTCTATAAATGTTTAAAAACTCACAGACGTCCCGTGGTATTCATACTGCTCATAGTCGAACAATATCTCTCGTCTGTGGGAGGAGTTCAAAGTTAGCCATCGTTCCAGAGAAGGACGCAATGTTGGCGTTCTTAAATTAAAAACCACTTTACCTCTGTGCCTCCCATTCCCTCTTCGCTCGTTGTCTTTCAATCCTCCTCTCAACCGCCCCCTGAAAGATTATATGATTACAAAACTGTAACACTGTTTGCAGGGTATACAAATAAAGCCCAAGTATCCAACTCTTCCTCAGACTCTGCACCTCGTCATATCTCTTGCGCTTCCCAGCAGGCTCCGAGCCGCCGTCGCTCTCATTCCCAGAGTCATCCCCGCCCGCCTCTTCATCTTCGTCACGGAAGATGTCGTCGTAGGAGGGGACGCCCAGGTCATCGTCCTGTTTGATCAGCAGCTTTATCTGAGGAAGGACAGACAGCTTAAGAATCCAAACCTGCACCTGTAGGGCTTTACAAGCTCAGTGAATAAATGGACAAATACCAAATGTATACATACATAAAGTAGGTAGACTGACCACAAGTCATTCAGTGCAAACAAATACAAAATATGAGGAAGAATCAATTTACGCTTAATGCAGGAAAAAAAAAACGGCAGGAAAAACAACGGCCTCAATAATATGGAAGATTTGTCGAGTGTCTCAGCTTTTGTTAATTTCGTGAAAACCAGCTCCATTAATAATGCCATGCAGAAGGACAAATTTTAATTCTATAAACAGTATTTTGGCCACCTGGGTGTCGTTGTAAACATTGACCACATCCACGGGCCGATGAGTGTCACAGACGAAGAAGATGGAGTCGTCATCTGGCTGCAACATCTCCAAAAGGTCGACATTGGCGCCGCAGTTCATAAGAACGAAATACCGAAACTACCACAAAAAATAAAAACACATCATCATGCTAACCATCTTTCACCTGATTGTTCACTCTTACAGAAATGGTTAAAAAATATGTGAATATTTTGTATTTATTTTAACAAGCTTGCATTACCTGCTCTTTGTGCTCCAGGAAGGCAGTGCCGAGGTCCTGCCAGCCTGTAACTGGTACCAATGTGTACTGAACTTGGTCACAGTGGAACAGGGCCTGGAAAACAGTGTGCAAAACTAAAATACTGTCATGAATACCATTTTAGTCAGTTCATTTCAGAACACCAAACCAGCCATTGACAAAAAGAACATCAGTCTTTTCTAAAGATACAAGTTAATATCACATGTCTAGCTTGTTTACAATTCATGCATTAGTAAACCCGAGTTGAGGGTGAAATGGGCTGTGTTATTGTATAACGTTATATGTTGTATTGTATATCACATTTACTGTTTCTCAAGAAGCCATACACCTTTCGAACGAGTCTTCATCAAGCATCCTCCTGTGATGCTCATCCTACAATGAGCCATTCGTTCAACAGGAATACTTTTCAGTAGGACAGCAAACAGTTTACTTTACCTGCAAGACTTTACAAGCGCAGAGGGCATCGATATCTGATGCAACCAGGAGGGCTACTCTCTGGGGAAGAGAGGGACAGTGTCATCTTCAAATGCGCAATAACAAAAGTAAAAAACATGACACGAAAACATTTGATGTTGGCAAGATAACGTTACAAGCATCAACAAAACGTCCATACATTTTAGGTGTTAGCTTGATAAAAACCAACTCTTACCTGGTTTATAACAACGTCATAAAACTCCTTTCTGATATCCGTTACAAACATTTCAGAATCGGCTTGGATGTTTTAAAATGGAACAAGTTCTTTCGGAATAGTTGTGGCGCTAAACAGCTGTCGTAGAGTTCCTTGTTAAAAATCTCGCGCCAATTCAGCACGTCACGTCCGGTCACAGCCACCGGAGGAAGTCCACGGTTGTAAATGTTGTAATTTGATTGGTTACAAATAAATGTATTAATAAAAAGTTGGGACCAACTGAAGTTTATTTAGAAACCATTCACCAAGATTCATAAAAAATCAAAATAAACCCAGTCATCACATGCTTCCGCCTACAAATGCTCAGTATGCCAAAAACCGTCCTTTTCAGCTCTCCACAATAATGGCAAGGGACTGATATTCCAGGGCTTTATACTAGATATTTCACGGAGAAGTCGCATTGGTAACCAAAGTGAGTAATCCATTTTATTGAATAGTAATTTGACGTGCAAAATTGTAATTAAGATGAGTTAAGTGCAAGCATTATAATTAATAGCCACCGCAAATGCAGCCTACACATATTAACATGTATTTAATCTAAAGTAAATCCCATACCAAAATAAATAAAGCGATGAAAGATGCACAAAATAAAAGAAAACGTATTAGCCTGTAAACCTCTAATGAAAAATGTAAATTTCTGTCGTATATTATACTCCTTTTCTTTAATAAAAAAGAATCACCATGTACCCGTCAACAATTGCACAATGTTTTGTTGGAGCTTGTCTGAGTTAAAACAAACTCAGCTATTTTTTATGTTTTACATCTGAATAACATTTAATGAACAAACAATGCTTTCATTTGTGCGATGTTAGCTGTTTATAAATAACTATAAAATAATGTAGAAATAAAGGCACAAATTAGTTTTGGTCCAAAAACTTAGTCAGAGCAAAGTGCTTCAACCCATCATAACTTAAGCTTGTTTCATTGTTTCACATAAATGAAACATGTCATAAGAACATCTGCTCCAATAGCTACAACTGGTTCTTTTTAAGTTCTGTAAAACCAGCAGACCAACTTACACAAACAAAAGATTACGAAGATGAAAAACCATAACCCAGTTTGGCTATGGATTGAGGTGCTCACACTATACAAACACCGCCAGCCAAATTATATTGGTATGGTGAATGGAAACCCCCAGCAGGAATGCTATGGGGCTAGCACCAGTTACACGGAGTTGGTAGGGCTTTAGGAAGCTCTACCCCACACAGGTTCTGAGAAGGTATTTTCCAATGTCAGCTCACTATGTTCTCTACACCAACTAAAAACCAACATTTTCTACTATTTACAGTTAACACCTTATTACAATACATTTGCGAGGCAAGATTACAGGTATAGACAGTATAGAAGACCCATGCCTGAGATGATTGAGAATACAGGTATGCTATTCATTTTCTGGCCTTCACTTACCCAAATTACTGTCCAACCAAAGTTACAGTCCCTTTGTTTGGACATTCCACCGCAGAGCATTTAACAAAAGTTCCTTAAACAACAACAGCATGTGATGTAGGGGTCGAGTAATGTCCTAAACGCACAATTGTGCATATTGTTTAGAAAATATTTTCAGATTTTGTCAATTTGAAGATAACATTCAAAATGTGCGTAGACAGAAAGGTAGGGTATTCAAAACAGAAGTCACCCAATAGCAATAAACATAAACTAACAATTACATTTTGAGATGAATTGCCCCAATGAAAACGTTCAAATATTGACTTGATAGTGAAATTCAACATTCTCCTCATTCCAATCATAAACGGTATAGTTCAAACCCTGCATCCATATCGTTTTAAATATACTGTTAAGTGGAGATGGTAGCCTTTTAAGAAGACAGTTAATACGTAACCACCAAGCGAGAACTAAAATAGCACTGAAGTAATTCTAGAATTGCTTGAGCTGATCAGCTCAACTAAGTGAGCAGATGCAACAAAAAAAGTCACAAGGTGAATGTAGATGTGTGTGTAATCCTAAAGTACTCCTTTGAAAATTGTGTTCAGTTCAGTCCAGGTTATAGGGGCAGTAAGTAATTGGAGTTTGCCAGCTTGCGCTCCTGTGCAGCAGGTAAAGTCTCTCTGTGACGTAGGGGCCTGTGGCTGTCCTGGTCCTGGAGGGACGGGTAATGTTGCCTGTAGCACAGCCAGGCAAACGCAAGGCCCAGTAAAGAGCCCACCAGCACATCTTACACAGGAGAGAAAACAAACACACTTACACGTAACCACCTTAATAATAATCACATCATTAAAATAAAAAAAAGGCTCCTGTAGATGTGTTTAGAGTTTCAAGTTTCAAAAGTAACACTTTACAATAAGGGTACATTAATCATTAATTAACAGTTAACACAGTAATAGTCATTTTAGTATAGCATTTAGGATAAAATTAGAATAAGTTAGGATAAGAGTCAACCCCAACTCTATTAAATAAAGTATACATTAATACCTTAGTTAACATAAACACTGTAGCAAAGGATAATGTAGGTGGCTGCCACTCCATCTAGGTGACTTATTTTGGGTTCCTCCAGACAAAGGATTCAGGGTGGTGGTGTTGTTGCCAACTGGGAGAACTCCCCGAGTGTGTGTGACGATGGCTGGTTTAACCTGTACACACTGATTACTCAATGTGCAACAGGTGTGCAGCCTCACCCAGCCCCAGAGTCCAATCAGACTCGGCCAGGGGAGGCTGTTTAAACCAGCGATCCTCCACACACTCCCACAAACACCATTAGTAAATTATTACTAGACCATAGTTAACTGTTAATTAACTTATGTTAATGAATGGTTGGTTAATGTACCCTTATTGTAAAGTGTTACCGTTTCAAATTTGACCATAGAGAATCAAGAGGACTTAAAGATACTCACCCTGCCAGTGGTGCTTGAAGTCACAGGTCCTGGAGAGAGCAATCAGGCTTGCCAGCAGCAAAGGGGTGAGGAAGGCACACAGACGCCACGCTCTGCCTTGGCCCCCTTTGTTGAAGCACCGCAGTTTCCCCCCGAGATACAAGGCTGTGAAACCTAACCCTGCAAACGCAACTGAATAAAGAAAATGTATTTTAAAAGACACCGTAGAAATAAGAAAGTTAAGATGAAGTGAAAAAATGAATAGATGATAAGGATCCCGGTCTCTCCTTTCCTTCATAAAATATGAAATGATGCCATTATAATTCATTTAATATGAAAAGGAGTGGCAGCTCTTACAGGATGAATGGCCGCTGGGGAAGCTCTTCCGGCCTTCCATCACGGTATCTGGGTCACCGCTGCACTGCATCTCCAGGTTTATCTGCCCGTCTGGGAAGCAGCGGTAGAAGAAGTCCGGCCGCGGCCTGAATTAAGAAAAAAAGGGGAAGGAAACACATAGCCCGTTTCAATTCAACCGACTCTTTAAAAAAAAACTTTAAATAGGGTCCTGCAGCAAAGAGTCATAACTGTAGTTGTATAGATGTACCTGCCAACCACCAGCTTAATGGCATTTGTAAAAACTCCATTCAGCACCAGCGTTAGAGTCACAGCTGTGGAAATGAAATATTGTGACAATCAAAATTTGACGTTTTCGTTTTCCTTGTCAAACGGTGCGAGAAACAACAGTGGAACATTCAGAATTCCTTGTTCCATCAGTAAAACCAGGTTAGTCTCTCTAACCAGCTGACTCTGCTTTGCAACAAAATTGCAATAATGAAATGCTTGAAGTTAATCAAACAGCTGTTCCTGTCCTACCAAGGAAGGCTTCTTTCAGGTCTCCCTTCTCTGTCCTCTGCAAGATGGTGAAGAGGAGGATCACGATCATCGGAGTGAAGCACGCCACACTCTGATAAAGAAAAATAATCAAATGCATTTCAAATCAATTATGCATAACGTTGGGAATTCAATTAATAGCTCAAAACATAGTGATAACATGTTGAATAACTGTACTGAGGAAAAGGCTACCACCACCAACACTGCACACACAATACTCACAAACATGAGAGTTGTGGGTACATGGTCTCTGACCACACGGTGGTACTTATACAACCACATCTCCTCAGGCTGGATTTCACGGATAAAAGGAGGAAGCTTCTCTGTAATGCTGACCGGAATTAAAAGAAAATGGTGAATAAAATATTGTGTACATAAAGAAAAAAAAATTCTAATGGTAAAAAGGTAAGAAGCCAGGCTAAATATACTTACAGAAACACAAACAAAAGCAGAGCTCGGATGGAAACCTCAGAGAATACACCTCGCAATAGTTTCCCCTTCATGTTGTTTTCTTTTCTGGGAAGAATTCTGGGAAAACTAGACAACAGCCAGCATGTCACCAGTCCCAAACGGAGTTATCCCACACTAACAGGAAAGAAAACACATGCTTTGATGACATCTGTAAATACGGATGAGTCTGGAAATAATTTAAAGGGGGCCAGAATGTATGGATTTTGTTCATAATTTTGTAGGCATCAATTTTATTTTAGCCATGGATGAATAAGCTTTTGACATGCATATGTAGCCTGTATTTGGCAACTAGAGCTAGCTGGTTTCCTCACAAAGGCCCACTACAGAAGCCAGTTTTTACCCTCCCAAGATCTTTGTAAAATAGGAATTGAATGACATTTAAGCTCTTTGGTTTTCAAACCCATGCCGGTCATTCTACAAATAAGAGGCTGGGCTATTTCAGGAAAAAAAAACACAGTAAGCAGCTAGGCAAGCGAGCTAGCAATACAACATTAGCTAACTAGTAACATCTGTCAGACTAGGCATCTGGCCTGGACTTATTGCATGCCACAATGAGAATCATGCAGCATTACACTTTATCAACATCACCAACCTTGAACACGACCGCTTATCGCTTTCTTCAGCTAATCATGTTGATGGCGTCGATTAGGCACTATACTGTCATCTTGTGCAAAGCATTCCAATCAAGGATGCCACCGCGGAATAAATACCAAGCAAAGGTAACATTACATAGCATGACACTTCTGGTTTGAGATTTTCAAAGTAAAAGCACATGTAATTAATATTATCTGGTGTTGTGTTTACGCAGTTGAGATGGAGGGTTTAGGTGGCGTAGATCAAGGCAAGTTAAAAATGCCGATTGCCATCTCCGTAAACAAAAGGCATGTCTTATAGTTGTGATTTTTTGGGTTATTTTGTTATTTTAATACATGTATTATCCTTTTACTCTATGTTCTGTGTGACCTTGGTAGAGATGCTAGAGTAGAAAATAATAGTACAAAAAAGGTTTCACTTAGACAGAGTATAGCTTTATTAAAGTCAAACTTCAGGCATGTCTGAACTCCTCAAATCCAACTTTAAAATGGAAAAACGGAATCAATATTCTCAAATAAAAAGACAGTCATGTACAAAAGGTTGTCCCAACGGTCACACACATTTAGAAGCAGAATTGTACAGGCAATAGCACAGCAACATGATCCTATGCAAGTTCAATGCAAAGTATGCTATTTACAAGTCTTCTCCAATATGCAATATGCAGTAACACAGATGGAACAGTAAGAAAGTTTGTAATTTGTGTAAATCAACATTTGAAAGATGAAAGGAATCCCTGCTTTGCATCCCTTCTCAACGTTTCTTCCTTTTCCAACTTGGGTTTTGAAAGGTTTTCTTTCCCCACGTGAGGGCTTAAGGATAAGGTAATTCAACTGAATGTAGGCCACTGAAGCCTTTGTGACTGTAATTCCTATACAAATAAAGTTGACTCAAACACAAAGAGCGATATGACCCCAGTAAGAATGACTGTAAGCAATTCTACTACATGTAAAAAAGGTGTGTTCTTATTAATTATTATTCCATCCCACTTATTTTCCTCTAAAGGACACCTTTATGGCAACCAACAAAATTGCACAAAAAAATGTAAGACGTCACAATAAACTGAAACATACAATTAAGACATAAGGGCTATGTTCTCTTCAATTGAGTTGGCAGAAAATGGCAATATTCAAGACAGATCAAATAAAAAAAATACCCTTCCATGAGAACAAACATGCTTTTCTCTTGAAGAATGTGGCCATAACACGATAATCGACTCACATAACTCAAATGTACTTTTGATAGCAAAAATATCAAATAATGCTGTAACACTGCAATGCACCATTTAGACATACGAAATGTAAATGCTGTAACAGCTGTGAGGGGCAAATTAAAAATGTAAACACAAAAATAATCAAGTGGTTTGGAGGTGCAACAGTAAGAGCCGTTGTTCAGACTGTTTCTACAAAGCCAACGAATATAAAAATAAAGAATAGTAATTGTGTAATACTTGTGTCAATGGCATACAGTTCCATATGGAGTGAAAGTGTCTTCACCATTAGGGCAAATCAAAACATTATTTTACGTTACATCATTACGAAACTTCATACTACACCCCAAAACTGTAACAGGTCTTTCAATGTTTGATTCTCTGGAATGTATACATGTTTATTTACATGTAAAAGATAGTAAATACAAAATTAAAAAGTGTCAAATAAAGAGGAAAGGTAATTTTTGTTTGGAAAATTTGCACTGCTGGGATATGTAAAATTGCTACGGTGTTGCACCAACTTGAGCATGTTCTGTATATTCTACAGCAAAGATGGATGGTCCTACTTCCAAAATTGACAAATTTATATCTGACAAAAAGAATATACCACCATTCTCAGAACGCTAACTTGAGCTAGCAGGAATGATTCTTTACAAAAAAAATTATAGTATGTTTAGTTGTTCAATGTTATACATACAGTACTTTCATGTATGCATTTAACTAAGAAAACAACAAGTATTTTTTTTAATATATATTGTTAAATATATAACAAGAGATTGACACCACTTAACCCTCTGCCGCTGGATGGTTGATACAGCTCAGTTTGGGAGCAAAATCTAAAAACTTAACACAAATAATCACATACCATAGAGGAATTACAAGCAGTCTTGGGCCTAGTCACAGGGCAGGGCAGATTTTGAAAAGGCTTGTTATGGCTGATCCCACTCACACCTGGTGGTAAAATAGGGGCATTGTAAGATAACTCATGTTACAGTTTCATAAGTGGCTGCTGTTACCAAACGGGGAACATCACATGTAAAAACCTATATAGCAAGTTATGACATTTTTTTTAACTATTCCCCCTATTTGCTTCAGTCATATTTTCACTAGAACATGGTGGCAAGGGAAAAACACTTCAGTTTGAAACCAAAAACTGACATAAAAGCAATGATGTACTAAAAAAGACAAACATAGATTTGACAAATGAACCATTAAAAACACTGTACATCGGTTTGTGATTTGTTTGTACAATATAATGAACTGCTGTATAACATGTCATGTCTCCTACTCGATAGAAAAACAACAAATCTAGCGGTGCGAATGCACTCATTGACTATGTTGAGAATAACACACCCCACCAAGGGAGACAGTGATATATGGGATCATCTGCATTGAATGTCTCAATGTTGAGTCCGCCTCGCTGTCTTATAAAAACAGGCTGCGTAGCTAGGCTGGCAGTATCCAATTAATGTCAACATCAGGGTTGGGACCCGTTTCTGATAACCGGGTCCCGACGAGTACGCGCTTGATTATGACCAAGAGAATGGAGTCACAACACAGTTTCAATTTCAACATCACTACAGAAGTACATGTCATATGTTCGTTTATATACACCTCTGTAGATGCATGACCTACCAAAAAAATTGTAGCGATAAGCCGAGTGAAAGTGCTTCAGGAAGGTTTGGCAAAAAACGAATAAACAAAAAACCAAAAAAAGTATCAGTGGCCACAGTACACGACAATACTAAAAATGAACTGCGTCTGGGCAGTAGTTATCACAGCCCAAAGTCAAACCTTAAGGCTGATGTACAATACTTAAAACAGCACCAGTGATCACAACCCGTACCCACTCTGTCCATCATCTGAATAGGAAAAGAATGTGAAATCGGACGCGTCTCTGTCCTTACTCTAACTGCTGGCGGTTTACTCTCTGCTGCTCGGAGCGAGCAATTTATGTTCACAATGGTGAGTGATACTGGCGATATGAAAATAAATCACAAGTACTATTGTAATTTGATTCCATGACACGATATACCATTATAATTCACCGTATTTAGGACTAGTTTTCACAAGGAGGTCTGCGTAATGCTTAACACCTAAACAAACAAACAAACATAATACACCACTCGCCAAGATTGGAGTGAGAATCTGTCTGTAAACATTAACAAACATATATACTGTATATATAATTAGTCAATTTACGTATATTAAAACCATGTCTTAAGGAAGGTTGGAATGTAGTGTGGTCCTGATAAATTGCACGAGTGTCATTTGGCCCTCCTTTTTTTTTTTTTTTTTTAAAGAAGAGATGTACAGAATGATCTGAAGCAATGACTTGTGGGAGTGGGTTTTCCGTGTGGTCACCGGTGTCCACCAGTGTACAGTGACCACCACTCACAGCAAGTAAACAGGGGAGAAAGAAGTACGACAAATCCACACCCCTTGCCTTTACGCCTTCATCGCTCACTTCTTCAAAGGGACGGCTGCCAACAACGTAATAACACCCAAAATGCCCACCGCTGTAGAAAAAAAAGGTAAAACGACTAACAAAAAAGGTAGAAGTAGTTGTTGGTTTGGGCCGTGTGCCAGACATGGAGGGACTGTCGCGTGTCAAACAGCAACCCGCTCCCCTTAAATGAGGATGATGATGATGATGCATCACCTCCTACCAACAGAGGTGCAATGTAGTACCCCCCTCCGACATTTCTCACCTCTGGTTAGTGGCTGTGGTACTGGTCACAGAGAACTGCATCCCCTGTGGCGGAGCCCCCGCCTTCTCCTCAGCAGATGGAGGCTGCAGGGGGCCCCATGAGGCCCCTACCACCAGGACTGCAGGGGACACCGGGGATATTGAGGTATGGGTGGGACTGCAATGTCACTCTGCAGCCAGCAGGCTCGACTCCTCCTCCTCCTCCTCTTCTTCTTCTTCCTCGTCATCATCCGCTTCCTCAACCTCTTCCTCCTCCTCCTCTTCCTCCTCTTCCTCCAGAGGTTCTTCCTTGACCCGGACAGGGCTCAGGCTGGGGCTGGAGGGCTGGGCGGAGGCGGGCTCGGAGCCCAGAGGGCTGGATGGGTTGTGATTGGAGCAGCAGGGCCGCCCCTCCAGGGAGGAGGGGGTGAGGGCCCCCGCCTCGTGGTCGCCGCAGAAGGAGCGGGGGCAGAAGTCACAGAGGGAGGAGGCGGGGTTTCCGCACACGCTGCAGTCATGCCATGGGCACTCCCAACGACCTGCCGAGAGAGACAGAGACAGAGACAGAGAGACAGACAGACAGACAGACAGAAAGAGACAGAAAGAGCCAGAGAGAGAGAATAATATAGCTATTGATTAAAAAATGGGGCAGAGAAATCATAAAATATACATTCTCAGAATCAGCACACCAAAATCGACCTGCTGAGCTTCACTGAGACTTGTTATGTACTGTACTCAGGAAGACCCATCACGACCCATTTCAGCTAAGCAAACACTAACTGTGTACAGCCGCTTTGCCATTACCATAAGGGGGCTTGGTGAGGTTGAGACACAGGAGGTGGTACGCTTTGGGACAGTCCTTCCTGTCGCACATGACCAGCTCGCCTCCGTCCCCGCAGCAGAAGCAGAAGTACTCGTGGGTGTGCTTGCCCTCCGGCCGGAGCCTTCGCCTCTTGGGCTTCAGCTTGGCATTCCGGGCCTTCTCCTCCTTCTCCATGACCACAGCGCTCTGGGGAAACACAAGACCGATCAACAAGGTAAACATCCGTCATCCTAAAATCCGGCTACTGCTGAGACTGAAACATGTGGTGAAGCTCTCGCTCTTCCCCCACCGTGGGCTGTACCCCGAGGAACCCAGAGCAGTTGTCTGCACCGCAGTGGCAGGAGGTTCTTCGGTTGCCCACACAGTACATGTTGTAGTTGAACGTCAGCTCCGTGCCTGAGGGAGGGAGGGAAGGAAGGAGAGATTTTTTAATCAGGACTGGGGTGTGAATATAGTGGAGGTGGTGGATTGAGGTGTGTGTGTGTGTGTGTGTGTGTGTGTGTGTGTGTGTGTGTGTGTGTGTTGAATGATTGCATTAGCTTATTTTGATTGGGTTTCTCTGTTTTAATGGTGATCAAAGCTCCTCCATCTCACCTGCTTCAATGTCACAGAGGGTGAAGATCCCTATGCACACGTCTCCGTTGACTGTCCATTTCTGGGTTTCACAGTTGGGGCTGCAGCTGTGGTTCACGAAGCGAGAGGAGTTTCCTCTGGGCCCTGCATCGATGACGCGATCCTAGGTAGAAGAAAAGGAGGACATTTAGCAGGGCTTCAGCGGGACATATTCTCATTGAACGGAGTCGTCTCTGGCAGGAGGTTACCTTCGTGAGAGTGAGCATGTAGAAGTCGGTGACATGATTTTCATGGGCGTGTTTGATTCGTTGCTGGCACTCCTCTGCGTCTATCACCTCGCCCACGTATTCTGTCACAAAGTCACCCTGAGGAAAATAACAACGTTTTTGTGTTTAATAACATTTTCTATGGGATTTCAGAACGTTTAATATGCTTGCCCAAGAATTAGGGCAAGACATAAAATAGAGTTAAATTTGGTATTGTAATGGAAATGAATCATCTAAAAAGGAATCCATCTACATAACACAAGATGATGACAGGTGTCTCCAACGAAACAGTTTAAAATATATTAACGACATGCAAGCATACGCACATTCTCTCGGTTATCCCATTGCACAAAACACTATTAAAATGAACAGCTAGAAAGTAACCCTTGATTAGACAGCCTAAACATGACACATTTAAGCATAAACATTTTAAATAATGCACATATTGCCACCATCCCGCCATTTTGTTCCCCCATCCCTGTCGGACAAGATACATTCTTGGGAGTCTGAGGCTGGGGGGACAAGATGAAGTCTGGGAGGCTGAGGACTGGGTGGAGGCTAACCTTCCTGAGAGCCTGAGTGGTCCGCAGCCCCCAGCCGCGGCCCTCCGTCTTGAACACCTCCGTCTCGGCACACAGATGCTTGGAGAAGCACTGGTTCTCACAGTTCTCCCCGGCCGGACACATCTGTCATGCCAATCAAAGAAGCGACAACCAAAAAAAGCCATCAGTAAAGGAACTATGTAGCTAGGCTTCTTAAATTGCTAGCTTAATGCTAAAGTAACATTAGCAACATGTTTTGAGTCCTATCTCTCTTTTGCACCTGCTAGATTAAAGAGCTAGATTATACATCTGGGAGGACATTCATGCGTGTGATGTCATTGAAGGGTAGACTAAACACGAGATGCATAATGGGCCTCATTCACCTAGGGGCCACCTTGGTTCGAAACGTTAGCTGGGTTGAGGAACTGAATGCCAAATTCTGCATTCAGTTCCCCCCACCCAGCTAGTGTTTAGAACCAAGACGGACCCACGATGGCCACTAGGAGAAAAGGGCCCATGACGGTCAGAACCACACAGACCTGGGGATGGCACTCGTACTGCAGCATGCGGTTGAGGCATTGGGAGTCCAGGTTGCATGGATGCTCGTCTGCAGGCTTGCAGTTGCATCGTGGGATTTCCGAGAGGTCGGCCACATGCACTTGCACTTTCCCCACAGGCTTGTTGGACTGCAAAGGGGAGAAACAACAACAAAAACATTAGGTGGCATCATAGTGGCTAGGGGTGGCTGCTCTGGCCTTCTACCACCAGTGTAAAGGTGCTGGGTTTAAGCTCTCCCTGGGCTACCTGTAAGCATTGTGGAAAAACGCCTAACCCCCTCAACCGCTCCTTCATGACCTGCATCTGTGCTGTAATCTGAAGCAACTGTAAACTGTCTTCCAATATATAGAGCTCTATAAAAGTGTTCTATACTCTAGTACTATGATCAATTTACAGGATGTGGCTGTTTCATAATAAATGAGAATGAAGATCCCTTTGGAGGGCTTACGGATAGGGAGGGTGTCGTAAGATGTAGGCTTGTGAAGCCCTTTGACACAGTAACTGTGATCAAGGGCTTTACAACAAAAACTGACATGACAATACACAGAGGTGGCGTTACCTTGATTAATTTGTAGGGCGGAGGTTTGCGCGAGTTGCGTTCCTGCTCCAGGGCCTCCCTGCTCTCCCTCTGGGCCCTGAGCTCCTGGAACCGCCGAGCTGCTTCTTCCAGTGCTGAAACAAGGCAAACCATCTCAAATACACACTCAGGCCCACACACTAACCCAAGTGCAGGTCTACATTCCGACTGGTTATGTTCTGAATACCTTTCTTGAAGGTTTTGTTGACATTTATCTGGCCCGTAGCAAAGTTCTTGTCGTTCTCCACATAAGGGAAAACGCGTCCTTGGTTGATCCAATAGTAGTCGTGGGAACCGAAGAAGAAGACGGGGAAGTCGCCGATGTCATGACGGAGGCTCTGGATATTGGAGGGCACCAGGCGAGGGTTGCAGATTTCCGCTGGCCACCACCTGCAACCGTGAGGCAGAGAGAAACATCACAATGGACACAATGTCGCGGTTTGAGTGAACTCAGATGAAGACATGAGAAGGAGAATGGATTAAGTAGAATCATAGTGTACTTTCGGCCTACTCCATATGACTAAGAAACAGTACTCCTGTTGCCTGTGGCACAGCAGACTTTTCTCCGATTCTTCTGGTCACTGCACATCTTGGAACATGATTCTTAAATTGGCTGTTAAAGTAAATTCCTGCATGCCTAAGGCAATCTGGTCCACTGAACAACTAGGGGTCTAACAGGGATACACTAAGGAGAAGGGCACACAAATCAAATCATTGACCACCTGTTCTTTCTTTATAAACATTTCATTTTTTGCAATCTGAGTGAGTGCTATAGGCTGTGCTTTTAAATCTGCAATATCGCAATTTTGAATAAAGTGTGAGATTGATCTCGCTTTTCCCATGTCCAGCTCACCTGTAGTGCCCCAGCTTGACCAAACGATCTATTTGTAAGCTTACCTGTAGTTCCCCAGCTTGACCCAAACGATCTGTTTGTAACGCGGCTTCTTCCCCACTCGACAGTCACTGCAGGACCACGCCCCCTCGGGCATCTCCACCTCTAGACACTCCGGGTGAAAGGAGGCGGGGCAAGAGTCGCAGCACAGCAGCTTGCCTCCTGCATGTGTAGGTGCATTGTGGGAAATTAGTGTGCAAAGAGAGAAGTAGCATAGGATTAGCCACTGAACCTTCAAAACTTGGCCATACTCTGAATCTCATTTGTAGACATACTGTAACTACGTTGTATATTAATTAGAAGTAGGAGCTGTGGGGCAAGATAAAAGAAACATAAATTAAAGATGTGTTGTAAACATGCCATTATAATCTACTGTTAAATAACAAATAATTGAATAAAAAGTACAAAAAGGACAATGTGCCATCTACTTGAACCAAAAAAAACCTGATGTTTATGTTTTTGTTCTTGGAGGCAGACTATATTTACAACAACCAAATGTGATTCAGAGTTCTGTACCAATACCGGGCAACAATCAGTACATGCAATAGCACAGGATTTTAGCAGGTTAACCATGAATCATTAGAGTTATGTTAAAATCAAGCATTTTGGAAAAAGCTGCCATGCAGCACAGTAAAGCAGCTTTTCCCATTGACCAGCTTGCATGGAATCACATTTCAAACAATCTCCATTATCCCAAAAAGTCATTTTTGTAAAGAACTGATTTTGCAACACTGGTGATGATTTAATTTCACTAATTTACATTTTGGGGGAGTGAATGTTGATTTCACAGATTTGGGTTGTGAACAGGTAGTGTATTCCATCCAAGAGAGGTCATGGCTTAAAGATATGGAAGGAACCAAGATATTCCCTAGGTAAGTTCAGTCAAAAATGAAACTTATTTGCAGTCAGCATAACATACAGGATTGAGGCAAGACCCTTTTAATGTAAGCATGGCAGAAGCAGCAAAGTAGCATCCCTCCTGCAGCGCTTAGCACCACATACCAAAGAGAGGACTAGTAATACCTGCAATCAGTCTCAATAATGCAACAAAGCAGGGCACTGGCTGAGACATTGCTCTCATAGTCTATAAATAATAATTTCCTCATTGTATTTCCTCATAAAGACAAGTGAGCAGTCGTGCTGTAGTACTTCCAATGTACCCGCTTAATATGTTAATATAAGTTGTTGCACCAATAATGCACCATTTATATGTGAAATATAAATATATCTACAATAACTGCAATAAAATATGTTAACCATCCATCCTATAATTATAAAAAATACTTTTACAAAAACGCTTTGTCAAAAGTTAAAAAGTATACATTTATAAGTAATTTATTCATAAGAATAAGAAACGTGGTTGGATAATTGTTTGCCACAAAGGTTGAAATAAAAACTTAATAGGCCAAATAAGCAGAACCTGCCATCCTTCCAAAAGCACCACACACACCAGCATGTATTCACATATTCCCCTCTTCATTAAGTCATAACCACCGCACAGCAGATCTAACTCAAGCACAATGTTATATCAACACATGGGTTAGAGGTCAAGGGAAAAATTAGCCTAATATTATTTTGCAGCGCTTTTGTGTTAGAAATAAGCCGCAGTGTACCCAGATAGTTCATAGACAAGGCACCTCAAGGCATTGAAATGAAAGATGCAACAAAAGGGTAAATTAAAATCAAACGAAAAGTGTGAGCAGGCACGAGCACAAACACAAACCAGTGGGAAAAGATGGAGAAAAGGAAAAAAAGTGTTCCGTTACCTTTCCCAACATTCTTTTTGGTAGCTGACGAAGGAGAGGGAATCATAGGTAATTTCAACTCAGCACGATTTGACTCAGTCAGAAGGTAGTGGGACTTATAGGCATATGAACTTAATATGTTGTCAGTAAGGTCCTGCACTAACAGCCCTACACAAGACACACAGGAAGAGATGGGAGTGAGCTGAAATAAATTAAACTACGGTAACCAAGATTTCACAGGATAGATGGAGGGGGGAGAGAGAGAGAAAGAGAGTGAGGAAGAGAGATAAACACAAACACTCACACACTTATTGTTAGATAAAAACAAGTAAATTCCCCCTAATAGGTTTGTCTAAACATACATGCATACATACGTACATAGTGGCCTATACCGTGCACTCAACCGCACAGAGGTTACACAACTAAAACTAAACAAAAATAGTTTTATTTTTTACATAGCTCAGATAATTGTCAGGAAAACGACAGACCCGTTTAAGGTCAGCGATACACCGGCTATTAAAATGGAGCTCTCCGATCCTCCGTATCGTTAGTAGCACAATGGAACACAAATGTTACATTACAGAACAACAATGCTTGTAACATGTAACATATGGTGATCATATATACAATGAAATATAAGTAAGCTTTCGATAGATTTACTTATCCATCGGTTATGAAGTGGCGCAAAGGGGTTGCAACTAGTGCTGTATTGATAAATGACTGCAATGCTTGAATAACTTTTTGGTTTCCGTAATCCCTCACATAATACCATTTAACAGTAGAGTGAAAGCCCCGCCCAAGGACATTCGATTTTTTACCAGCGAGAGAATTGGTATGTGGAGTTGTGTGTCACCAGGTCTCCGATTAATCAAGAGGCGCAAACCCAGAGACCCCCCGCGCCCCACACACCAACACCCCTTCAATCAAAGGTATGTGTGTGTGAGTGCGAGGGAGAGAGAGAAAGCTGTTTGACCGTTACGGGTGGAGCCCGAAACGTGGCGCGGCGGCGTGCGTGGATTACCTCGGGCGCACAGGAAACACCAGCCCACGTTGACGGGGGAGGAGGGGAGACCGTTCCTCTTGGTGGTGGCGTGGCCGCTGCAGATCATGAGGTGGTGGGTGAGGCCCACGCTGCCGGCCGCCACGCAGCCATCGCCCGCGTGGTACGCAACCGGACAGCGGATGCAGCGCATCATACGCCCTGGTGGGAGGTAGGGTGGGGTTTGTCATCACCAATGGAGCTCCATCAAGCTTTGCTCTCCCATGCTACACCCCCACCCCCCCACCCCAATCACAATGAATGTATGTATCCCATTATAGAA
The DNA here is from genome assembly GCA_026745465.1 of Lota lota. Taxonomy (NCBI): domain Eukaryota; kingdom Metazoa; phylum Chordata; class Actinopteri; order Gadiformes; family Lotidae; genus Lota; species Lota lota. The sequence goes on along the minus strand of JACYXH010000479.1, from coordinate 7,838,206 downwards.
CATCCTTTTCGCCTGCTGATTGCACTGCAGGGCAGATTGCTTTTCTCACTCCAGTTCAACTCTCAGTTTCTGAAGACAGGACAGGGGACTAAAGTCTCCCTAACCGTTCGACTCAATGCGTTTCGCTTCACATGCACTTTGTGCAAGCTCTGCATACTGTAGCTCTAATATTAGCGTACATTTGCTCAAAGGTAAAGGCGTACATTGTAATGAAGCCACATCAATGGATTCATATTGACATCCCCCTGCGGTTGCTAAGCGTTGCCTCAGTACCTTTGCTGGCTTTCTCCAGGTCTCGCTCCAGGCAACAGGTGAAGCAGGTGTGCTGCGGGCAGCAGAATCCTCCACCCGCAATGCCGGTGGCGCCTGGGAGTTTACGCACACACTCCTCGTGGTAGAAGCAGCCGCATCCTGGCACGGAGCAGCGGGTCACTTCCTGTCCTGACATTTTACAGCTAAAGCACGAATGATTGGCTAGAGGGAGAGACAAAGCAAGAAGAAAGAAAGATAAAAGAGAAGAACAGATGTTTTGAGAATCACATGGGGCATACCGTAGTTTGAGATGAAGAAGGAAACGGGTTCGGGATCTCTCACCGTTCTTGCACTCCGAACAGGTGAACTTGTTGTCGACTAGAGCGGTCAGGCCAAGACATTCGAGGTGAAAATGTCTGCTGCAGTCTCCCTCGCAGACCACCAAACCCTCGCCGTACACCTCACAAATCTACACACACACATACCAAGATAATGAACACATTTGCACTGCAAACACTTGGAATGTATGAATGTAGGAACTATAGGCACACAAACAAACAGCTCACCTGGCACACCGTGTCCTTCTTCCCCGACGTGTTGGTCTGCTGGGACATGTTAGAGTCCACGGACTGCGTGTCAGATGCATCTGCGTCTGCCGCTGCCGGACTGTCAAGGCCCTTCCCAAACAAGCCCTGTGGGATGCAGTGAGAGATCAGTGTGTGAGGCTGTGTTTTTTTTCCTCCAGTTGTACAGTTAGAACCCGGAAAATAGGATTTTAAATTGCATGGTGAAACCAACCTGGGGATCGTTGAGGCCTCTGGAGTCTGAATCGGAGGTGTCTCTATACTGAGACGAAGCCATCTCCACATCTGTGGAGGCCCGGCTCCGCTTCTTCAAAGGCTTGCAGGCGTCTGAGATTTCACTGGCTCCTGGTAAATCGCACACGTCATTCATTTTTCACATTGGGAGGAATATGCAAAACGGTGACAACAGCAGAGCAGTAGTCTATACAAACAAAATACATGTATTACCTACCTTTTTGGGAACCCGTTCTCAAAGTAGTCTCGGGGGCAAGCTCAGCCTGTTATTTGGGAAAAACGCAGACATTCTTTTCATTTAACAGTTGCTGTCGTGGTAGCAAGTTGAGTATGGGTTGCTTGTGGTCTTTAAAAAGAATAATAAGAATTTGATTTCTTATAATATGTAAATCCTTGTATTTATATCCATCATTTACAAAAATAATTCTAAAAATGTATTCATTGAAATGAATGTTTTTCACATTAATTGATCCTCATTTGTTCTCTTCTTTGAAATCTTCCCCATTGTATTTGGCTATCAATGTGGCTGTCAATCAGTTTCCCTAGACATAATTATTTCTAGGGAACTTTCTGATTAACAGATGACAACTTTTGCATACTAATGCCTGTTCACATTCAGGCTGAAGACTCCTGATAAATCCTGTCAATATTGCAATAATAATTTGGTCTAGGTAGATACACATACACAGTATTGTGTTATAGTCATTTTCAGGGTTGCGTTAGAAGTTCAATAGCAATGAAATAACCCATTACCTCTACCGCTAAGGGTAGAGTCAATACAATAGCAATAGAAATAGCAAATATTTGCTATTTGATGTTCATGTCTATAAATAAGTTGCGTGAAAACAAATAAACGATCATACAAGCATAAGCAATGCACAATATCCAACTAAATGTGGTAGCGCTAAGGCAAATGCAAGCTCAGATTTGCTTTGAGGGTTCACTGTAATTAATATTCATAGTTCCTCTCGGTCTGTATTCGTTCAACATTGAAGTATTGGTACCTGTTCCTTTTTGGTTTTCTTCTTGGGGACCGGATCGCTGCCCCGCTCCGACTCAGACCGGCTCCGGATGGAGCGTCTCTGCTGCTTCCTCTCTTGAGAACCTAAAAAGAGAACTACGTGAAACAAAAGGCTCCTCATCAATAACTGAACATGTCTGTGTGTGTCTTCCTTGAGAACGCTCTTGGTTTCTGTGGTGGAAAAATGAAACCTAACAATATTATCACAAATGATATAACCTTCTTTACTTTATAAGTAGTTTGTGCTTAATCATGAAATTACTTGACATTATGGGGAGATAGTGTTTGAAAATGCCGCAGCATTTCTCACGGACTCAGATTTTACAGGACTACAAAAGTCCTCTCAATATGGCAGAGTATCACAGACAACAAAATCCCATGATGCATTGTGATTTACAAGGATGAGATGATCAACTCTGATTAAGGGCGAGAGAACATCAGCAATAGGCCTACTTGATGCGTTACAATGACTGCGATAACGGCTGTTCAGTCTCTCGGAAAGACTCCGGTGATACAGGTCAGAATGTAGTCTCTTCGAGGGACATGCGCATTACCCTTACCTTTGAAAGTTTTTTGAATTTGTATTTATTTATAACATTTTTAATTTCCTTGACACTGTTATGCTGATTGTAAACAGGTGGTTTATTTCAGTATGGGTGGGCACGCGTAGGGTGAGTAGAAAAAAAAAGCATGTCATGTTACTAACTTATCTTATTTTTAAAAAAGTGCACAAGTGGTCAAACTTAAATGTTAGAGAAATAACGTCACTGACGCAAGCAGTGACAGTAGGTATGCATGACGCTGAAACACCTGAGGAATTAGGCCTACCTCATTTGTTTCGGGGGAGAGAAAGAGAGAGAGAAAGCAAAGAAATGGGTGAAATAAAAACAAATACCTCTAACATGTTTCCAAACATTGTTCTGTTTTGTATCTTTTACAAAACTTTCTTTCCATGTTGTGCTTCTATATTGTTAGGCTACGTTTTCTCCTTATTAACAGTGTTGTTGTCTCAACTACTGTTGTTTTGAGTTGCAATGTGTTTTAATTTGGTTGAATTTGCTGTAGCCGCTATACTTCTAGAGATATTAACCGTTTTGTTGAATTTCAAAATGCTTAATACAATTTACTTTGTTTGGAAGGCCTACTTTAGCCTATTTGTAATCAGTTTAGTACTGCTGTTGAATTTAATTTCAATGAATGAAATGGGTTAATATACCCAAGTTCAATTTCTTTAGCCGGCAGATTTGGTGCCTTAACTGTTGGTTACATTGAGGTTTAACTGGTTAAATACGGTTGAATTAGATGTATACTCTTAGTGACTATGTGTTGCCTTCTTGATTTAATTTGAGTTTGACATGTCTTAATATAGTTTAATTAGATTTAAATAGTTTCAGCATGTATTAACAGTTGACAGCTGCTCATGCTATTAGGATACATGTTGGGAGTGACGTTGCTGACATAGTTGGTTGATACATCCTATATTACACTGTTTTGGTGGTGGAACTAGTTTATTTGAGATATAACATGTTTCTACATGGTTGATTAGGGTTATATCTTTTCAGTTGTTTATAGTCGTTAATGAGCTCACACTATTTAGGTAATGAGGTGATAATGTTGCAGATATAGTTGGTTTATATAGCAAACACCTTACTACTACATCCTTAACTTTTTTTAAGTGTTCAGAATTAATTGTGACTTGGTTTGATACAGATGACATGGTAATAAATGTTTGATATGTGCTGAACATACAACAGGGAAGATAAAACACACAATCACTTGCCTCCATCAGGATCTTTGTAAACATGTACATACAGTTTACATACATACATCTCACATACAATTAAATGCATGATGACAGTAATGGCTGCATTATACACGATACACAGGTGTTAAGTTATATGCATGGTGTTCAATTGCATGAAGTACTGTATGTTGCATGCGGTTTGAAACACCATTCATAAAATAGATCACTTTTGAGTGGCCTTACTAGCCATCTAATTTCTTCTTGGTCCACCTCTCTCTATCTTTCAATGTGCTCTCTTTTTTCTATCGGTTCTGCTACATTTCCGATGGCTAATAACCAGAACAGGGGAAAGGCTGATGACTAGGATGGTCCAAAGACCAAGTGTTGGAGAGCTGACAGCAGAAACTCCTGCTGAGCCCCTAGCTTGTGAGGCAGCTGGATTTGTGTTATTACGATCGCACGACAATTTTCTAAACGGTTTCGAAGGACAACTTCCCGGATGGTTCTGTGTAACAAACCATCTGGCGCGCCAGGTAAGTAGAACCCATCGGAAAGACCAAACAACCCAGAGACTGTAGAGATTAGACTTATCAGAGAGACCAAGAGGCCCAAATGAACATGCCAAGACCAGGAGGCCAAACGGAACCGTGCAGTCCAAACCCACTGCAGACCCAAAGGAATCTGAAGAATCCCACCCCATGGATGATCCGTCCTATGGATGACCCCTAATGGATGTACCGTTGCACATTTAAAAAAATATGTGCCACCAAAATCACTACAGGACGATACACAAAACATCCCTTGTCATTAGAACCATGTGACGTCATCACTTACAACCTGGATCTCAACGTTAATGGTCAGAGGAAATGTCATCTTCAAAACACCAGACACCATAGCTCCTGTGGTGTACTACCACAGGAAATCTCGAGTAGGACTCTCTACTCCTACAAGGATGCTCAACCATGCACCCTCGCATTCACATACTCTCTCCCTCACACTCTCCCTCTGTTGAACCCTTTCCCTCTCTTGCACACGCACACGCACACACACACACACACATTGCTTATTGACTAATTTTAATTGTATGTATTTTTTATTTACAATTTGTTTCATGTACTATTTACAATTTGTAAGTACTAATTTTTTCAAGTCCTCTAGTAATTCCAACTCGGTTACACTTAGTTTCTGTAGACCTGTGAAGGTTAGTCCTTTTTTCGCATTAGTTTTCCCCCCATGCCCAATACGGTTTATAACGGTTTTAGGGAGTTTTTCTCCTAACATGTCTGTTTGTAAAATATTTACACACAATGAAAACATTAGTTATACTACATTACACTTTTTAAGAATGATATAATTTAGACCTAATCTACTTTGGGTTAATTTATTACCATTACTGTTCACACAATGAATTTTCCAATAATTACCTCTTTCAATCTGTAAAAGTGTTGATCTTAAGATCAAAAAGGGAGGAACTGTTATGGAAAAATGTATTCTATCAATATTATCACATTTAATGTGGTGGTTCAATAAGAAAATTGTATTGTTTGGACCGTGATAACCTCTCTTTGGTTAGTTTTTCTGCCTACAATGTGACCATGAACCTTCGTTGTCTCATTGAAGATGCTTGTTTAATGCTCCCAGTGTGTCTTTCCGTGATCATGCTCCATTAAATCAAATATTTTGCTGGCAAGAAGTGTCCTAAAAGAAATTATTTTTCATCAGTTTCAAATGTAACAAAAACAAGTTTTCTTTATAAATTAAAATTCAAGAAATCCCCATAATGCTGATGTTTTTCCTTGAACCAAGGAATTGGTGGCATTACCGTTGATTTATACCCAATAATACATTTAACAATGACACCATTTTTATTCTTCCCAACAAAACATCTGCAAGGACTGCCTGTATGACTTTTCATTAACATCAAAGACAAAATGCTTTTAGGTTTTGATACCTGGTGGACTGCTGTGATGTGAGCCAGGAGATGAGGTGGGATGCATACCTCCCTCCTCACTCCTTTGACTGGCAGGGGACCCCCTCCTCTCCTCCCTGTCCTCCTCTGCTTCTTCAGCCTCTTCCTCCTCCTCCTCTTCCTCTGGGCTTGGTTCAGGTTTAGCCCCACAGTCCTGCTATGGAAACATCCAACACGTCAGAAAATGCTGCCACGCCTTTGGGAAATGATGCTGTTCCTTATCATGTCATGTCTGACGGGATAATGTCTGTTCTTATTCTGATCCGATTAGTTAAGTCAAATTAGTTCAAATGCATATTGACATGAACTGAGAATTTTTTTTAAGGACGGTGAAGGATCGTGCTGTTCTTAGAATGACACAAAATAAAAAGGCAAGGGCAACAAAAACCCACTTAGAAACATCCCAAAACTCACTTTGTTGATCAAATATTTCATTATGCTGGTAGATGATTCATTCATGGCTTTGTCTTTTGCTTTGAAAACAAATGCAGCTCTGTGATTAATTATAGCTCCCAGTGTATTGGGGGAAAAGAGACAAAACTTCAAAAGAATGAAAAACTTGCCCCGTTCACACGCACCTCCGGTGAACAGTATCCCAGGTCGGGCTGTCGGACCTCTCCCTCCACTCTCTCCTCCTTCTCCTCCTCCTCTTCACGCTCCCGTTTGGGAGAAGGAACCACATTCCTTTGTAGGAGAGGCCAGTCACACTTGGTGATCTCCACGTTCAGCTTCTTCATGGTAATCGAGAGCGGCAGCAGCTTCCTGGCCGCAGCCGTCTTCCAGGCCCTGACGGGGGGAGGGGACTCCTGCCGGACCCCGGCCTCCAAGACTGTGTCTGGGGTTTGGGAGCCGGCTTGGCTCGGATCCGCTCTTTTGCTTCCCCTCTCTCCATCCGAGGCCTGAGGGTTGGTGCCGTCGTTGGCATTCTGAATGCTACACTGGCGGCGCGGCAGCTGCCTGCGCGGCTGCTGAGGCGCCAGCGGCTGCTCTCTGTCGGGTGACGTTACTCCTCCCTCGTCCTTCTTATTGGCCAAGGCGGATCGCTGAGTTCGCTTTTCCGGTCTGGCAGGTGGGGGCTTCTTGGCGGGTGGGGGCTGGTTCGGGTCAGGGTCGACGTAGATGAAGGTGTAGTTGTCGATGCGCTCCTGCTTAGTCATCACAAAGGCGTCCTCGGCGTGGCCTACGCCCACCTCCCACTGAGCGCGCTCTCTCTGAGGGATGGGCTTCAGCAGCTGCATAGAAAGTCATATCACAATGGGTCTAAACACAGTAAAAAAATAAAATAATTGATACATCTCACTGGGATGGCATGTGCGATCATACGCCACCTAGGGTCATGCCTGTACAGGTTTATTGGAACACTTATCAATGCTTTGCTATCTATTATACTTTTTTTTTTTATCTAACAATCCGAAAGAAACATACTTCAGTAAGCATTCATAAGTAACTGGTTGTACCTTGTGTTTCTCTGCCAGGTTGGTGGTTTTCCGGAGTGTCTCGGCTTGTAGTTCTTCAAACTGATGTTCCCCCTGGTACATGACTATCCTCTTCTCATGAATCCATGCTCGCTCAGCTACACTACCAAAGAACTGCACATGATACTCCCTGTGACCTGCATGAGGTACAGATAAGTGTAAACAGGCTGCAAATATACTGCTTTCCAATCTCTACGTACCATTCATTTGCCTGTAACCTATCCAATATACCTATAGAAGGCCAAAGGTCCCAATGTTGTCTAGTGCAAGGATAAGGAATACTCAGATGTGTGTAACTGTGTGGTGCATTACCTCTAGTGTTGATGCGTGTGTGTACTTTCATCTGGGGATCTGAGGAGACCATGCAGGGCCACCAGGGGTAGGTGCCCACCTTGGACCAGACCAGATCCCCAATGACAAACTCCTTACAGAACCCGGTTTCTTGAATCACAGAGGGATGATGGACCTTTGGAACCTAATAGAGGCATTAAACAATGATTATCTCACTATAACGTTCATTAATTTGTCAACATGTATTGAAATATAAATGAGCTATTTGAGCTACACTTGCCTTCAGTGTCTTTGCCTCAGCTTTGATAACAGTCTTCTGAGGCCTCTCTGTCTGAGCCAGGGGCGGTTCTGTTGGCTGGAGATGGATCTGGGACACTGTCTCTGTCTGGTCGGTGGAACTTTCCTGTGGCTGGACCAAGTCCAACCCCTCTTCCTGGACTTGTACCTGCAGCCTGGCACTCTTTTTCCTCTTCTCCTTCTTCCTCTCATTCCTGCGCTGCATTTGTGTCACTTGGTCTTTCTGCGTCTCCTCCTGAAGAAGGCAGCAGAATAAACGGGTCAAGAAAGACAATACATCTCGCTGTTTAATGTGACCTCATACAAAAGAGCATGCAGACTGAAAACTTCTTGCACATGCTACCTGCAACTCTTGCAGCAGATCCCCGCACAAAGCCGACTCAAACAACTCTTTGCCGTTCTGATACGTCTTAATGATCTTCAACTTGATCTCCGGGGAGTTGGTCTTCTTCAGCACCCCGCTGTGAGCTGTCGATGGGGTGTGGTGGGGTAGGCATGACGGGGCACCGTCCACCAAGGAAGGGGGTGGAGTGGAGGGGGGCAGGAGTAACGGAGGCGGAGGTGGAAGCGTGTGGGTCATAATGTGAGGTGTATGGGACAGGTGATGCTGTGATGGATGTGGCGGGGGGCTCTGGGTGTGTGGATGAGCGTGAGCTTGGAGATGTGGGAGGCTGGAGTGGTAAGGGAGCGTGTGAGGGTGATGGGAGTGGTGTAGGAGATGCGGGTGATGCGTGGGCAACGGTGGGGACACAGGAGACAATGGTCTCTCCTGGAGCCCGGGGCCTCTCAGCACTGTCCCCTCCCCTGACAGGAGGCCGTGCTCCCCGTAGCCCCTTATGGGTCCGTAGCCGTTGGCCGAGCCATTGGGGAACTGGGAGTACATGGAGAACTTGGTCTGGGGGTCAAACATGCCCAGGCCAGGGGGGTAACCGTTGGACACCTGGGGCATGTCCTCTGAGGCCGAGGGGGGGTAGGTGAACTCTGCTTCCAGGGCAGCGTCATAGGAGGGACCTCCATCCTCACCCGGGTCACTACCGGTGTCATAGGGGCCCTCCTGTCGGATGTTGGCTGAGTCAATTAGTTGAGGGGGTTGCTGAATTGTATTTCCCATGATCCCTTGCATGAAAGAAAAGGAGAAATCCATTGTTGTGCTCCTGCATCCTTAACTGTCTTTTTCTCTGACTGGACCTGAAAGATTTAAAATTACACAATTTAGAGGTGAAGAGACATTGAATGAATACGTGTGTAAAAATATGTCTCGGGTTAATTTCATATCACACCATCAACATGAAGGAACCAGATACACAAACATTGAAGTGACTTAGTGATGGAGTACCTCTTAATTGTGGTGAAAGAAAGCAAATTAAGCTTCATTACAAAGATCAGCATTCACATCACTCTTTTTTTTTAACAGTAGGGTATTACAGTCTTGCCAAAATAAACGATATGTAGAGCAGAAAGACATCCATTGTATGATACATTAAATGCTTAAATTCATGTACAGATCAATTATCCAAGGCTTTTTTTTCTAATAGACGAAACATGTTTGCTTTATATTCTTTTTGTATTAGTTTATCAAAAATAGTTAATTAAATGTGATTGGAGTGCACTTTATGAACAGATTGCCATGTCGCCTTCCTCACATCGAATAACGGGAATGTAAACATTTCCTAAAAAGGTGTCGGCTGGCGTGCACTATCTACCTGCATGTGCTATACTCATGCTAAGTGGCAATAATATATGTTTGGATCATTGTAGCGACTGTGCAATAACAACCCAGTCCCAATGTTGCACTGAACGATTTTATACTGCGATGTTACTGGCTAGCCCACTGCTACCATGCATGATCGAGATTGTTTTCCACAAAAAATACAGTAACATTACCCATGTCGTGGTGCGTTTAAAATGGTGATGTGGTGCTGGTGTATTCGGTTACGTGTCGAAATGGTTGGCGATTTATCTTCGATAGTAATACGAGACCAAACAAGATGAAAGGAAGCTAACATTGGCTATGCTATATTGTTGCCAATATGGCTGCCTATACCCCTTTAAATCAAATTGTCTGCTGTGATAATACCTCCATCCCTGGTTCGACTAAACATGCTAACGTTACTAAATATGAATCGATGTGTATATCGCAGGATAAATGCATTCAATTTGGATCACGCGTGTATCATTGAACAAAAAGCAACACAGAGCACACAGCCAGGATGCAGTAAAATAAATTTGTCAATACCTTCAGCGTGTCCCATTCTAAACACATACACCAGGTATCTCTTCCTCGTACAATCTGTATGAACTGTAAAAAAAAAAATATATACAAAAATGGGAGAATAATGACAGTGCGCAGGCCTCTCCGTTTGGCTTTATCGCTTTTCTGGAGGGGGGTTACGGTAAATGGTCGCTACCCAATCCAGTCGCTTGACTCTTCCTGAATCTGGTGGCTGGCATTTCGCAGAGAGCCTCGGTTGGGAAAATATGCACAGCTCTCGCCCCCTATGTAGCCCTTCAAATATTCCAGCTGCCTCTTCCTCTGTCTAACAAAAGCACCCTGGCTTGGGCCTTGTCGGTCTCGAATCAGTACAAGCTCGACTGGAGGGGCCACCAACCACACATCGGGATGTGTAGTTTTGGTGTAAATGTAATTCTTAATACACAAAATTAAATGCCACTACTATTAAAATATGCATGAATAGCAACTGAAATTTAATCAGAGGACATGTATAACCTATTGTGAAATAATAGTTTTTTTTTTAATGAAGATGAAACTGCATTACAGATTAACATAAACCACCGTACTAGTTAACCACAAGCCTAATCAGTTTTGTGAAATGTTTATGTATACTATGATAGGCATTGCTTATTTTGTACACATTAAAGGAAATATACTATACAAAGCGACAAAGATGCGGTAAGATGTGCTGATCTTCTGATTGGGTGTTGGAAACAACGTCACTTTCCTCGCCTGATCCTTGCGAACACAACATCCACTCACGTGACCTTTTTAGTGCAGCAGCTAGAGCAGCGCCGTTCGGAAGGACATTGTGGAATAGCGATTTTTACGCGTTTCTTTACGTTTTAAACATACTGTATATGGGTAAATGGGTTTAACATCACAACATTCGGTATATTCGTCGAGGCTCTTAAATCGAAGCATCGGTGGTGAATGGATTATTTTGTTGAAGTCTCACGAAGAGGCCTCGGAACATCCCACAGTCAGCAGCCATAGCCGGGCCATTGAAGCCGGAGGTTCGTCATCAACCGACTTCCATTTTCAGCTGTTGGCTAGCCAGCTCTGAACGCGAAACTACCAGAATAACCAGCTCACGACTTGTTATGCGAGACCGAGAACCAATCGCATATCAATTATATTGGATTTCAGAAATACATTGAGTGAGGGTTATGTAACGTTAGTACGTTACTATTTAAACCCGAACGCATTTAATGATCAAGTGTTGGTCAATTAGTAGTTTTCTGTTATTTCAGATTCGAACTTCTTAGAAGGCATTCTTGGTATTTTGCTGTCCACGTAAATGAAAGCGTCTTAGATCGTCGGCGTGTGTTCTGTCTATTTACGTGTGTACAAGTGACGTGGACGCAGACTCGTTGTTCATTAAAACGCTTGTGATATAACGGTGTACGAGCCTATAGTATGTTACCCCCCGTCGGCTTCTTGGTGGGCTCAACGCGCACATGTGTCCTTTGGTCATACGATCATTGTTGTGGTAAAGCCAGTCAATAAAAAATAAACAAACCGTTTTGTTTCACAGAAGACCATAACCTGTCGCTGCCATGGCGGTGTATAGTTCACAGGTGCTCCTTGCTGTTACAAGATCGAGGTATGCAATTTGGATCAAATGGTACTGCGTGACAATTGTCAGTGTTCCACTAGGCTAACTCAATCAAATGTATAGCGACGCCCTCTTAAATGGGGTTTCCAGGTTCCTTATAATGTACAGTGTGTTGTCTGCATACACAACCTAGTGTAGACCAATGTTCTATCTTAAACACTTGCAGCCGGTGAGATACCATATATTTTATCATGGTGGTATGTGACTTGCAGAAATCTTGGTGTGCATAGCATTGTTTCTTTGTGTACTGATGTAAAGTGTGTCCCTTATTATAACAAATTAATGGATTCGATTATGTTCTATTTGGTGGAAGGAAATGCTGAGTCAAAATAGTGGCTTTTGCTACTAGTCAGTTTAAGTGACATATAAATGAAGAGGTAAATAAGTGGCCAATCAAAAAAAAAGAATGCTATCTATACTGTTGAAACTTTACAAAAACAAGTAGCGACCGACTTCAGTAATAACACTTAATCCTTTTGCGGTCCACAGAGGCTCCTATATAAGGCACAGCTGCTCCTCCTTCCCATCGAAAGCCTACGTTCACGTCGACCCACCCAGCCCTGCATCACCATCATGTCCACTGAGACGCCTCTGTTCAACTTACCCCCACTGCTCCCGTGCCCTTGCCCCCCCTCGCACTCCCACTTCTGCGCTGCTGGCCCGCTCCCTGCACAGCTCCACAGTTTGGTTCCATGACACCAAGCAGGAACAGGGGAGCATTAAGGCCTCTGCGGCCCCCGCACAGGTGGCCTCTACAGGGGCCGTGAAGGACTCTGTCGCTCCCCCACCTCCATCCCAACCACCGCCAAACCCCACTCCAGCTGCCATGGCAACATCATCAGCTGTGTCAGCTGTCTCTCCGGCGCAGGAAAAGGCGGTGAGAAAGTCTATATACCAGAGAGTCGTGGACGAGCTGAAGCACTACTACAACGGCTTCCGGTTGCTGGGCATCGACACCACGATAGCGGGCCGGATGGTGTGGAGGCTGCTGCACGGACAGTTGCTCACTCGCAGGGAGAGGAGAAGGGTAAGAGGAACCAAAGGTGTAATTATCCGTGTTGGACCACAAAACCAAAGACTTTTGTTATTTCACATCTTTAATCATTTATTAAATCAAACACAACAAGCTGCTGACATCCATCGCTAAACAACACTGGAGGGTTGATTTTACAATGCAAATGTTTATATATTTGTTTATATAATCCTTTTAATGACTGACCGGATCAGCACAGTTATTTGAGTTGAATGAAGTTTACGTTTTACTGGCCCAGAGCCATCGGGCGACCCTTACGGGCGACCCTTAAAGTGTGATATTAAGCCAGGTTACAATACCAAAGGGTGTAATGTGTCAAACTATCTTCACACGTTAATCAGAAACCAAACTTGCCCCAGCCCTCGTCCATCAAGTTACAGTTCCGAGCCACAACTTGCGCTACATTTACCCCTAGGGTCCACACTCCCCTTGCGTTTTAGATCCCTTTAAACTGAGACTTGAAAAAAAAAACGCAAAGATTCAACAGGTCTTTCTTGAACCAGAACATTAGTATGGATTCCTTGTAACCGTGTTCCTTAATTTGGTGTGACACAAATCTACTTAAAATGCAAGTCTAATTACCAGCTGGGCTATACCCCAGATGCTTCAACTAATGCCACAGTCTAGTCCATACACTGTAACTCTATCTGGATCCATTTCAGGTCACTGTATTTGTTCACAGAGTTGTCACAGCCCCCAAAATGATAACAAATACAAACACATTAACGAAACAAGATACTCAAACACAGTGGATAGAGAAAGGTACGTACCAATGAGCTCTAGGTTTCGTTGCGTGTGTGTATTGAGAAGTGCTATTAACAGATAGGAGAGTTTCCATTTGTTTTCACTTCACTCTAGGCAGTGTGTCTCTTATCCTGAAGCAAAGTAGCTCTGGAGACCTCTTGCTTTGGGTGAATTATTATTTATCTGCTGATCTGTTTGTTCATGACTCCCATGTCTCCGTTTCCTCACAGCTGCTGAGGACATGTGCAGACCTGTTCCGCCTTGTCCCCTTCATGGTCTTCATCATCGTTCCTTTCATGGAGTTCCTGCTGCCCGTCTTCCTCAAGCTCTTCCCAGAAATGCTGCCCTCCACCTTCGAAACGGAATCCAAAAAGGCATGTTTACATTTGCACTAGCACAGTCCCCACAACACATTTTGTATATGGCTGCTTAAACGTCATCAGACAGAAGTCAGCAGCCAGCTGCCCTATCACATTGTTTTTTCACTCTCACAAGCCCCTTTTTATACAGAGATCCCGCAATATTGCTGTAAAGAAGATCAGTCATTATGCCGGCTTTGGTTTTTTACACAGAACCAAACAAAGCCGGCATATTGCTTCCCCCATGTTTTATTTTACATAGCATACCGGCGTTCCGTAATCAGAGGTGACGTGTAACACAACAGTGTCAGCGTCTAGTGTGACTTATAATATACGCATCAGGCGGCAACATCGCTTTCTAAACAATATTGTCAGGTGAACTAAGTGTTGACAGGCTTTTGCTATTCATGCACATTTATACCACTCTTCAAACGCAAGCAAAGTCGCCGTGCATCGTATACAAAATTCTGATCAGTAATGTTACAGTTGCGGATTCGTGCAAGCAGTGTTAAGTGTGATCAGAAATACGCTGGAGGAGAAATTGAAAGAAGCAGGGAGCGGTTCGAGGCATAAAGGTACGCAGACCTTAGACGCCGTAGACAGAGACGTTAACGAGTCGGTTTCTTTTTCAGAGATGTTCAAATCCCCTGATGGCAGGTCACACACATAACACGTCATCAAAACATCACACCCGTCTGCCATGCCGGTTCACCCCTTTTACACAGACGTCGATTCTGCTATGATACTCCCTCTGCTGCCTGCTTAAAGGCGTAACAGTAATGCCCCCCCATTCCGTGTTTGTACGTTCTATACAGAAGGCGAGGCGGCAGGATAACGGCAACATTCCCGCCTTGAACAGGCTGTGTAAAAGGGACTAGTCAGCCCAAAGGGACTGCACTACTAATGATTCCCTGCTGGGTTGATGTTGCTTGTATTGTTATCATTGTGTGATCAGGACTTCTTCAGTTAACGACGAGAAGATGGTTCTGGTAGTACATTTGGCATATAAGTCTGTGCTTTGCCTACTTCCAAAGCCCAGAGTTGTTTTGTTTCTTAAGGATGGTTTTTCACATGACAAAGACTACTAGGAGTATAATTATGAGTCCTGGTGAATCTTGCTGGTGGCCCTGGACTGTAGAGAAGTATCTTTCCTTCAGAAGTCATTAGCTGTTCAGAGTTATTTGTGAAAGCTAAACCAGCACTAGGTTTCAATGAACCAGCGCTGGTAACATTATCTAGAAATAGACGGGAAACTCATACAAGACAGTTTCAAATACAAGACACAGCTGGTCGAAGCTCATTTGTGACAAGAAACGGATAACATTAACATTATGGATTAATTTCAGTCTCAAGCCTGTCAAGACCTCTTCTTCTGACTTAGAATGTGGTTTTGATATTTAATTGAACAACTAAATTAACAGATCATTTCATCATCGGTACAATTAATAAAAAAACGGCTAAATATAAGTGCTGGACAGCAATATTGACTTCAATGTATATATGTTTTTTATGATTCCCTTTCACTCCGCCCTCTTGTTTCCACACTACACACAGGATGCTTTGACTTTCACCTGAGCTAACTCCCATTCTATGTCAACGGGTGCCTGCCACTAGTGGTTGTTTTACCAGATCTGTTGCGACACTGTATAATCCCACCAGGACGAACCGACTTCAACTAAAACCCAGGCTCTCTGCTCTGTCTGTAGGAAGAGAAGCAGAAGAAGGGTCTTGCTGCTAAGTTGGAGCTGGCCAAGTTCCTCCAGGAGACCATTGCTGAGATGGCGCGCAGAAACAAGGCCAAGGCTCTGACGGATGACGAGACACAGCGCTTCTCCACTTATGTGCAAAATGTAAAGCGTTAATCGTTTACCTGTGGCGACCACCTGGCATGCTCTGTCACCGGTCATTTGATTGGCCCTTCCATCAGACTGCTACTCGTGCCTCTGCTTTAGAGACGGCTCATTTCTCTATCAATCTTTAACCAGTTACCTCATCCAGATAACATGTTCCCGTTTCAGAGATGCATGATACAGTGTCCGTCAGACAGAATACCCTGTCCTGGGACCAATTTATAAACTTCTTTGTTATTGTCTGTGGGGTCCTTATTGTGGTATTTTGTTATTATTTGAATCTAAAAGGTAAGGCACACCGGAGAGCAGCCGACCACAAAGGACATAGTGAAGTTCTCCAAGCTGTTTGAGGATGAGCTGACTCTGGAGCACCTTGAGCGCCCCCAGCTGGTTGCGCTATGCAAGCTGCTGGAGCTGCAGCCCATTGGCACCAATAACCTGCTGCGTTTCCAGCTGATGATGCAGCTACGGAACATCAAGGCCGACGACGAGGTGAGGGGGGGTGTATTGTGTGACACGGTGTGAGCATGAAAAGGAGAAGGATGTAATAAAAACAGGAAGTACTATGGGTGGGGACCTACTGTGAGAATGTGGTAAGATTCAGCTTAGCACAAATGCAGCCATACGTTGGACGCCCTCTATTTTGCACGTTTGAGCTGTGTTACCATCCAAAAAGTTGAATGATGAAAGCTGTGTTTAAATCAGGCCATTTAATACACCCAGTCTGAAATACAAGATAAAATGTTCACGTGGTAACATTATTCTGTTTAGTTAATTCTCAATGGTATGCATCTAACCAGTCCTGACTCTTCTATTTCTGTCTATGCAGATGATTGCGACAGAGGGCGTACCTGCTATGAGTGTGTCAGAGCTGCAGGCAGCATGTCGTAGTCGCGGTATGAGGTCGCTGGGTCTGACCACTGATCAGCTTCGTCAGCAGATGCAGCAGGTGAGGCATATTGTATGCTGAGGCTGGTTTTCACTGTTTGTGACTCATTATGATTGAAGATTTATTTAGTATATTTGAAATGAAATATCGCCACTTGCTGCCTACTCTGAAATTCACCAATCTGTGACCATCTTGTGTTGTCTCCACCAGTGGATTGACCTGCACCTAAAGGAAAACGTACCTCCATCCCTACTCCTGCTCTCCCGGGCCATGTACCTGACAGAACTTAAACCCAAAGCCCCCGTTATCCCTCCAGTCCCCAAACTTGAGGTTAGAATCCCACCGACGAGGACTTTATTAACCTCTCTCTTGTGGAGATGATTATCATGTGGTCTTCGCTCCTCTCAATCAGCTCTTTGTTTTGTTGTATTCGCAGAAAGCCACTCCTCCAGTAGAGAATTCAGAGAAAACAACATCAGCCAATACTGACCTGCTGACGGATCCTGCGCTGGTCATCAAAGACAGACCGGTAAGTACAGATGACGGCGATGAAATGGAATATATTATGAACCCTTGAAGATGTGGGAACTGGTTCATTGCAAAATCCCCATTTAACCGGTACCACAAGGAAATTGACACATTTGGAACTTACACTGATGAAAAAAAAAAAAAGTAATCATGTTTAAATTTCAGATTTACATAGCATGAAATTTATTTATTTATCCCTGAAGGAAATTTTGGACATTAAGAAATAAAAGCATATAGTGTACAAGTGATGAAACCTGTGTTTATAAAATGATTTGTCTTGAATCCAATCATACAAAATATAAATGGCAAATAGACTCTTGCAAAGCCTCCCTCCAGAGTTGTAATGCATCTTTCCCTCTGTTCAACCAAGGTGGAGGAGTTGAGCGACAAAGCTCCTTCTTTGGTGTCAAACAAACCGTTAACTCCTGCTGAGGTGCTCCAGGTAAATTACCCGTGACCCTGTTGTATCAACATGCACATCTAGAGTATTCCATGCTAGGCTGGTTTAGGTAATCCACTTAGTGTCTGCTTCCATTGGTCTTCGTTATCCCACAAGCTCACGTCTTATGTCATAATAGCTAGTAGCCCAGAAAAACAATAACAGAAGTGCGCACTTTGTTATCATAGATGTATGATAACAGGTTCATAGAGAAGATGACCAAAAATCCAGAGAAATGCTGCATTTCAGATCTTGGAATAGTAATTTTACCAAGGTACATTCTTAAGATTCTAAGCAAAGATTCTGTGAGTAAAATCAATCTGCCTAGGTTGATCAGATTCTTTTTTTTCTACTTTGAACAATGGGGTCCTTTTGAAGTAGCTTATCTATCTATAGGTTTAGTCAGACTCAAATAGGACCTACAGAAAACAGTCTTTTTTTCACCTGAGTGTAAAGTCTTCCTTATGTCTCTTTATCTTGTCCTCCAGGCAAAAGCAGCCACGGATTTATCCCAGAAGAGCAAGATGACTGCTAATGGTGTTTAAAGATGCCGACCAGGACTCTTGTCAGACAGGGATGTGGCGATCGACCATCAAGCCCTTAGACATCAAGCCCCCCCGTCCTCCATGCCTTAACTCTTATGCAGACCACCACAGTGGAATACAGTTTCTCTCTGCCATTGGCATTTTAACGATGCCAGGGTCTCTACACTGATCTCCCAGCTCTGGTTTACTGTCCCAGATGTTCACCCTGGGAGGGAAGGCACACGCACACCTTCCTTGCCCATCAGTAGCAGATTGTTTTGACTGTATGCAGTGTAACGTTTTTGCATTCAGTTCGCTTGAACAATGCATTGACCAAACTCTGATTTGACCTAGGAGGAGAGGACTAGAGTGTGATGGTTTCAGTCTTGCTAGATGTGGTCTTGAAGAGCTCAGCCTCTCCTTGTATATTTGTAAATACCCTGTATATTGTTCTTGGTCTGACAATGCAGCAGCTGCTCTGTACAGTGTGCTATCCAGCTATCTAAAATGTTCTTAAAAGGTTCCATGAACTTTAAAGATAAATTTGTTTTACCCTTAAATTCAGCGCAGATTAACAAAGTAAACTGGTATGGTAATGGGAGATTCTTTCCCCGAATAGGCTGCTTGGAACTTTTCAGTTCAATAGCCATCTGTGGCTGTCCTTGCCTTTATAGTTTTAATGTGCTTAATTGTGAGTGAAGAAAACTCCCAATAGTAAAGGAACTATTTAAAATGTGATAATTCGCGACAAATTTATCACAAATCATAACTTGCCATTTGGATGGCCCAGGGAGAAAATAAAGTTGCATTATTTATGTGGTATTGGTTGGCTAAAATGTATATTGGATACATACTGTTTGACTATAAATATTGTTGAGAAAGCTCACTCCACAACCCTTGTCATGTACGGATGTGTCTTGTAACTAGTTGAACTGACACGCTGTATTTGGTGATTGTATTGGAATATACAGTGCTATATTGTGTTTTAATGCTGCGATTCTACCACCTTTTAATTTTTGGTTTTATTTGAAGATACAATTAAATGCAAGACATTCTCATTGTAACCAATTGAGTTGAGAATAAGGCGTTATGTTTGTTTTTGGAGCAATTCAACCAGAAATACGTTTTTATTTGTAATATAAAAACTGAATGCAAAATATAGGTCATTAACTAATATTATGTCCACCCATCACCCTTAATTAAGCTTTCATATTCAAATGAACCAGAAGACCATTTTTATTCTTTATTACAGAACTATTGTATGCGTATGGTTCCCCATGTGTGTGGTATGATTATCTTTTTGACTTGGTCAGATTCCCTTCATCCAGAAACCGATTATTTACCTATCTGAAAATAGTCTGTTGGCTCCTGGATGAAATTGAAAAGGTTTCAACGCTGTTCTTTCTCATAACGCTGTTCTTTCTCATATCGCTAACCGTTTAACGAAGACATAGCGTTCATGCTACCAGTTTACAGTCAAAGAACGGCAATAGGGGGCAATATTTTAGGCTACATTGGAACCCCAGTCCCCAACCCTGTTTAACTTTGTACTGCTTTGAGGTACTTTTGAACCCAAGGTCCAACGTGCCTTGCTGCAATGTCACACTTCGACATTTTCTCATCTTACTCAACTACAACAATATTTATCCAAATGGAATTTCATTTAATGATGGAAGTGATCTACTAGGAAGGACGAATTGGTGAAAAACAAGGGGAAACTTTGCCAAATGGATCACAACTTCACTTAAGCCATGTACTGACCTGAGCAGCATCTGTTGTAGTTATCAAAAATGTGCCAGATTATCAATTATTTGTACAAATATTAGACTGGGCTTTTCTTTATATAATTGTTTTAATCACTTGCCCTCATAAATGTATAGGCCTATAAAGTCCAGGATTTATTCTTCAACCAATTATAACTTATTTACCACTCAATCATTTAAATAAATTACGATTAGGAGAGAACCAGTTTGTTGTTCCGCTATATTTTAGGCCAAGCTTGTTACTCCGAGCCTCACTGCCCAACATGTCTGCTCCTGGGAGCTGGCGATCCTCATAACCACAGATTATATAATTCCACCACATGATATGGCTACTCCGTTTCGCTGTTCCTCTGCGGACACATGAAATGTTGTACATTATCTTAACTTAGCAATGGCTGTTTAAGTGATGGAAGAGCAACATTAACGTGATTAAAATCATGAGAAAAACATGTGCCGTTTATTTGAATTTATTTGACTAGGCTTTATCAACCTTAGGTTGGTCAAATGTGTAGCATATTCTCGTTCCTATTCGTGGATCAAAGTTAGTAAATATTGTTGTTTGTGAATAAGATCCGTTCCGTAAGATAACGCACAAAGCTGTTATACCCATGGACACCAGATGGCAGAGTGTAGTCAATGTTCGGATTTCTGTCGCTTACGTCTTTATGAGCCTGTGTGTGGTGTAGCCCAGAGCTATTTAGAGAGATGGTGGCTAAATGGCTCTGGTGTAGCCTACAGTAGACCTTACTGGGTCATCAGAAATCCCTCCCTTCTTCATGTTGATATCTTTGCCGGTTATTGATTACATCAAACCCCGTGATGGTGTTTTTCCCAACTTCCAACCAGACGTCATCGGAACCCAAGCGCTGTGACAGAAAACTCCACCCGACCCACAACATTCGCAATATTACTCCTTGCACTATTCTGTGACAGACCTGAGAGTATAACGGAAATACCAAGCCGCGCCTCGCACCTGTTAATAAGGTAAAAGGACATCTTGCACAATATCTTTTTGATGTGTACAATGTTTTACATTTTCCTGACACATACACGTCTCAATACACCGTTAATTAAAGTCCATTTGTTTTTATTATGGCAAGATGGTCGTCGCTTGCGTGCCTGAATGGCGAAACACAATACAATGTATTTTCTATTGCATTAGTAGGCCATACTACGCAACATCTACACCTACCTTGTAACGTACGGCTACATTATAATTTAAGACGTGGCTATATTGATGTGTTCTTATGTCAGATGAGGATAGTCTTAACAGGTGATGCGCCTATTCGCAACATGCGAACTTTCGATCGACGCACCCAATGTAACGGGATTTTTGGTTACATAAATAACATTCCGTGTGGAGATTTAGCTGAAGCGGAAGGCTTTTTATCGGACCTAGTTGCAACTTGACACTACCATGAAGGTATATGATGACAGGCGAATTGTATGCTATAGTGGGCATGTGCATGATGAGCTATTTCATAGGCCCCTTTTAACAAATTAATTTTGTTGGCCTTAAGAAAACCCTTTTTTTATATTTTACTTTCAACATTCAACTAAATTCAAAACAAACGATAGGTCTACTTAAAATAGTTGAGTCATTAATTATCCCCCTCTTCAGCCGGCATTGTTGTGGTTGAAATGTATCCCTTCCCATATTATGTGTTTGATTCCGTGCCCATGCCTGTTGCTGCCAGGCAAATATGAAGCCGTCTTCAGTAGCCCTGCTGTGTCTCCCCTTCTTCCTGGTCCTCACCCATCTCACCCTGGCCAAGAAAGGGATGGGCAGTGGGGGGAAGTCAACCACCAACCGCGGCAGCAGCACCTCAACCAACCGTGGAAGCACAAACCCGGGTAAGAAACCCACCAAGGGCACCCAGCCACAACCCGGCAGCTACCCGAAGCAAGCCGACCCCAACCAGGGGAGGCCAGCATCCAATCAATGGGGATACCCACAACCAGGACGGGGCGCCGGCTACCCTAACCAACACCCAGCAGGCGGGTATGGCGGAGGCTACCCGGGTGGACACATGAACTACAACCCTAATAACAGAATCCTAAGTCCTGGCTATGGAGGAAGCTACGGGTATGGCGGCCACGGAGGCGCGGGTGGCTCTCCGTTCTCCCGCTCAGTGCAGGGAATGGGAATGAGCCCGTCCACGAGATCCAGAGGGTTCGGGCGTGGTGCGGTAATGGCGGCCGGAGCAGGGGTCATCACAGGCATGGCTCTGGGCTACGGTCTCGGCAGGTTCCCCCGTCCCCCCTTCCACTTTCAGAGCCCTCAGGAGGAGAGCTACTACAACCACTACATGTACAAGAGGTACGGCACCCGGTCCACAGATGGGGACGACTACAGCAGGGACTACGTGTTCAGCCCGCCCCCTGTGACCTTTGCTAAACACATGGACACCTGCATGAAGAGGAAGGACCTGTTACCTTCAGAGAATAAACAGGAAACGAATGGATCTGCGAGAGCCATCGCCCCCACCACCCTCCCCCCAACTACTACTCCCACTTCTTCCCTCATTCCAATGGCAACAGACACAAGCACAAGCAACAACACAAAGGGGAGTAACGACACCGTCATAGATACCCTCAAACCAAGGGCCGTCCCACTCCCCCCCGCATCGGAAGATCTTAGCAAGGTGGACGATCGCGATGACGACGATGATACCGTTAGCATCGTGGAGATCGGCTACCCAGCGCTGATTGATCAGTTGAAGGCCAGGAGATGTGTGGAGCTCTACATGGTGTACTCTGCTGAATTTTTGAAGAAGCGGGACCCGGTACCCCATGGGGGAGCCCAGGGCGCAGGGAGAGGCCTCCAGCAGGTTTTGGTTGTGGTCGTCGGCACTATGCTGAGGCTGGCGAGCAGCAACTGATGCTGCCCTGAATACATGTCGTAGAGCTTTTTGGAGGAACCGATTAATTAATAACCATTAGCGGGGTGAGCAATCACACCGCTTGGTTATTAATTCATCTGCCAGGGGTTGTGTTTTAATTACACAATGCTACACAATGTTATGTTATGTCCACAAACTTCACGTCCTAGTTTGTGGACTGATTATCGAATGCAATGTTTGTCTTTTGTCTAGTTAATTCTGTGATTTATACATTCTCTCTGCAACGTTATAGAAAGTGAGTGTTAGGGGTCAATGTCCCCACTGTGTTATTCTGTGCCACCCCTACTAAATTAGTCTGGACACGCCACTGTTCGTTGGACTTCGATTCGCTCCCTCAGAGGGGCAACGGCTGCTTTGTTACTAAAAAAACGTTTAGCTGCTGACGAGATTATGTTTTAATTACATACAAATACTTGACCATAGTAGGCTACAGTGTAGTAAATGAGCTGCAGAAAGAAGACGTCAACATCACTCCCGCCACTATTCAACTGATTGTTGTTTTAGGATCGCCAAAACGTATTTTACAGAATGCCGCTGTTGTATTGGTTATATTGGGTATGATATAGCGGCTTCAGTAACGTTCTACAGATGTTGCGTATTCCAAAAAGCCACATATTTGCACAGTTGCTAACATATGTAGATGTGTTCATTACCTCCGTTTGCCGCCTGAGGTCCGACGCGCTGGCTCCTGTCCTTGCTTTTAATTGACAATTTTACTTTTCATGTACAAAAAAAGAAGAAAATATGTATAGATCCAATAATAAATGCAAAGTTTCCATTACAGAGATAGTGTGGTTTAGCGGTCGAAAAACTTGATTCGCTTCCCGACCAACACACCTGTCCCTAATCAAAATATTATTGGAACTCAAATGTTCCGGAACGCCCCCCCCCCCCCCCCCCCCCCCCCCCCCCCCCCCCCCCCCCCCGCCCCCCCGTGAGAAAAGTATAAACTGCAACATAATTAAACAAAACTAAATATGGCTAAACTAAATAAACTGAATATCTAAGTGATAAATATTAAACACAATCTGTGTTTAATATTGTAGTATTAACAAAACTACATATGTATGTAGTTATATTTTAATTTATAGAACTATACGGTTCTCTCTCTCTCAATTCCTGTGGCAGCAAAGGGTTCCACTATCACCACAAGAAAGTTAAAATGTCCAGTACATCCATGCAATTAGCTTCAACAATTGTATGCATATCTGATTTGTGAGACTTTATGAATATATTGACTTTCTTCATTTGTTTGTCATGGTGGTGGCTGATATTGTATTATCTAAAGATATAATGTGCTTTTGGAGAAAAGGAACTAAACTTGGCTGGAAAATCTCATTTCTGGAACACAACAGGGACATCATTAAGGCAACTTTTGACCTAAAACTCGACTGCCTCATTTAAGAAGCCCTTCGTTTGGTAATATATAATAGAACCACAAATTCTTTCTTTGTCTGAAATGTTTTTTTAATTTTTTTATTTTTTTTATTTGTTTGGTTTGCATCTCCAAATATCTATTGTCATCTCTGATGTCTGTATTTGATTTGATTGTATATGTTCTTATTTGATTGTATATGTTCCCATGATGTATATGTACCTGTGTAGTGATTGTACAGTAAGTGCACTTATATAAGGCTCCTAATATGTTACTGATCAATACTGATCAAACCGCCTGCGTGGAGACATTCACAGAAGCTGGTGTATATTAGTCTGCGTTACATTTGAAAGTTAACTTGTGTTTAAATCCTAATCTCAACTCAATCCTTACCCCAAGGATTAATGTGGTTGTTAATATCTCAACAAATTTTCAATCTTTCAATACATTAAATAATCAAGGAATCCCATGTTTATGAGCTGGGTCCATGGGTGACATTTAGACATTAGCCACATAACAGCATGTTCATGTTTAATACAATTGATTGTTAATAGTAAGATATGTATATCTAATATATTGCAATGCATTATTTATTTTACTAAGGTCAACCACTACATTTCTATCACCAATTTCCATAATCTTTCTAAGATTCTAAGCTTTCGACAGTCGCCTTTCTAAGCTTCACTTCATGCATTTGCATTTATATAGAGGCACTTCCTCATCTGAGATGTTGTGTAGCTACTCCAATATTGATTGAATGCTTTGATTGTTTTCATCCTTACTTGTAAATTGCTTTGCTAAAAAGATGTCTGCTGAATTGCTTTGATTTTGCACTTTTGTTCTCTTATGCTTGACCTAATAAAAAGCATCACATTTAGCAACATGCCTTTTGCTGCCTATGGCTACTTTCAAACTGTACCTGATACACAATACTGATACCAAGTCGACATGCTAACTGAAAAAAAAATCTATTTGAAGTTCACAACAACGCACTTAAAGACAGCACTCAGAAAGACAGCACTCAGAAAGACAGGAAGAGAGAGTATTATGGTAAAACGGGGCAGGGTGTGCACAGAGTATGTGGAAAACCACTAATCTAATACCAGTCGGCAGCAGGGGTAAGATAATGCTGGCTAACATGTCCATTTAGCTGTACTGAGAGGCCGAGTGATACTCCTGAGACAAATAAGAAATCAATTTTAAGATCTAGCTTGTCCCTTCTCTTTCAGCCTCCCGTCTCTCTCCCAACTCTTCATACTCATACCTTCTCAACTTCTGGGATGTTAGATATTTTCATGGGTTTATCAGCTTCCATGTGCACCATATATGGTCTTAGGTAAAAATGATTAAAATAATCAATATTATTTTATGTAAAAGGATTATAAGGACAAAAGTGAAAGGACGGTGACATGTTTTAATTTCATCAACTAATCTTCATCAGCATTTGATATGCTTAATGCTTGCTTAACATTCACTCGTGAAACTTGTTATTTGTCAACCCCCCCTCCCAATATGTATTTCAATATTAAGACAAAATGTCTGCTTTTAATTGTTATTCATATTCAAATAACTATATTGAAGCACGTCATTTATTATATAAAAATAAATTGACTATTATAACAATATGCAATATATTGAGTGAAATACATTTTACAAAATAGGTGTAAAAAAAATCACATTCTATGGCCAAAACAAGAAACATATATTGTAATATATAAATTGTACAATTGTTCTGCATTTAAAAAGCTTTAATGTAGGCCTATCACAATCTCTGCAAGTAATTTATGTTCTCTTGAATTAATAAACATCCTTTTCCTTATTGTTCCCCCATTATCTTCAGATAGTATCATTATAATTAATTATGAGGTTAATGTAAAGTACAAAAATGGAATTAGTTAAGAATGATGTATATGTAGTGGTATGTAGTGTAAACAGTTATTCCTCAAGTTAAAAGTCCCCTGTGTAAACATATTTGTCATGATGGCCTTTCTTCTCTTATGGATAATTTTCAATGGATATTAAAAAACATTCCTCCACCTTTCATCTAGATGTTATCCACCCTACACAGTTTGCTCTTCGTGTGATATTAGCTATGTGTGTGTTTGAGATCCCCTCCCCCTCCACATCTACATGACGGTCATCCAGTGGCCCATGAGCACAGACACCAAGAAGCCGAGCACCACGATGATGCTGTTGTACATGGGCCCGCTGGAGGCCGCCGTGTAGTACTCCATGCCTCCGGATCCCTCCATGTCTCCAACGGGCCTGGCGCCGTAGCCACCGCCATAGCGTGGGTAACCATATCCACCTCCGTACCCACCTCCTCCGAATCCTCCATAGCCCCCATAGCCACCCCCCATGCCCCCATAACCGTGTCCATATCCTGGCCGGCTCAGGGCGGACCCCAGCATGGCTCCCCCGACGGCGCCCGCGGCAGCCGCTCCCGCCATTTTCCCCACGCTAGAGCCACCGCTCTGGGCAGGAAGCGGCCTGTAGGCCTGGCCCCCGCCACCGCGGCCGAATCCCCCGCTGCGACCAAATCCGCCGCCGCCGCCACCACGGCCAAAGCCGAAGCCGCCCCCGCGCCGGGCCTCGGAGCTGGGCATGAAAGTGGTTAGAAGCAGCAGGCAGGAGGTTAACACCAGGAGCTGTTTCTGGCCAGGCATTGTTTCACTGCAACACAGAGACACAGCACACTGGTTAGATTACAGCATGGCTCAGTGGCAATAGGTTGACTTGGGAGCAGGGAGCTGTTTTTTTACTATTAAAATGAACACAGAATGGCTGATCTCAATCAAGGCACGCACATGCATATGCACACGCGGGCGCATGCACACACAAGCACACACCATATGGGTAACCATATCCAACACACACTAAGATGTTCCATTTCTGGTTTTAGTCCTTTGTATCTTATTATAGGCTATTACACAATTAGGCTTTACACAGTTTGTATTTTTAGAGGCGAACAAACCAGAAGAGACAGCAAGAGCTAACTAATCCAGCTTGAAGACTTTTGTTACACAAGCAGCATAATGCCATTCATCTGGACCCTTCACTGTATTACATCACTTTCTCACTCTCCCATGATCATTCTGAGGATTAACTGCTGTCCTGTTTCCAGATCTGTGGACAACATGTCTTTGTATGTATATAACAATATATATATACACACATACATAAATACAAATGTAAATATATAACAAACACCTTAAAAATTGAAATAATTCATTAAATTCTGAAGAGAATATGTTTCGTTATACGTTATGTTGTTATTTATATAAATGTGTATTGCCCAATTAATATATAATTGTAAAAAAAGGGTTGAGAGAGATTACATTTTCTCCCTCACCAATCAGTTGCCTGGCAAGAGAGATGACATCTTCACTCTCACCAATAAGGTGCCTGGCAAGAGAGATTACATCTTCACGCTCACCAATAACGTGCCTGGCAAAGAGGGATGACGTCATATCTGTTCCCACTCTCTCTAAAATGTGTCCTCCTATTAAGTGGGTTGAGCTGTACGCGTCACTCCAGAATAATTCCTTGCCCGCTCTCACAGATTACAGCTGTAGCAGCACCCATTCAGAGAAGTAGGACACAACTCTACTCACCAGGTCAGTTATGAAAGAACACTATTAGTAGAACTCTATTAGTTCCTGTTGTAATTATATGACAATCTCATTTGAGGAATACATGAAGAAAGGTTATGCTTCCTGAAGTCAATTATAAACCAAACACTGGCACAATATGACCGTAATCGTAAACTAATTAAGAATACTACATAGAAGGGAAGAATAATCCAAATAATTGCTTTGTTCACTGGAATACAGAATTGACAAAAATATATAAATACACATGCATAACATTCCAATTGATTATGAACCAATCAACAACAAATCAGCTCACCTGTTGCCTAGTTGATCCGAGTTGAGAAGAAAAAGAAGTTCGAAAATCCAATTCTCTATACTTCACTTGGCTTAGCTATAGTCCTGAGTGTGTGAGCAACAGCGACTTCAAAGAGAGTCTGAGGAGAAATGTGTCATGGGCAGCCTTTTAACCAGGAGACAATCTTAATCAGGTAGAGAGGATTACTCTGTCTAAGACCTTCTGGTTGGAGGAGTTGTGTAAACAATCATGCTAATAATAACAACATGCTAACACACATGAAGGACGCGGCCTACATGGATTTCAAACACAAATACATGCTTGGGTTGTATTTGCTGACACTCTGTCCGGAAAACCACAAAAATGCATTGTTTAGTGGCTTTGTCAAATGCCTTCATTTATTTCTGTTCACTTTTTTTTGCATGACCTCATGTGACCTACATACAACACCTCAGTATCATTACAAAACACTTTGTCTCTCTCTAGAACCATCTACATTATCTAGATGTGTGAGAGAGAAAATAAAGTGTAGATGCAAACCTAATTAATGACAACTTTATTAATTTACAATCATTGTAAAAAAAACTATTCATCAGTGGCAAAAGAGATTAATGACATCAGAGATTAATTTAAACAATCTTTGCGGCATTATCAGTACAAAAAGCTAAAATGTCTGGAAATACATAAAACAACAAAAACGTTCTGACAAGGGTTGCTTAAATTACAACTCGACAATAACTTTTTTGTTTAATCGTAAAACAAGCAGACAAATGGTCTGTAAATTGCTGTGTAATTGTTAGCAATAATGCAAACCAATATCGATAATAGATTCAAAGATGTCAGAAATATTAGAAAGTTGGACGAAACAATCAAACACTGTACCTGATGACCCTCACACACACACAGCACATTATTCTATCTCATGATCAATTCACATCTTGTGGGACTTTTGTGTAAAAAAGCTGAAGCTTTTTGCTTTTTTTTGCCTCATGTTCTGTTAGATTGAACTTGGATTCAGAGTTATGTTTAACATGCATAGGATAATAAGAACATTGAAAAGTTCAACACTGACATAACCGTACAGTATGCTTGCCCTGCACCCTAATAAGAAGTGCATAACAATATTTAAATATTTAATTGCATGTAGGAACCTATTTCAACTATTTGTGTGTGATCAATTATGGAAATGTCAAACCATGGTAGTAACAATAATGAAAACCTTCCTCTATGACTAAGTCTAAATGACAACATAGGCTTGGCTGGCTGGACCAAGCCGGCATGCCATTGCTCTCTGGGTTCCCGTTACATAAATGTTGGTATGCTCTCATTTAGATTTCCTGGTCTATTTCTGTGCTGACCCGTTGGACCGAATGTGGGACTGCTTGCCTTAATGGAAGAAATCAAAATATTTTCATAGAAAAAGCAAGTAAGTGTTTATATCGTAGTCACTGAATCGGTGCTTTGACAAACCCTGGTAATAGGCACTTCACAAAGACCATCAATTGTGCTTTTAAGAAAGACATTTTTGCTCACCAAATGTGTGCTTAGGGAGTAGTAATGAGTGACATCATGCTTTGGATGAGTTTGGACAGCTGATGTACTTTAAACTGGAGATCACTGTGGTGACTTTTAAGTAAACAAATTCATAATACCTGTAATTCATAATATCTAAGAGAAACAGAGAGGACAGATAGAGACAGAACGAGAGAGAGAGAGAGAGACTGATAGAATGGACGGGTAAAAGGGTGAAGAGAGAGATTGTGAGACTGTGTTAGAGACTGTGTGAGCATGTGCATATCTGGAGTATATTCGAGAAGAGTGCAGAAGGATCATCAAATGCTTAATTTGTGCTGCTATTAAAAGAGCAGACGGAATTACTTTCATTTTGGTCATCGGTGGACGGATTATTGCTCAAAAGGTGGTTATGGTAAACGGCCAAACAATTTCAGTCACTTATTTATCTTCTAGTGGCAGGTAGCCAGCTTGGCGAGGATTGGAGAGGTGCTCATGGTGGAACGATGAGTGCTGGGAGTGATGAGCTTAACGAAGCAGATCGAACGGTAAGGGACTATGACAACATCATCGTTAGTGGCTTTGGGACTCGGAGGAAGAGGGTAAAAAAATGAATCACTGGAATGCTTGTTGCTTGTGTTCTTGTCAGATAGCGTGTTCTCAGTCCTGGCTGACCTTTAACCCGCAGGTGTGCAGAGAAACAGCACCGCAGCGACCCGCTCCCCAGAGTCACATGCAGGCGGTTGCTTCCGGAAGACAGCGCAGTTGCTTTTCAATGACGCACCGCAGGAAGTTATACCTGCAGATACAGGACAATGGGGCACAGAGAGGAACGATACATTATTCAGGTGGTGTCCCATATGTCAATCCTTTGCCGGGGTCACGATCAATGGTCAATCTTTTAAACCTGAACATTGTCACTTTTTTCCACGCCATCACTTGTTCGACATAATAAAAACAAACATAATCTTTATCATCATCATCATCATCATAATTTGTATTATCAACAACAACATCAATAATAATAGGGATAAGTTATGTTTCCATTTTTTGCTCAGTAAATTGTGTACATCACAAGGCACTGTTGCATCTTGCATAATGAAGCACAAACCACAGGTTGTCCATTGGGAAAAAGAAAAACCCACATTAACCAGGAGGTGACTGCGACTGTACCTTCTCCTCAGCTTCTGCACCTCGCGGTCCTCCTCCTCCTTCAACTTGGTGACGAAACTCTGCAGCACGGGCATCTCAAACTTGATATACTGTGCCACCTGGTGGACAGAAGAGGAATTACCACCACATAGCATGCATAACACTGTCCACAACGGTGAAATTGTGAAACACAATAGACAGTGTTTTAAACTTTTACTTGTGTGACGCAGGCTGTCGGGAAGGCCTGCATTACCGTACGCATAAGACAGATAGGCCGCAGGAGTAATTTCCACCACAGAAAAATCCCTTTCACCACAATGACAGTGCACAAATAGCCCTGGCATAATATGAAACGACAGCCCCAGATCGATTGTGTCTATTTTCAAAAAGTTGCTGGTTTTAAATCCATTGCGTAAGTCAAATTAGAACCGGGATAATGATAGTCGCGTGGAACATCTGAGAACGTCACGATTGTTTTGGGGTGCCGTATTACACCAGGTTGTCACATTGGCTTTTTGGACGGTAAAACGAGATCATGTGCAGATCAGATGTCGTTCTTTTCGCTTCTCTCAAGAGGTTGGGCCTTGGTCTTACGTCATAGGTGACCTCCTCTCCCAGGTCCGGCTCCATGAGGAAGACCCGGCAGACCTGCTCACAGGGACCCTGCATCACCCTCAGCACCAGCGGGTGGTCGGTGCGCTTCAGCTTCATGCGCTCTGGAGAAGCAACACACAGGCACATTCACACACATACACACACACACGTCTGAATACTTGCTAATTACTATTTAGTTATTTAGCCATCAGACGCTATCCGTCCTTCAGTCATCTGACACTACTAGCCATTATCCGTCTTACAGTGAATATTTCTTTAGATACAGGTCATTATAAAGCAGGCAGGGGCCAGGCATCTTACTCAGGGATGCCTACAGGTAGACTGCAGACATTGGGGTCCGAACCATGAACCTACCGGCTGGGAGTCAAACACCTTAACCAGTACATTATCCTGCCTTTCACAGACACAGATTTACCTGTTTCTTACCTATTGTGCAGGCTCACAAGCTATTTAGCACTTTCTATACCATACTTGAAATCACATTGTTCTCTAAACAAACGCAAGACCACATTCACACACACAAACACAAAAACGTCAACCAATAGGATTGTACCTCCGCTGGTGTGCACCAGGTACAGGGCAAAGTCGTCGGGGCTGTTCTCGATCTTAAACTTGTTGAGGAGAACGCGCAGAACCTGCGGCGTGGACATGCAGCTGTTGATGCGCACGTTAGTCACCGATCCGTAGGACGGGGTGAACACAGCCGTCTGGGAGAGGGGATGGAAAGGATCCGTTTAGTTTGATATCTTTTGTGTATTTCTACTGGTGCAGTTTTTGTAAGTACATTTGTCAAGTCAAGTCAATTTTACTTGTAAAGCCCAGTTTCTACAAAGGCCACATTGTGGCCTTTATAGAAACCCTAACCCACACAAGGTCAAGGAGTATTCCAAGGGAAGATAACAAAGAAGAAGACGACCAGGGACAACTATGACTGCAATAAGGTGCCGAATTGGCAGACATATAATGCAATGTCAAAGTGTAACCTTATGGTTGTAGAAATGACCGTTGATGGAGAAGCGATGGCGCCGTATCCTCCTCTGGTCGCTAGGTGACCGTTTCTGGCCCCGCCTCAGAACCCCAGCATCACTTTTTGTTCTCAGGAGCTGGGTGGAGCAATCGTCATCATCGTCATCATCGTCATCCTCTGTCCAATGAGAAGACATACATGATTCACGCTGTTAAACTGTGATCTGATGTAATCTATACATTCTTTGTGGAACCTATAGTAGATATAATTATCGAGAGTTGCTTTTAACAAATGGCACATCTCTGATGCACAGTGATATCAAGCTATTTCTAAACTGCTCTGTTATAATAACACATCTATGAACTATTTGCTTTTAAAATTCTAGCTATCTTTAGCGCCGTAATCCAGATCAAGCCATTTACTTGATGTAGACATGAAAGCATAAGATGGTCTACTAAGAAACAACATGGGCCTGCCATTCTATTCTATTAATATAAATAATTTATTAAATTGTCAAGAACACACAGCGTTCTTCAGATCTTCAATTCAACCGACCTTCTGCCGTATCGTCCGGGACAGCGATGCCCCCTGGAGGACTGTCCGGGGCTGTGACTTCCACGGAAGGCAGGGGCTGCTGAGGGGTCTGCTGACCCTCTGTGGTGCTGGCAAGACATGGTTAGATAGAGTGAGTGGCTGGCTCAATTTATCTGGGATATGTTTTCTGAAAACTGGCAAAGGAGTTAGGAGGGTCAGATTTGAGAGATTTGAAATGTGAGTGGGAGATTTGAAATGTGAAAAAAACATTGATGTATACAACGCTTTTTTGAGAAAATAAAACATGAGGGGAGATAGTAGGGGACACTGACATCTGTTAATGTATGTATCCCTAAAACGTGAAAAACGTTTGGTCCTTTACCAAAAACATTTGGTAAAGGACGTACCAAAATGGCATGACCCATGGGTGAAATACTGATTTAAAGCATTGATATTCAATATGTGTTATGGTGAAAAGATGAGAGTAGATAATATGAGGACTTTAACAAACATCAATATAGATACAGCTCTGAAAGAAAACGTTTTCAGATGAAATTCCCATAGACTGAAGACTGAAAATGCCAGTTGGCTAAGTCTGTCATGGCAGTAGGGCATAACTTGAATCGGGTCCCTCCATCGACAACGTTTGGACTAAAGTCGGCTAATCAAATGCACTTGGATGTGTGTGTATGTTTTGGCTACCTTAAGATGCAGTAGTTGCGCTATCGAGCGCTGTTCCCTTTTCAGAAATGGAGAAAGAAGCTAATGAGTTATTCTTTCTTTCAATGTGTCTTACATACACATTGGAGGTGTTCCCATCTGTATGTGGAGCTGTTGGGAATGGATCATTCATTACCTCTTCACCAACAGCAGAATAAAGTAATGATAAGCACAAAGCCTTTAGTCTAGCGCAATGTAGGTTTTGACCAATGTTTAGGACATGGCTTTATCATGGCCTTATTATTCGAGACATCTCATCGCACCGAACCATCTCTAGACACGCCCTCATTAACCTCCTGTAAACAACTCCACATCTGCACACGAGACCCTGCTGTTTATGGTCATTGTGGCATAACTGGAGCCCTGTGTGTGTGTGTGTGTGTGAGGGGGGAGGGAGAGGGGAGAGAGCGAGAGACGGGAGCTCACCCTTGACCGTCCAGGGCGCAGCCCGAGTGCCAGGATGTAGAGGAAGGGGGGGGCCGGATCCTCTCGTGGTCGTCCTGCATCTGCAGCCTGATAGGCCGGCGAAGGCCCCATGAGATGTTGAGGAGCCCCTCCACGATCAGCTCGCCCTCTTCCTGCTCGGACACACAGGGTCAGGATCAATAGGAGTGATGCGGTGAAACACACTCATTCATACACACACACACAGCCGGGATGAATACGCATGTTAATGGTTTTCTAAAACATCAAATCAAATACTTCAGTGTCTTTATAACTGGTTTGAATATCTTCTAAAAGCTACACACACCACATACTTCTCTGTGCCGTAGCTGCAGATTCTGCCCTTCATAGTAGAGGTTGTACGTCTTCAGATTTGAGAGAACGGTTGCCCTGGAGACAACGATTTTCAGTCAGTGAACAAACCTAGGCATAATATTTCTACTCCTATTTTCACACCACTAAATCTACACCTATATTTTCAGCAAGTTGACCGACTCCAGATGGTATTAGCACATTTAAGCTTTATTGTGTCGTAATATTGAGCTCAAATGTGCTTAAATTGTGCAGAGCCTAAATTGGGTTGCATAAAAAGCATCCACATCCTGCTGTAAGTACATTCGTCCAACGTACATCGAGTACATTGTATATGAGGTAAGTTTTTATATAACGACTGCATCTTATACTGCAAACACAAAACACAACTTTTACCAAGTATCTCTATATTTGATATTTCAATTCTGTATAGTAATAGTATGCCCCTTGTACACAAAATCAACCAGCACTTTCACTGCTTAATGTACAAGTATAGTCTAACTGTATGTGATGAACATGATTTATTATAGCCAAGTATGCATGCATTATTCTGAATCCAACAGTATCCAAATATTTGTGACTATTAATCATGTTGGTTGTTGCCAGGTGTTGTGTAAAGGGGAATCCGGTTGCAGGGGAGGTGTGTAGACACTCCTTACTTGCTTATAAATTTGTTTTCCCCAATCTGAACTCCATCCTGTACATCTTCCATTATCTGTCAGCATGGGAAGCACTAGGAAACCAACCAGAAACAGAGAGACATAGACGGAGTGGGAGAGAGAGAGAGGGTGTATAGAGAGAGAATATAGAGGGAATACAGACAGAGAGAGAGAGAGAGAGTTGACTGAGATTAATCTCATGACACTTCATGACAGTCAGCTGGTTTACAGAGAATCACAGTGGAGCTATACGAGGAAGTGCCCAGGATAGGAGAAGCAACAAAAAAAAAAACATTCACAGATAACAGCCTCCTCTGTCAGTCTTCTATGTGACTGTTGAACCAGCTCTGAATGTCTTTCACACTTTAACCAATCACAAAAGTGCTCTGTGTTGAGCAGGACAGCTGCTCCCCACCTTTCCTTCCTTAAGCATAAACTTCTCTGCGGTGGCCATTTATGCAGAGACCACCCCCACACACATGCAGACAAACACAGCTCTTTCAAATGTGCACCAATACATGAAGCACAGTGACTTGCACACACAAGCATGTGTATCGCACAACCGCTAGCACACACACACACCCACACTAACCAAGGAAGGAATTAAAACACTTGGCAAAATACCATTGTATGTGTGTGTGTGTGTGTGTGTGTGTGTGTGTGTGTGTGTGTGTGTGTGTGTGTGTGTGTGTGTGTGTGTGTGTGTTTCTTTATGAATACGTAGACGGGGAGCAGGAAGGAAGCTTCTAGAAGGAACAGGTGCAGAACACATGCCCCATCAGGTCAAATCCCTTCTGCAGCTTAAACATTCATCTCTATCTGGAGCATTTAACATGACACACACACACACACACACACAGTGTAAAGATACAAACATAGAGAACAACAACCATATTAACTGCTGTTTAATACTGAACAATTGATGTGTTTTATAAGTTATAAGTCTGTTGAAATGATGACCATAGCAAAGAACGACGATGTGTGATACTCGGCAGGCCGTCGAAGAGAATGT
Organism: Lota lota; assembly: GCA_026745465.1. NCBI lineage: Eukaryota > Metazoa > Chordata > Actinopteri > Gadiformes > Lotidae > Lota > Lota lota. Next base: position 7,802,266 of record JACYXH010000479.1, on the reverse strand, counting down.
TCCGATGACACAGAAAAAGACTTTTATAACAAAAAAACAAAAAAAGAGACAGGAACGACGTCCCACCTCTCTAGGCTGCTGAGCTTAATCCCAGATAAACTCCCGGGCCTACGCTTCAGAACACACAGCTCCAACGGTCCCTGTCTCTGGTGTAGGAAGGGTAAGAGGGGCAACAACAGCGGACGGAAGCGGGTCCAAAAACAAAAAAGAGCGTCAAGAAGGAAGTGATCCCCTATAGTTAATCACTTCCTCCTTCACTGAGTCAGTGACACAGGAAGCGGCCGACTCGCCCCTACAAAGACCGAAACTTCCTCAATTCAAATTGCAGAGATGGATGGTCCTAGTCCAACCCAAACAAGCACACACACACAGATTAGTTTGCCTCCGTCCCTTTCCTCTATTTATAACCTAATTACCGTGTAATTATCCAGGATCAAGTTTATCAAGAGTCAGTCATGTACTTTTGCAGTTTAAACAGTGGTCTGCATGCAAAGCAATGACTAGAAAGGTCTGAAAACAAGGGTGATGTGGCAGCCCTTGAAAGTAGAACCACTCCAAGGAGATATGCCGGTTCAACTCTGAGATCAGCAGCACGAATGACTTGTGTTGTTGTTACCAGATCAAATATTAATCACCAATAAGCTTGGCACACCGTGAAACCAATCAATATTTCAGCAACATATATTAGGCCCCGTCAACGTGTCTGACGCTCAGGCATTGACCTACACAAAGGAAAGCCTTTATAACCATGGCCTCGGTTAATGGTAGCAAGACATAAAGTCATGAGTTGAGCCAGACGCCCGTAGCTAGCCTGTGGTCTGCACTCAGAACAAATGTTGGAGTTGTCTAACATGTAACAAGTTTAGCTCAAATTGCGCTTCATTCTGCTGTATCTTAAACTGAAAAATTAAAGAAACATGCCTTTGTCCCAAATGAAATACTAATGTAAATAACCTCATGTGTACTGTGACAATATGAAATAACAATGGGTTCCAAACTGAACACGCCCATATTTGGCAATGGCTGTGGCCTTTTGGAAATACAAGAAATACAAAAACTGAATTGAGTGATTCCTGTTGTCATTATTCAATCTTTCAAGTTTGTTTTCTCTACACCATCCAGGCCTTCTTTGTGTCAATCTTGGGGTTTTCAAATCATGGCCACTGCACTTCTGGGATTGGCTATTATCATAATCATCAATATTGGTGTTATTATTAATCTCAAGAATGTGTGTGTGTGTGTGTGTGTGTGTGTGTGTGTGTGTGTGTGTGTGTGTGTGTGTGTGTGTGTGTGTGTGTGTGTGCGTGTGTGTGAGAGAGAGAGAGTGAGAGAGAGAGAGAGAGAGACACACACAGACAGACAGACAGACAGACAGACAGACAGACAGACAGACAGACAGAAATTAGGGGGTTGTTTTAGGACCATGCATGTCTAAACTTTAACAGTGTAAATCTGTCACTGAGCTCTGTCAGGTACAAACTGTAGTTGACCTTCTATCCAGCATCATTGCTTGATAAGGTAATACCATTAAAAATCGAATGCTTGTACAATATGAATTCTTTCAGTACTTAGTAGTGGAAAGTATGATGTTTAGCTTGGCAGTAGCCTAGACTCCTCCTGTACGTAACAGAGTACTACATTACAAAACACAACCCCAGCCAGTCTGTTTTTATGTGCACTAGGAAAGATGGTAAGCATTTATGTTGTGCGACCTTTTCAGATTTCTCTAGATGTGTACGTTTTTTTTAATCTCTTTATTAGCTGTGCAATTTAACAAAGTACCCTGTAAGCGACCACGAGGCGTGCAACGACTACAACCAGACAATATGTCAGCAACTATTATGCTTTGGCAATGGTTTCTGCGATTGGCCGGACGTTATTTCAGCACTCTTTTCCTAATGCTATAAAAGACTCGTATCTACAAATCCACCCGCAATCAAACTACACTCTCTGCCCACCGTTTTCTGTAATCCAGTTAAATGGATCTCGACAAGTACCGATACATTAATGCAACAAGATCAAGTAGAATCCTCGTGATCTGTGGGGCTACTTACAATTCCGCTTGTGTCTGAGAGGTCCACTGATTCCCGACGAGTTTTAAGATGTTCCCTTTCCACCGGAGAGCGGCGACTGATTTATGTTGGACCAAATCGCTGGCCCGTTATCCGTCCTCCTTTCAACTCATTGCCTATCACATCGGCGACATTGACGGGTACGCTCAAGGGAACTAGTGCTTCCTACGAGGTGGAGCAGAAGTAACCCATCTGTCGTAAACCTTTTGGCGTCTGACTTGGTAACCAATCAGCGTAGGACTTGACGCCCCTTTGTTCGCGCTGACAGCGTCGTCGAGATGAATAACTGGGAAACAATGAGCGCCCCAACTGCACATGCATAATAAAACACTAACCCTACTCTATATGCACTCTTTTGGAATCCCTTTATATCTCGTACTCAATGCCCGGGCAGTCAGGCGATTGGCACTGAAATGGTGCAATTGTTGGGTGTAGCAGCATATGCTATAAGTTCAAAGTTGAACTCAATAACGAATATTCATTGAGACCATTGATACCGATAGATAGATAGATAGATAGATAGATAGATAGATAGATAGATAGATAGATAGATAGATAGATAGATAGATAGATAGATAGATAGATAGATAGATAGATAGATAGATAGATAGATAGATAGATAGATAGATAGATAGATAGATAGATAGATAGATAGATAGATAGATAGATAGATAGATAGATAGATAGATAGATAGATAGATATTCCATATGTATTGAGAACTACAGACTCATGAGTGTGACATTAATTATGTATATTAGAGGAATTTGTCAATCTGATCCAGAACAGGTTTGGTAGTAATATAGTTATATTATTTAAACACTATTTTAGTCTGTATGATAATGATATTCAAATATATTCTTCATCACCGAGTAGATCTATTTCTGTCTTGTGTTTCAGATGTCAGCTTTAAAACCACACTTTAGGTTTATGTTTTACTCTCTATGGTGCTCAATTATTTAAAGTCCAGTACCTCCTCTTCATCAGTAAGTCACATTTACATTACATTACATTTATTAAGGAGACACTTTTGTCCAAAGCGACTTACAGTAAGTGCATTCAACAATGAAGATATAGCCCAAAAAGTGCGATAATCATTTGAGTAGCCTTTATAACAACTCCAAAGATTAGCAAAGAAACTAAGTTAAGTGTAGTGTAACTAAGTTAACTAACTAAATTAAGTGCTACAATATAGATACAATATACAATATTTTTTTTGGAGTAGCGATCAACGGCTAATCATAGATTAGAATAGTATAATCTATGCTTAAAGCCTAATAGAATAGCATTTATCAAAGTCAATTTATGCTTACCGGGTAAATACATTTTAATGCATTGCCTTCGGTTTACAGTGACCCCTAGTGTACCGAACCTGCAGTAAAGTCAACGTCTGCTGATTAACCAAGCATCATGCAGGGCTTCCCAGAAAGGAACATTACATGTGTGAGTCCATCTAAAACGCAGAGTGGTGCAGAGGCTACATTTAAACAACCTCTAGGTGTTTAAAATCAGGAATATAAATCAAATATTGCCCTTTTAAAATGTATTTTCACGTCAAAGATGAGACCATCGACCCGGCTATGAAAATCTCCCTGAAAGAAGAACAGACACCAACACACAAAACCACGGATGGCATCCCAGGCCACTGTAGTCACACCTCTATTCATGTCCCAGGCCACACCCCTGACCATAGCATGACAACTGACATCCCTTTGCACTAATCTGAGTGACACAGAAAGCCAAGTTTAGCTTAAAGCTCATACCACTTTCCATGGGGTCAGTGCACTTCTTCATCTTGTGGCCAGGCATTCGGATTGACACTAGATTATATTGACACATGCAAAGGTTCATAGTTTCATCTGATGTCTTTTAGGTAGATAAGAGGTCCACTTTAATAAGACCCATTCTAAAACTGAGTGTGCCAAGGTTTTTAAGTCAAACTGTCTTCACATTTTGTAACCGCCTCTACTGTTATCAATGGCAAACTAACTTTCTTGATTATAATAAAGAAGCGACTGATGAGAGGTGTATTGCCGCCTTGCAGCCAACTAGACATTCTATATCACCATGGATCCTAGTGAGGGTTTGTGTATTTGATCTTGAACGTAGGTGGAAGGTTAAGTGCTGAAGTGAACCGTTTGTAAAGGCCATCATGGAAAACGTTTATTTTAACTTGAGGATGTGGCAACGGTCAACCGTCTTGGTTAAACACCAGAAAATAATAAATGAAGGATGAACATTGGTGTGAATGGAACAATGTATGTATTGCAATGAATACTGACAATTAAGACAAAAGCCTGTATTGATTTGTATCATCGTATTAAATAGTTTTAGGAACAAATAGAACATTTTCTTGCAAGTCAATATCTGGTCCAAAGGTTTCTGCACATAATTAGCACGCAGTTCAATATACATTTTGAACATACATTTAAATTATTACAGCCTTTTTTTTACATTGTGTTAACATGAAAATAAAGTAATGTTAGAAAAATACAATATGGAAAAGTCCTAACAAACAAAATGATTTCATCAGACCACAGATAAAAGTAAAAACAAAAAAGGGTTAAAACTCGTTGAAATAAAAATGTAACAGAACAATGTGCTTTCCAGCATGACTTAATAGTATATGATTTCTTACAAACACAGCTGTAGAAAACGTAAAAAAGTATGCATACAAAACAAGAAAAAACCCTTTAAAAAGATAAAACACTTGAGACTTAATTATATTCTTTAGGTAGTGCCCCTTCAAAATAACTGAAAGGGATATTTTGTCACACCACTTATGGCCACCTTTTTAAGACACATCTTTTGATAGCAAGCTCCTTAATTGATAACGCTGAAAATATGGCCATGGGTTTTGCCAAAACCTAGGCATTTGAAAGTTGAAAGTCAGGTGTAAGTGCTATTAGGCAGACTGAATTTAACCTTTAAAGTTAACAGGCCATAGAAAGTAAAAAAAATTGATTTACGTAAAACTTGCACTGAGCGACTATACCTTAAGGATGCAACAGACAGAAACACGTTCTTAATAAAGGTGGCCGATAGGTGTCATTTCCTGTATGCAGGCAGGAACCTCAATGTGAACATCTTCACTGCACGACAGGTTCAGTAGAGAGCGGAGACCACTGTAGCGGCAGGCGAGTATCGGGGGAGGAGAGAGCAGGAAGACAGAGAGGAATAGGACGCGTGTTGAAACATGGGATGATCGTGTAGAAAAAAAGGTGAAATAAATTTATGCATGTATGGTTTTGATGTTTGCATCTAAAAAAAGACGCCCACACCCCATATCCAGCTCCATGAAGCGTGAAATGGTTAATGCAAACACTTAAAACAGGTGGCATTCTGAATAGGCAGAAGAGGTAGCTTACTGTATTTTGACAACTATCAGGCAAGCTAGCCGTCTCCAGGTCCAAGTAGACTTAATACCAAAACATTGTGTGACCACCACTGCAGCAGCAGTTCAGAGAACAAAAGTCAGATTTTACGGTAGTCTACATGCTCTTGGAACCAAAACAAAAAATCTGTTAGGCATGTAGAAACAGTACTTGTTATGTAAGAAGGCCCATGCTTCAAAATTCCAAGTGTTTGCCTTATATCACATCACTGCTTCACTAAGCTGCTTATTTAGTGATTTTAAACAGTTTTCAGAGAATGCACCTTTAACCAGCTCTGTGCCTGTCTGTAATAGAGTAGCAGCTGTAAGCCACTCCAGTCAAATAGATTTATCTAGATATAGGACAATGTGGCGCCCCCTGTAGGAAGAGGCACTGATTACAGATTTCTACAGGGCAAAAACCAGTAAACTATTCTTAAAAATATAATTTTTTATACATTGTGCAAGAAGCACTCAAATGTGCTTTAAAATCTTCATTATACATCGTCTTATAAATAAATAAATTAGTATGAGACAGCAGGGTATTTTGTGTAAATGACTGAAAAACTATTTTGGTATGATAGTTTGGAACATTTCTGTAGTATTTTGGTTTAACTTGGACTGCTGTTCCACAATAATGTTTTAGCAGCAGATTTTCATTATCAATTTGTTGAAAAACATGCCCATTTTCCTTTTAGCCATTGTTGGACTATGGCAGTTGCCACATAGTAGCATTACACTCCAGCCTTGATCAAAGGCAAGTCTCTTAATAACATCACATCCATGACAATCAAACAGATAATGTCCAACGGCTTCCAGTTCAAAGAGCTACGATTAGCAGTAGTGATATATAGTTATTTCTCACTGGGTTCTGCCAGCACGGACACAGAATAGGACAAAAGCAGCGAATAGTAACCGATCAGGAAAAGTAAACTACCAAAAGCTGTTGCGTACAGTGTGTTGGGAAAAAAATGCTAGATTGAATGACGATGGAAGGAAAGACCTTAGCGGCAGAGAGTTGGAAAACGGGACAATGATTAAGTATTTAAAAAAGAGAAAAATAAAAATAAAAATGAAGGAGCAACAAATGCCTCACTGTAATAATCCAAAATAATGGTCCGAAGGTGAATAAATACAGATTAGTCTTGGAAAATCACTCATAATTCTACTACAATTCCCTGTATATTTTACAGTTATAATAGCCATTCCAATTGAAAAGTTGGATGACATCCAAATTACATCTACATCTTAAGTGACAAGTAGACGCTGCGTGGGTTGTCAGAAAGCAATAGATGGTGCACTGCCTGCAAATCCTCAATGTTATTAAACAAATGGGTCAGGTGCACTTGTGATGTTTTGCACAACAGCAGGAGACGGAGGTCATGGAATGAGAATTAATTGGAAATCTAACTCCATTTGGGTCAGTCTGATGGTAAAAATATCTACTCTAAGTGCTGTTCGAACGTAAACTCATGCATCTGGGAGCAAATTATTCATAGTCTTGTTTGCACTAGTCTAGAACTTGCATTCTCGTTTCACAAAACCATCCACAAGTGGCACTGTTGGGGGCAGTCCTGACCACAATGTAATTGCATAATCCTAAACTTCCTCACCAGTGTCTATAGAAAGAAGAAAACAGACATTAGCCAAAGTTAACATTAAAATTAAGGTCCTCAGTGAATGAAATTATTCTAATCTAAAACTATTTGCAAAGCCGATGCATTTTAAGTCGCAACTCAAGGTGCACTATATGCTCCATGCCGAGGCTGAATATATAAGCTCTAATCGTCTCTTAGCAACCATTTGGGAGGAGGGGGTGTTGACAATAGGAGGTTTTAGTGATTAAATGATGTATAAGATAATACTGAGACACTTTAGTTACATAGCTGGTACTTTGGCAAATGAACACCGATTTGAATGCTCTATTCGTTTTACTGAATGAAGACAACCTTACACTGGTCCAGTATCACCTTTTCTCCCACCAGCGACGATGGAAAAAGAGCAGGTCTAATTGTGTTGCATTTGTGCAAATGGCAATGGTTCAATGGAGGTGCGAACATTCTAGAGCTCTACAGTTCCCCTTCGATTCTAGAGACCAAAGAACGCCACAATCACCGCTGCCAGGACAACAAAACATACAGCAACCAATTGTTTAGCATATCAGTTCCAGCCTAGACCACCAACACACACACATATTGGCCGGTGTGTGTAAGTAGGTAGATCTGCTTGTACTTATGCTTACAGATGGGTAACACCCAATGTCGAACACCAAATCATGCATGTCAATGAATTGTGTGAGGGAGATGGTGTTTGACAAGGATGTGATTAAAGAAAGTACAGCTAACTAGAGACTGCTGTACTTTTGCATGCAATAATGTTGAATTTCTCTATCATTAACTGAAGTAAGACACCAGCATGGATCAAATAACATTCCTCACCAGCCACAAGGAAAACATAATGGTTGCACTTTTCTCCTCATTCCATTCTTGAGTCCATCTTTGTCTAAGCCAAAGAACAGCTAATCCTGGCCGGGGTCCGCCAACCTTGTCTTCCGACTTCCCGCTGTATGGCCTTGTCCACGCGCCGCCGGTCCCCAAGTAATACTGTGAAGGATGAAGATGGTGTTGCTTTGAAGGATTGAATTTTTCTACATTAAAGAAAGTACAGCTAACTAGATGCACGACCCCCCTGCGATGTACTTTTGCGGTTCTCTACTCTCAACGACTCCATCGGACTCTCACTCCTCCATCTCCTCCTGCGCCCCCCCTCCGCCACCTCCCCCCCCCCCCCCCCTTCCCCGGCACGCGCCGCGGAGCGTCCCCCACTGGTATGATGATGGTGTGCCTGCGGATGAAGTCCATTCCGAACGGCAGGTCGTAGGATCGCATCCCCTCCAGCTCCGATGTGCTGGGGCCCGTGCCTCTCTTCAGCTTCCCGATGCCCCGCTCTTCAGGCGTGCCTGGAGAGGTGGGGGGGGGGTTTCAACTCGTAAGATAACAAGCAAGCACATCATCCTGAACATATACGTTTAGATGAAACTCCCGTCTGCATAATGAATGAAGTGGACGACTGCTACTGCCAAACCAAAGAACAGGTGTATAAATTCTAAATAGAAAGGGGTTTTGTGGAAGCAAACCGTGATAAACGGTGAACTTGTAAAGGCTTACCTGGTATAGTGTTGTCGAGAACAAATGCCACCGAGCCACCAACAAACATAGCGGTGGTCAGAAGCACATTCAACACCTGGTCTACCTCGACGATCCCTATACAGAGAGAGAGAGGCTGAGCAAAGGCCTACTTCCTCTCCACTGTAAAAACGCTTCATGCACGTAACAGGATTCCTTGCATCCGCAATACTTCCAAAAATAAAAAAATATATATTTTCTTAGGAAAGAAATGTAAACCACAAACGTCAATGTAATCTCATTGGAAACATTGATGGTACTGTGCTACAGAGGGCGCTATAATGTATTAATCTGTTCAGCCACGTACATATAAAAAACCCTGGCAGACACGGACAAACCTGTAGAACCGTTATACGTTCTACAGGTTATACAGTACATAATAAAGCACAATTATAAAAAGAACAACTGAATCGCAAACATATCGTATTGGCATTCAAAAAACATTGTCATGTATCTTGAGGTCCCCGCTGATTTCCATCCCGAAGACACGCGGGAGGTCACCTCCTGCTCAGTTTTGTGCGGTACTCACCGGTGACCAGAGGGTTCTCCTTCAGATAGCTGGGTAGCACCAGACCGAAGAAGATGGAGAAGCCCAGCACGAAGAGGTTCCGAGAGGAGTTGAGGTCCACGAACTGCAGATTGGACAGTCCCACGGCGGTGATCATCCCGAACAGGGTGCAGAATAGCGCCCCTAGGACCGGGTCGGGCAGTGAGGCAAAGAGCGCGCTGAATTTACCCACAAGCCCCAGCAGCAGCATCATGGCGGCGCCGTACTGGATCACGCGTCTGCTGCCCACCTGGAGGACCAAAGGAAGGCCAGGTTAGAGACGGCGGTCAGAAGCGCTGCTGAGTTGCAACGTTTTTGAATTCTAAAGAAAGTGGAGCTCGTTTGTTAAAGCAAGTATGGAAGCTGCTGGTGAAATACCTTGGTGATTCCCAGAACCCCGATGTTGGGACTGGACGAGGTGGAGCCGTTTCCGGTTCCAAACAGACCATCAAGCACACAGGACACCCCCTCCATGAAAATACCCCTGGAAAAACCCAAGCAGCGTTAACAAGGGTTTGAGATGATTCAAATCACTTTCTCAAAGGGCCTAACAGACCTCACATTACACAATACACCTTATTGTGTGTCTCTATTTTGAGACTAATTTCTGTTACAATATTTGAGTAATTTTTGGCCTTTATGAAAAAATAAAATAAAAAAATAAACAAAGAGAGAGAGTAGGGAAGGATGTAGCAAATGGCCACTGGCTGGAACGAGCCAGGGTCTCTTAAAGATTGTTTTTACGTGGATGACGGACTTACAGGGTGACCCACCATATCTACCCCCACGACCCCCCCCCCCCCCCCCCCCCCCCCCACACACACCATTCCAGCTGAGCGGGCGTGCGGTACGCGAGAAGTGAAGCCTCACCTGTTGATGGCGTGGATAGGGGGCGGAGGCGCACAGGCGAGCCGCGCGCAGGCGTAGTAATCCCCGATAGACTCGATGATGCTCGCCACCACCGCGCTCAGCATGCCGATGACGCCCGCCATGGTTACCGTGGGGACTCCCCATTGAACTGTGGGAGACGGGGGCACACACACACACACACACACACACACACACACACACACACACACACACACACACACACACACACAACGGAGGTCAGTTAGCAGCCTAGCTGTAAACAAGAACACCCTTTAGAAGTATAAAAAGAACAACGCCTCATTTATGGTGGCCTCGGAGGAGGAGGGTGAGTGTGCGTGTGAGTGTGTGTGACTGAGTGTGTGTGAGTGTGTGAGAGAGTGAGACTCACAGGGGTAGGGGATTTTGAACCAGGGGGCAGCAGTCAGGATCCCCATGCGGGCGTCTGTGCGTGCGTAGTAGCCGTACTTGCCCTTCTCTGGCGGGAAGACGTCGGTCGCCGTGAAGATGAAGCACATCAGCCATGACACGAGGATGGCCATGATGATCTGGGAGGAGAGAAGCCGCGTTAAACTCAAGCTTTGTTTCTAAAGAGTGTACACCAAAGTGTGGGTATTTATGGAAAAGGATCCCCAAGAAGGCTTTTTTGCCCTAACAAAGGGAAATGATGAGTGAAAAACGAAATGTGTAGATGAATGGTTAAAGGGCATACGACAGAAACATAGAAGCTACAATAATTTATAAGAAAGAGCATTATCATAATAAAAATATAACCATTCCATTTCCCACCACTAGGGGTCTGACTTGTATTTCTGAACATAGGGGTCATGTAAGGCAACCCAGAAACCATGGATGAATTATTCCACGTACAAACGTGAACATGACACGTATGTCTAGTCCACAAAGTTACGTACCATGACTAGACATATTAGACAGTACTTCAGTATATATACTAGATGGGAGGTCACGACTTCCTCATGTTAGAGAGTGCGGGCGTTTATTTATTTGCGTCTTTTTATTTCGCAAGTGTTTCCTTTTTATGCCGTCTGTAACCCTCATGTTCTTGTTATGAAATGGTGCCTTCTTGGCCAGGTCTTACAGAAAGAAAGTTTTAACAAGACTAACCTTGCAAATTAAAAAAAAAAAAAAAAGGGAAAAACATAACAAAAAAAGAAAGGGAGATGCTGGCTGGCTGGCAGTCAGCAAGACAAAAAGCCAGCCAGCCAGAGAGCAGGAGAAGAGAGAGAGAGAGCAACAGAGCGGACACACCATGCGTATGAGTGTGTAAACTTACTGGGAACATCTTAAAGACCTGCAGCCTATACACCGTCCATCCCTTCTTGAACTTGTAGATTGGCAGTGGAAACTGGACATTTCTGGCGTACTGGGAGAAGAGCAGCACCAAGAAAATGGTTCTACAGAGAAACAGAACCAGACTCAGGTCACTAGGTGGATTCACAGGGAACCGGCGGGTTCTACACGACTTCATTCAAAGGACATTTGTGAAATGTTTATCCTTACATTTGACCCGCTAACACTGAAATATAAATTAGTGCAGCAGTGGAAATACATTGGAAACACTGATGGTACTTACACGCAAACCAAATTGTGTTTGTGTGTGTTTGGCTCTCATTCAAGAGCCTTGCACAACCACAAAAGCCTCAATGCCTCTAATGCATCTCCTAGAAGCGTGGCCATGTGTTTATATACACACTCACAGCTAACTCCCCTCTAACGTTCCCCAGATTAATTGCATTAGTCTAACCGGCCTCCAGATGCATTTGAGCCAATCAATTAGCTTAAAGGTCTTGAAAGAGGGCTAATTGGAGGTCGTTACCAGCCGATGTTCCCTTCTGGGAGAGTAGCGCCATGAGGGCTGCAGCATGAGCGGCGAATGAGGAGCCGGTGCTTATACTACAAATCTAGCTGATACTACATCTGACATTACAATGAAGTGTCAATGTGTAGTTCGTTTTTCCCCAAAATAAAAGGGTTGGGTGACTACTTTTGAACCCTCTACAATGAAAGCTCTGTCACTTCCTATCTGTTTAAGAAGACTCTCGGCCCCCCATCCATCAGTCCCAACAGCAGCCTAGCTGCCTATAACATAACGCTGATGAACTGGATTGTAGTGTCTCTGAATTGGCCTTATTCACGTGGCGGCCATCTTGGTTCTAAACACAAGCAGGGTGACGGAACTGAATGTGGATTCCCGCATTCAGTTCCGTCACCCTGCTCGTGTTTAGAACCAAGATGGAACCAAGGAGGCCGCGGTGAGGGGAATACGGGTCGTGTCTGCTTACAGCATAGCGATGCCCCAGTGTTTCCCTGCTCTCTCCCCGGCAGCCTGGAAGCCAGACAGGCCGATGAGGGCCACGGTGGGGGTGATGGTCAGGGGGCCGATGTACTTCAGCAGCACCCCAGGCAGGCCCAGTGCACCGATGCACACCTCGATCAGGGACGAAACGATAATGGCGCCCTGGATCTGTAGCGCAAAGACAAAAACGACAACCCGGAATGGAACAGGAGGCAAGCGTAAATCACACGTATGAGGAAAAACGCTTTATCAGAGTGCTAGTTTTCCATTGGCTGCAAACTCTGCTCAAGGGAATGTGACATGGGTTTTGACCAGGCCCCTCACACTTGCTCCTATGGAATGTGATCTGTCCGTTTTTTTCTAAAACCTTTACGACTGTGCAGATCACATTTTTTCAACTCATGGGCGGTTGTTCTCCTGCTCAAATGGGGGTTTGGTTTACCCTTAAAACCAACATACTTGAAAACACATAAACCCTCATTATAGCCATTGCTGCCTTCCAGGAAGTGTAATGAAGGAACTGGTAGGTTATGTTAAATAACCCCCTTTGAGCCCGTATATTGTGAATCAACGTATATTGCTTGGTGTTTGATAAGGTTAAGTGTGTTCGGAAAACCAATTACTTTTTATTTGAATGGGGAAGGAAAAGGTTAACTTGAGTTAGCAGTGTCCGATACTTTTGCCAACGCCCAAGAGATGCCCTTCAGCTATGAAGAACAACAAGAACTTATTCTTGATGGCCAGTAAAACAAGCCTTACAAAACCCCTCTGAGAGGAAAGCTTTTGTGCAGACACAGTGTGTAGCTTTCTTTTACTTTGTCTTGTGTGTGACAAAATACATTTAATTTGTGGTTTCACATGATTTCAATAATGTTGCACACAAGGTCCAATGCACATTCATGCACACGCCTACCTCTCGTATCCTGGGATGCCAGATGTGCTCTGTGTTGAGGAGCTCCGTGCTGTTGAACACAGGGACCACTGATCCAAGGGACAGAGCACAGTGACAAACATTAGAAAAACAACATTTAAAGAAGATGCTTGACTACAGAAAAGGTGCTGGAGGTAAGATCTGAGAGTTGTCAAGCGAGAGAGAATGTGAAAATAATCGGGCGTTTCTCTGCCATGTGTTGCATTATGCTCCTGTGGCGGGGCTATGATAAAAATGGGTGCGCGAATGTGATTAGAACCTATATTCTCACAGAGCATTTCACTAACTAATAGCTGAAGGATGGCTATGGCATTTTTTACAAATTACAATCACACTATAGTGCTTAAATCTTACTTACAGCACCGTTAACTGATTTGATTTGCAGATGTCAAACGTCATCCAATTTAGGAGTTAGTGAGTGAGTGAGTGAGATAGAGAAAGAGATTACCTGTATTGTTGCACTTCCATTTATCCAGTGAGAGAATTGCCCTGGCTGGGGCGAGGAAGGCAAACGCACTTGCCTGGAAAAGAGGCAACCTGGGCAGAAACCATAAGAAAACATTACCAATGAGGGATCTGACCCCATTATCATTAAAGCCAGCTTAAACAGCAGGGGTGAGGTTAAAGAATAGCTCCCAATGCAAAGAAGCGCTAAAACGCCATGTCATATTATTATTCTTTACAGTTTTTAGATGGCCACCATCATCATCATATTGTAATGATCCCATACTAATGGTCTAGGTTAGGGTTACTAAAACTTGTGAGACCATGTAACTGTAACTCTAACCCCATTACTAACCCTAACACTAACCTGTGTGGGAGCAATATTTACTCCCGCACTTATCAGGGTCTGTCGGCTCTGAAAGGAGAAAGCGGGATCGTGTCTTGGCTGCCTGCGACGTTTCTGCCTGTCCTAATCAGAACAATATGATGTTTAATAATGTTTTGTCCCAGTTCTTATTTATTCTCTCAATGGAGAGTTAACTGTGTGTGATTGTCGCTTGGGATGGGCAGACTTGGACCTCTGACTCCTTATTTCATTGTACATTTATTTAGCCATATAATTCTTATTTTGCAGTTTCTTTCATCAATCCATGAAGCCACATCATCATCAGAACCATTCAGCTTCATTCCTTAAAACGTGGGGGTAACACTTTTCTCGCATAATTGGTGTCATTACTAACCCTATACCATAACTCAATGACTAACCCTAACCCTATACCCTAACTCCATGACTAACCCTAACCATATTACTAACCCTATACCCTAACTCCGTGACTAACCCTAACCCTAATACTAACCCTATACCCTAACTCCATGACTAATCCTAACCCTATTACTAACCCTATACCCTAACTCCATGACTAACCCTAACCCTCCTACTAACCCGAACACTGATACGAACCCTCTTACTAACTTTATTACTAATCTTACTCCATTACTAACCCTAACACTTACCCTCTTACTAACTCTATTACTAACCTAACTCCATTACTAACCCTAACCCCATTTCTTACATGTTGATCCATACAGCACCACATCAACTTCCCTTCACGTGCGCTACTGAAGGCATCGCCCACAATGTGAGTCAATGGCGCAAGGCGGTCAAACATGGAGTCAAGTTTGCGGAAACGAAATGAACAGTCACAAGGGGCAGGAAGTTAGATGTGCTGAAGAGGGCAACAAACCCTTTACTTTTGAGAGATTTGAGGAAGTGAAGCGTTATTAAAATAGACCGTCACTGAAAAGAAGCTGTACACCTGCTTCCAAATATGTCAGTAATCAGGTTCCTTCTTACGTGGAAGTAGGTAATGAAGTCTACAGAGATATGTACCTCTTGTAACAGCAGTTGACAGTCACAGTTCAGTTTGAATCCTTAAAGGTGCAATGCGTAGAATTTAGTGGAATCTACTGGTATGGTTGCAGATTGCAACCATCTGAATACCCCGCCCCTTCACCCCTCTCCAACGATGTAGGAGAAGCGACGGCGGCCTGTACTGCCCTGTAACTTCCAAAATGATATCGTCTACGACAGCATCGAGTAGCCAAGTGTCAAGTGATGAGATTCCTTGATAGATTTAGAAATTGTATTTAGTTTGTAAAACTATAAGTCATAGCTTATAAGTAAGATAGCGATTAGGATTAGGATTTTACACTATGATGATAAATACGCGTCCTCTCAAACCGGAGCAGTTTGTCCATTGTGGTCTACTGTAGACACATGGCGGTGCAACATGGTGGGCTCTGTGGAAGAGGACCCGCTCCCTATGTAGATATAAAGAGCTCTTTCTAAGGTATCAAAAACACAACAATTCTTATTTTCATGGGCTTATACTCTAACTAAAACATGCTGGATATTATATCCCATTTCTGCAAAGTCTGTTCCACTAGATGCCACCAATTTCACTAATTCTGACAGTGTAACTTGTATGACAAAAAAATCAACAGTACATGGGCCCCCTCAGCCCTTAGTCGTAATGGGATCGCGCACACGCACACACAAACACCTCAAAGTCCCTCGATGCGTCATCTCTGTTGACACATCACTAACCATGGATGGCTGGTTCTTCATCCCCTTAACTGTTTTCTCATCCACCCCTCCCTCCATCCATTCTCTCTCAATCCCTTCTCTCCATCCACCCCTCCCTCCCTCCCTCCCTACATCCCTCGCTCCCTCCGCTCTAGCCAGACCTCTGCTGCTGCCGGCTTAGCTCTGATCACGTGTCAGGCAGACCAGGACAGAGTGGCAAACAACAGGCTGCACGTCACGTTGACGTTAGACAACCAGCAATTACAGAGCCGTGTGCATGTGTGTCTGTGTGTGACGCAGCGAAATGGAAAGGAAAAAGGAGAGTGATTCAGCAAACATTTTTGCATCTCCAAGCACCATCACTATCGTAATCATCCTCATCATCATCCAAAGGCTACAGAGCACACGGTCAAATTTGGTGGGTGGGGAGGAGGAGAGTGGATTAACATTTTGAACCAATCAGACCTTAGAGTAGAGAAACATAACCGGAGACGGCCAACGTTATTAAAATGTTTTTCACATTGTACAGACGTCACGGGTCGACGCAAGCAGGGCTCCTCTGTTTAGCCGGAGCCGATTGGGACACATTTAATCCTGGCAGCAGTGCCAGAATTGTATCTAATCACGGGACACAAAGAAATCATTGGCCTCTATATGCGTTTGTGGTTTGTCTCAAGGTTTACTCGATGGAGTCATAACAGGAAGTGGATTTGGTCACTCAGGCTATCAGTCAAGGCTACTGCTTCCCCTCCACCTCACAAAAATCGTAGATCCTCTCTTACAGCTCAATGACACGGCGGTCTCTTCCCAGGCTATCGCTTGTATCGTTCAAAAGGTTTATTTTTTTATCTCCCTGGTGGCTACGCACAGGGTCTTCAGGGCCAGGGAACTGGACCGACATGATTTACCCATAGACTGAGACACTGACGTGGGCCGTGGCACGTAGGGAGACAGACCACTCCAACTGCCGGTTCACATTTGATTAACACCAGAAGGGGGTTGACGAGACCAAGCTGCCCTCTGGGCCAATTAAAATGAGTCACTTCTGGTGCCACACACACACAGACATCTGCTGACCCACCCACACACACAAAAGGGGTGTCGGTATCTCAGTAAAATAAGAAGTATGAACCTGTGGGGGCAAGGACAGGCCTGCAGGACAGGCCTGAAGCCAAGGAAAACGGCGGGGAAAGAAGGACACCAGACACTTTAACCATGCGCCCAATATCCCAGGCCCAATCCAAAAAGAACCATATCTCACTCAGTTGTTAAACTGAGGATGTCAAAACGGTGGTTTAACACACTGTGACCCAAGATTACCTCATACATTTGCCATTTGCGGATGAGGCGATAAGCAGAGTATAGAGATCTGAGTGTGTAATGCTGTGGTAGTCGATATGCCAATGGACATGGCGAAGGCAGGGTAGATATGTGTATCTACATATGCAGGTTAAAGCAGCACATGTCAGTCCATGTACATGTAGACACGCCTCTTTGCACATTGACACGGTTGCTTCTGTGTATGCTTAGAGGTGACATATTTTGCATGTTACAAAAGGTAACATGGGGTGTTGTGTAATAATCCCCTTGAAATAATGGCTCATAGGCTCAGGTAGTAGTCCTCTGCAATTACACAGATTTAAGCTAAATCAATGGACTTGCAAGGACGTTTCTTATGAGGCTGTTTGTCACATGTGTGCGTCGGGACCAGGGCTCGAGCTGAGAATGACGTGTTGCCCCAGGGCCGAATAAAATTGATCAGGGAGAATGGAAATATATATCTGTTTTACATTTTGGACAAGTGGAATATGATCGATCCAACGTTGGTATCAAATAAATGAAATAAATACGAATTATGAATGATTAACTGTATTGTCATCTTGAATGTTATCAATGCGAGGAAATGTTTGATTTACTTGGCAATAATGAGACATTACATACCAGAGGGTGTAATTTAACAACTTTTAGAAGACAAGCCTCTCGCAGCCATACACTGAATTGTGATCGCATGACATGAGCTCTGCTGTGCACAGTACAGCAGGGGAGAAAATGAAGCGTGCGAAGCAAGGTTTGGTATGGGAACATTTCGAACACTGCAATGCCGTGAATAAGAACACAACATCAACAACAAGAGCGAGTGTTTTAGCCGCTGCCCGCTGGACCGACCATCACCAGGTTGTGCTCGTGTCAATAAGAATCAACAAGAATCAGTAGGCCTGCTCAGGAGTTTGGACAAAACCCTTAATGTGAGTCGCTCATGTTATTTTTAAAGAATGCCGTTTATCATTTATTGAATTATCAACATTAGAACTAACATAATAAAAACTCACCATGCAGCTTGAACTTCGCTACAACTGAGAGGAATATGAAATGCCTAGTTCATTGCCTGTGATCTGTCTGCTGGGATCGGCCAAATGGAAGTGACACTTCACAATTCTTCATTGTATAAACAAACTAAATTTGTTAGAGAAAGTCCTCTGACGTTTTCAAAGTCCTTCTATTAAGCTGAGATGGATTCCATATTCTGTTAGTGGAGGCCTAGGTTTTAATGTTTTTTCTCTTGACTGTGGTACAGTCTGTGTTGTCATCCTGGTCACTCTGGTTTCTGTCTTAGGACAATTTTATTTCATATTTGAGTAACCTTCTGTTTTGGGGTGGAATGGAAGAAGGAGAGCACTGTTGATGCCAACTTTGCCTTTGTTTGTGGTGTGACTTACCTTTTTCACCTCTTGTCTAATCTTTTCAGATTCATTTAAATAAAAGGTTGACGATTGATCATCTAATTATTAAATGATCACTTAAATTATTTTAACCAATGATAATGTAGAAAAAACAAAGATTTTTAATTCGGGACAGTCCACATTCATTTTGGGAAGGCTTAGATTGTATTTTTGGACGGTTCTGGGAGGATGGTGAAAAAAGGGAGTCAAGAACCCCGATCTGGACAGTGTGTGCGTGCGTACCTGCATCCTACGGTGGTCTGGATCAGGGTGGTTATCCCCACACAGAAGAAGATGGTCCCAATCAGCTGGCTGGTGGCCCACTGGTCGTAGCCCACACACATGGCGTCGGCCAGGAGGAAGGGAACGGCGATGGTGCCGCTAAAACACGTCAGATAGTGCTGGTGGGATGAAGAAGGAAGAATGGTGTTGGTGTGAGTGAGTGAGGCTTTAGTTGCTATTGTGTATGTATTTACATACACAATAGCATTCACATGCATTAATAGTAGGGATGAATATTTCCCTTAGAAGTCAGCATTTTCGTTCCAGAGAATGAAACACGTCTCTCCCGGGAAATCCCGGGATTAGTTTGTTTGTGGCACCGGTACATCATGAACAACAGCTCATCTTAAATAACAGCTGTGATGTCGTCTTTCATGTAAACTAGCTATGTTTGTATGTATGCAGTTCTTATAATACATCCATGTTGATTCTATGCTCACAGACAGAGGAGCTTCTCTGATTGATCGCAAGCTTTAAAAAGGAAGCATCTAGTCAAATACGATTTATCAGGCAATCACAGATGTCAGATCAGGTTATGGCTTTGGCTATATTAAAAACACAACAAACAATTTGTTAGCTAGCCTATATACAGCTACCGGAACACCATCACCAACATGTCATTCCACTGGTTGAGCAACCTCCACCCACTCTTTAGTACATTTGACATTTTGCATCGGTTTCGGTGCAGGCATATTGACTTTTCTAAAGGTTGCCAAAGAGATGGGTTTTCCTTGTTGCTCGAGGCCATTTAGAACTTGAAAATGAATGGTCGTATTGAATTTAGATTGAATTTAGGTTTGCGTTACCTGTAGGCCGAGGAAAACACACAGGTACCACGGCGGGGTGTCTTCGATGGTGTAGATCATGTCCATCCGTTTGGCGTCCACGCTGTCCGTACTGTCCAACGTCTCAGACATGGAACTCTATTGGCACGCACACACACAGTGTCTACTTTGACATACACATTGCGCCCTGGCCCATTGATTACTGGGTATTATCATTTAACAGATATTTTTATACAGAGTCGCCAACAATGTACCCAGTCCACCTATTGCAATTTACAGTCCCCCTAAGCAGAATGTCCAACACTTTACGTTGACATACATATTAAACAAATACTATATTATTATAAGTATACATATATATTTATTTAATGTATGTATGAGTTCACTTTGCAGGACAAATAAATAGCATCATTGTGACACTTTGATAAAGTGTGTGTGACTGCTGCTCCTCTGCACACACAAACCTTGTAGAACAGAACTAAAATGCAGAGTCACTGTGACAACCTGATGAAGGTGCATGTGTTGGTAAGGAAGGGGAAGTGGGGGAGAGAGAGAGCGAGAGAGTGAGAGCGAGAGAGCGAGAGAGAGAGAGAGCGAGAGAGAGAGAGAGAGAGAAGGTAGGCGGAGAGAGGCTGTGGTGACGGGGGGTAACCTAATGGATCAGTTGAGGTAATCCTAAATGTGGATGCTGACACGGTGTGTGTACCACACTCTTTGATCAATGTCTTAGTCAGAACTAGGCCACGATTTGGCTGACCAAAAAAAAAACACTGTTTATTAGTCTGTAGACGTACCTTCTCCCCTCCTTGATTCTCTTTAGTGTAGACGGCCATCAGCTCTGTGTCCTCTGTGTCTTGGTCTCCATTGGTCTGGCTCACCCCATTCACCACCATCTAAACACACACACACACAAATTATAAATATTTTTTCTTTTTACAAAAAATAAAATATATACAAATACAATATATAACATATTTCACAAACACACACACACATCTAATTGCATTGAGACAGGTTATGACAGGTTCCCAAAGGTATCTCACTTTACTACATGCACGTCCGCCTTGCGGCCAGGCCTCACCACAAAGATGAGGAAAACAAGAGAGACGACTGAAGAAAGCATGGAAATTACATGTAAAACACTGTCCCCGATGGTTAACCTTCATTTTAAGTGGACATGAAGTTATGGTCCTGACATTTGAGGACCAAGAATCACATGCCTGGTGGAAACCATTCAGCCTCAACATAGTGCTGCATTCAAATATCACCGGTCACCTGTGTTTTGTGTGAGTGTGGCTAGACATGTCCACTTTGTTTTATTCTATTCTGTTGCCCATGTTTGTGTTGGATTTGCCGTCGCTGGAATAGGCTAACCAGAAAGGAACACTATCTGATGTGTTCTCTATTATAGACTCTGGTTATTGGACAGATTTTTAAGCATGGACAGCAGTCGCTCAACTCTGCACCAACCACAGGCTACTAGGCTGAGGCCAGAGGAACAAGCCAAAAAGGTCAAAACAAAGGAAACGAAGCAGCTGCATCCAACACGCACCAACAGGCTCTTGAAAACACAGATGCACGCAGGCAGGTTTTCTGCCTACAGGCACGCTGCAAGCGTAATGGCAGGACTCACTGAGTCAGAGAGAGTTAAAGAGTGACTGAGAAGAGACGGGAGGGGATATAATAGGTGTAAGAGCCAAATAAGCATTAGTGTTAATAATTTAATTTAGAATTCATAATAAATGTATTTGTTTAAATGCATGATTTAATAATGTTTAGCCAGTCAGATAGCACCACGTCATAGTGTAATTGATTGGACGTTGTTAGTGCGAAGTTGGAAGAAGTGGAAGCAACACAGTTTTTTTTGACCGTGCTTACCATGTATACGTTTAAGTTTGTGTTTTAATAAGTAAACATTTAAAAAGAAAACGTTTGGTCTGCTCGTGTTCGAATGCTGGTTGCATATAGACTAACTTCAAAACGGTGGCAAAGAAGAATTAGAAGAAACGAGGTACGTGCCACAATAATAGGCATGGGGAAAAGTACTCAAGTCTTTTAATCCTTTAATTACATGGGCAAGCAATCGGTGTTGAGTTGGCGTAAAATCTCATACATGCACACAAACGTGAATGCTCACAAACACGCATACAAACCGGAATAGGGTAGAAATCAGCTCCGTGTTTGGTTTCCTCCTTGTATTTGTTTCCGTTTCCATCTCCTCCTCCTTCTATAGATTTGGAGGTTGTATTCTTCCCCACGCCCATTCTTCTTCTCTCGTCTTGCCACTCCTCCTCCTCCTCTTGCTCCTGGCACTGCACCTCCTCGCTGCTCCGTCTGCGGGTCGCCCCTTGCGCCGTCTCCGACGTGAACGCTGAAGCCGTCTCCGTCACCCCGATGACATGGTCCAGGATGGCCTCTGCTACTGGTGGAGAAGGGGAGAAAACACAAAGTAAATGTAACGCGTTACGATCGGCCGCGTGGACACAAACACACAAAACATATCTACATCAAATCATTGTGATGGACTGGAGCTCTTTCAGACAAAGATGGAGGAGGCGAGGTCCCTCCACAGACTATTTGGAGGCAGTGGTCAACAATACCCCGCTGGTAAACCCATTGATTGGATGGCGGTCAATAAGAATAGGGCAGAGACACTCGCAGGAGAATCGACTAGTAGAGAGCGTTTGGTTTATGTGCAGCCACGCATGCAAGGGCTACCGGTAGTTTCAAGATTAGGAGTTAGGAGAGGAAGGAGTGGCAGGAAAGGATTGATGGCACTGGAAGGGTGACCAAAAAGAAGAGACCGTATCAGGAAGTATTAGAATGAAGGAAGGTAGAATGTGAGAGAGGACGGGAGCAAGATAAAGGAATGTTGCTTTGTGCGTGTGTGTCTGCCATCGAGCAATCCACGTTATCAAAGGAATTAAAAAATACTATAACATTAAAGGCCTTTAATGACCAGGAAGGAATTTTTAAGAATTTGCTCACCACATTAAAAACGCCACACCCTGTTCCAAAACCTCACTAAATATTCCACCTATTTCCCAGAGACAATGAGGTACCGTGGGGGCTATTACATTTAACAGTCTTTGACGAGGGCTTACCAAGGTCTCAGCGTTGCCCGTGTCCATGGGAACAGAATACAGCCTTGACTGTATCAAGGCTGAAACCCAACCAGCCTGCTCGGTGAGGAACACTTTAACCCAAACTCATGACAGACATCATGCATCATTGCAGACATATCCATTGTACCAAATGTATGACGCTAATTTGGCTAACGCCATTTACAGGCTTCTTAAAGCTAGGGTAGGGGGAATTTTGAGAACCCAGCCAGAGTAAGCTGGATTCAGATATCACTGGCCTGTGTCCCTTCAGGTGTCCCTCCAAAGCCACTCACCCAAAACATGTGACTAGCTTGCTAGCTTTAGCAATAGGTCTGCTTAGCCTTGTGGAAGACTCCGGTCATGCTCAATGAGAGCACGGGCAGAGTGCGCACAGGTAGCCTGCTAGATAGGTAGACAGACAAGTAAGCCATTCAATAATTTCATTCAGGCTGAATGAAATGATTGGACGGGCTCATTGCAGGCCTGCATCTTTTTTTCTGACAGGGAATTTGATTTATTGATTGCTATCGGGAACTAAAGATCATTTCAACAAATATGACCAAAAATGCTTCTAAATTAAATGTCGGTAATAAAATAGGTTTTCAAAAAAATGGGTCCACTTTTTCTTCCAGGAGGCAGGCAGGCTAGCTTCAGATACTGCAGATAACATTTAGTTATGCGTTTCCATAAAATACTTTATTCTATTATATTACCCGGTACTATATTCAATAGAGGAACCAGCCTGCATGCCATATCAGAATATATATAATTTATTTAATGACCTGAGCAGTTTAGTCGTTTCCATGCCAACTTAATACAGGCTAAGCACAAATGCATTAATTATTGAATACAAGAACAAAACTGAACCTGGGTTATAGAGGGCTTGGTCCATGGAAAGATATCAACCAAATAAACATCTTCAGCCTTTGTACTTTATGAAATCCCCTTCAACTTCTTGACCATTTCCTAAGCCCCTCTACTGAAAATCTCTCTGCAGCACCTCTACCCACCCACCAAGCCCCCCCTCCCCCCAGTCTTCCTGCCTGATGCAGTGTTAGGTGTTGGGATAGTTGCAATACCTAGTGGACACTTCCCATCGCTCCTCTCGAGGTGGGTGGCTGGGAGCATCTGTGGGGAGGGGGAGTCGGGGGGGCAACAGAGGGAACAGGAGGAAGAAGATGAGGGGGACAGAGAGAGAGAGAGACAGAGAGAGAGAAGAAGGGATGAGAGAGCGAGAGGGAGTGAGGTTACAGGAGAGGGTAAGGAGGAGGAAGGTGACAATAGTTATTTTAGCAGGCAGCATGTGATCATCAGCACAAGTAGTCAGTATGACAGTGAGGGTTTGCATTACCTCACCCTTTCACTCCTCTCATAGAGTCCTATGTTACAGAGCAAAGGACTAGGAAGTAAAATAATAGATAAGACTTCATTCAACCCAGCCCCCTGCAAAACAAATGTATAATGAAACATGTTGCCATTGATCTCAAACCATCCATCCACTGATACTGAATGTGAGGACCATGTAAGGCCAATTTGACTGAACAGCAGGCTACCATGAGCCAGCTTGTGCTCTGTGGTGTGCACCCGGCTGGCCCACTACTGGCCGCCAGACGCCTGATCACTACCAGTGGGGTCTGTGGAGATGCTGTGGTTCATGGACCCCACAAGGAAGGGAGATACGAGACACAGAGAGAGACCAAGAGAGCGAAAGAGACAGAGAAATGATAAACAATGCTGCTCTGCCATTTTGACAAGAAAGTATGACATTTATCAGAATTATGTCTTTCTACGAGTGACACGTGTAATATGATTTGGAGTTATTCTCCATTATGATGATGCTGATATTCTACTTGGCATCCCATCAGTGCATCCCATATTCTTGATCTCATGGAAGGATGAACCAAAAAGGAGCTGCTTGGTTGGAACAAATAGGTGGGAAGCAAAAGAAAGGAGGAGAGCAACAAGAATCAATAGCCCAATGAAGGATGCATCTAACTCATCCCACAGTGACGCGCTGACACCTGACTCTGTTACCACGGCAACCCTTGGCAACAGAAGATGTGTACACGTGTTCTGTGACGGATTCCACAGGAGGCGTGGCTTGGAGCGGTGGACATGCATGTGTGTGTGTGTGCGTGCATGCAGTGTGTACGTGTGTGCATGTGTATTTTATGTTATTAAGGCCAGACGATGCTATGAAACTGTGAAAAACAATCTACACCTCAGACCACATGACTCCTTTTTAAGAAGTGATACTGAGGTTCACATGGGGCTGACAAAACATAATATGTGCAGACCATTATGAAAACCTTTATACTTCCTACGATCCATGTCGTTTAATGGGGTCTACATTTTTGGGGTGAATGCTCATCAGGGGAGGGGGGGGTTTGTTGTTGTTAATATTAATGTTTATAACATGATAGGGGACCAATCCAACCCTAATATCACCACAATATAAATATTACAAGAGGATCATCCAAGAGGATTTTATTTCCCTTTCATTTCAGAAAAACACATTTTCCATTTATTGCTTAGATTAGTCTGTTCTGCTTTTCTACAAAAAAGCAGAACAGAAACACGATATTCTTCACATAATGTGGAATATTATTTCCAAATGTTTTGGTATATCATACGATAAGCCGGGAAAACATTTTTCTTTTATGAAACCCATTGTATTATTATCTAGTACAGTGGTCACAGACAATCCTAAGATTTTATCTTAAGATTGACTGTGACTGACTCACTGTACTGAGTTGGCAAAGAATTACACCAAGGAGTGCACTGCAGCGCAACTAAAAGTGCATCCCTGTTACAAGGGGTCAGAAAGCAGCCTGAAATAACACCGAGCGTCATTGTAGGCTAGGGCGATGACCTTTCATTCAATGTGTTTTGCCAGTTCCTTTACTAAAGCAGTTCAAGATCCCATTGCAGGTGCGAAAATCAATTCTTCTAATGTATATATTTTTTTTAACCACTGAGGAGTCTGCATTGATGCCTATTACTTAAGGCATGATGATTTGACAGGTTTACTTGAGATGCACACTGCTGAAGCAAATTCAAGATTAAATAAGTGAGACCCACCCTTTGTTACGTGCCTTGAAATGTGAACAGGCTTGGCCAGGGGAGGACACTCACTTGCACATATAACATAAAGTACACATGAAATCTACAACACGTGAGCAGTATGAAGTAGTGGCAGGGGGGAAAGGGAGTGTATGCAGTGGAGAAGCATGCAAGGTGATGTTTGCTGATCCTGACAGTAGGGTATAGGTAAGGAGATAAGAGCACATTATCATGAGAGCACATGCATGGTGACAGAGCCAATCAGCGGCTGTTTTGTCCCTGCTAAAATTCTTGTCACCCAACAGTGTGAGGGCTAAAACTACTTCACACGCAATTATATCTGTGATGATGAATTCAGTTTGAGGTTAGATATTCTGCTAGATATATTTTAGGGGAGCCTTCTTTTAAAGAGTAAACATTGAACACTGTTTCACACATAGTTCCCTGGGTGTCACACGAAATGTCATTGAGAATATTTGTTAATATCCATATCAGCTATTGAATAGTATGGAATATTGTCCAATGTCCAGTCTAATCATCTACTTCAAGACTAATCTGAACAAAATCATTCATTTTTTTAACAAGCTGTTTTGTTTTGCAAGGGAATATCGTCAAACTAAAATCACCACGGTGCGCTTCCATCTGCTTCTTGGTGTCATGGTCCCATACATGGGTACACCATCGCTGTCATGGCCCCTCGCGTGGGTGTACCTTCGACTTATCGCTGTCATGGCCCCTCGCGTGGGTGTACCTTCGACTTATCGCTGTCATGGCCCCTCGCGTGGGTGTACCTTCGACTTATCGCTGTCATGGCCCCTCGCGTGGGTGTGCCTTCGACTTATCGCTGTCATGGCCCCTCGCGTGGGTGTACCATCGACTTATCGCTGTCATGGCCCCTCGCGTGGGTGTACCATCGCCGTGTCACACGGTTAGGGGCGCGAGTCAGTCCGTTCCGCTACATGCCACTCAATTCTACTCACTGCACCTTTAAACATGCTATGTACCATAACATGCCATGTAAAGTACCATGTAACATACCATGCAAGCTAACATGCTATAAAGACCAACATTCAATGTAGCCTACGCGAAGCCATGCCAACAGCGTGACATAATTGTGTCAGGGCGTCATTTTATAAATGACCACTGTCTCATATAAACCAACACTAAAATGAAACAGGTAGGGACAGAAAAAATATGGGACATTAAAATGCCACAAAGAAAACCGTAGTCAATATTGGCCCTTATTATGCCATCTACTGATATGGATATTACACATTTTGGCCAACGAAGATCAGTTGCACCAAGACATCGGTGCATCTACAGTATATGACCATGACAACCTATGTAACCCAATATGAAGGTCTTTGGCGTGGGAGGAATCTTACATAATGTGCATGGGAGAGAGAGAGAACATGCAAAATATAGACAGAAACCAAATACCTTCTGGCTGTGTAATCGTACTTAATTAACCTTAGCACCTCTTCTACGAGAGACCGAGATAGGGGTAGTAATAATGAGTGACATTAGGTGTTTCAAATGACCTGGAGCTCCAAGGGCTGTAAACGTAATTGCCAACTGTTGGGGCATATGTCACCAGCACAAAAAACTAATTCTGAGCATTTCGGAGCTATATTTTTATTCTTCAGATCACGATGTTGCCATGATCATGATACGTGTGATGAGTATGTAAAAGTACATGTACAGCTATTTTCAGTACATCTGCTCTTATTTAGTCAAGCTAAATATCTCCTCTGGCATTCTGTTACTCACTCATGTGTACAAAGAGCTTTCGTGTCACATGGTGGGCCACAAACATCACATGGACCATGCAGAAATGACATCTTATCTTGGATGAGGTGACACTGAGAACAAAGACTATATTAAAGCCGCAATGAGCAATTTGTGCCGCCCAACTTTGTTATGATGAAGTCGCAAGGTTCTCATCCATTTGTTTGACTACTGGCCATTGCTACAGATCCACATGCATGAGAACCATGAGACACAATCAAAACACAACTTAAACCAAAACAAAGTGAGGTGAACAAAATGTGCTGATTGCAGCTTTAAGAAAAGAATGTGGCAAGTCAACATCAGTATCCCACATCCGATTGATACTTTATTTGAATTCTGTCAGGGTTAAATGAGTCAACCTTCAGTTGGAAAAAAGACTTCAACCCCCCGAACTGAAGCCAAGCTCACCTGCTTTGTTTAATACAGTGAAGTTGACCAGCAGGTGGGCCCAGGAATTGGGTTGTGCAACAGGATCATTAAAATGGCAATCTCAAAGATTTTCATTTAAATAAATTTCAGTTATGTCACTATCCATCGCCCACTGATGAAAGCCCTTGCATTTGCAGTATTATGAAAGTTACGAACTGGGTGTCGCCCACCCATTTCACCATAGGTGCGTCAAAGATAACAAAACTGAGATCTTCAAGATTACCACTTTTAGTTTTAAAGGCTGTAAACTCAGTTTGTCACCATGTAGTCTTATTGAGTGACCTATGGACCACTATGCAGTGCCAAAGGAGATGTGTTGTAAATCTACCCAACTGACTAATAAAGATAAGTTAAAATGTCCACACTAAGCGAAAACCGACATCATGCTTGACAATATGTTACTGAACGATTGTTGAATTTTTTACCATAACACCTCTATGTCTCTGGAGTGGGAGTTCATGGGAAAGGCGATGGCTTTGTCCAAGCCTTCTAAGAACTACAATGATTGACCCCTTCTACTGTATACGCAGCCCCCACACACACAGCATGTAATCCGCGGGATATGAATGGACGGTAAAAGGTTAGAAACATAAAACTCTTCTGCCTTTGTTCTCCATAAAGTACAAAATGAAACACTGAGTGTCTTGCACGCTCCCCAGGCAGCATCAGTGCCTAGAGACAGGTATACCATCAGGCCCAGCAGTAATGAAAGCATAGTTAGTCTACTGTGGTTCTGTGCAATTTTTAAATCCACCAAAATTATTTTCTGAACCAAATCCATGCCTCGGTGGAAAACAGGTGAACTAAAAGGTTCCAAGGTAGAATCAACCTCATTTAGCCAAGTGTGTTGGGCTCCCATTGAAAGACCCATTGTATAACAAATGTTGTAACCATAGACTGTATAATAATAATAATAATGTTGAGGATCATTTATCCGGCAAGCTAAAACTGAATGGGGCCATGACAGATTTATGCCTTAATGACAGCTCTGATGTGATAGTTTGGGTCACACTTGAATGTAAAGGGTATATGTCTAAAGGCTAGGAAATTGTATTATATAGATTGGATAGATTATTATGTAACTAGCCATGCAAACGTTCAACCATACCCTGTTACTTAGGAATGAAGTGCCTTCTACAATCACAAACAGCATCAAACACTTCACCTTAAGAATACACGAGCATGACAATGTATCATTATCTGCAGTGACACAACACATTATGTCACTATGTTTGTCATTCCCGGACACCACTCAATGTCTAATTATTATTTATCATGGATGCAATGGGGGATTTAACAACCCATTTATATTATTGCAATGGTTATTTGGTTAAAAGTTCATGCTCTTCTATACTCACTATATTTTTTCTCCTCATGTAGTTTGATGAGTAAGTTTATATTTTTCTTGTATTGTTTTTCTTGTTATATGTAATACATTAATCACTATGGTTTGAAGGCCTGTTGTACTGCCAAAAAAATTACACAATACATAAGTGCAAACCCAATTTGTGTGCTTCAGTATGAATCCCTTATAATAAGATTGGTTGGTCTGGCAATACTGTTTTTATGTTATCAAAGTTAGCATCAAAATCTCTCCGTTTATTCTCCTTTTTGGGCAAACAAAAATGTACAGTTTATTGTACACACACACACACACACACACACACACACACACACACACACACACACACACACACACACACACACACACACACACACACACACACACACACTTTGACCAAGCATAGTGTAATCTTAGTCACATGCTGAATTCAATATAACAGGCGCAAAATTCCATTTGTGCGACCCAGTTCACTGGGGCAGTGCTGAGGCTCGGACCAGTGTTGCCCCGAAGCTGGCACACTGAGGGGTTCCGTCTTAGCACATTCCTTTCCTCAGCGCCAACACAGGGAGGTACCGAATCTGTTACTGCCAGCCCATAATACCTGGTCCAAACAAGATACACACTGATGTACAACCACAAAGCACCAGCTCAAAAGCTCTGGGTATCTCTGAAGGATAACGTTGGTTATTCGATCTACCTTATGTGGCTAGTAGCACACAATAACAGTCCAACCCTGTTCGGGGAATGTAACAGATTTAATTTCTAATAGTTTAAAACTCTGGGATCCAAGTAATAGGTTTGACTTGGGCTTGTATAAGATAATATGTGCATTTTTAAACCCAGATGGGAACATCAGTATTTTAGCAGTATACATTCTGTATGGTCGCAATGTGTTGCTGGGCTTTACTAATAGTGACTTGTTTTTTCAAACTTTTGAACCAATAACAGACAGAAACACACACACACCAAAAAAGAAGAAATGTTACCCTAAAATCCAAAACGCATTGGGTGGCTAGAGGTGAACAACAGCAATTCCACAATGTCCCAACATCTGCTGACGCGGTGAGTGGCGGTTATCTAAGATAATTGTGCCCTTCCGTTCTGATATGAGGCCGTTCAGGAAGAAAAAGATATATACATCCGAGGTAAGATCGTCAAGGCCTTATTTCACCGTGCATCATCCAGGGTCAAACCGATTAGTTACATTATTCAATATTCTACTTTTAGCTCATCTGACCCTGGGAGCACGTGAATAGGTCAACCTTGTTCACTCGATACTGTTTTGAGAGTACAGCTAATAAGTGTGATTAATAAAACATGGTTTTCAACTCACCTGTCTGAACAACAGCCTAGACAGTAGCTGCTTCCCCTCACAGCCGACGTTACGTCAATGTAACCCTTGGTTTTGTGGTTAGCAGGGCTTCTTAGTGGAGGGCAGTAGGCGACTAATTCAACCAGAGACTATCAGCAAACATGGGCGGAGGCGACGCGTTCTCAAAATCTCTAATATGAAAGGTAATTTGAACAGTCCTTTAAGACAAACTGTGTTCACGATGACGCTATAGCCGCACTGTTCACGCCTTTCATACAGACACAGCATTGACTTGATTCTTATCGCGCATGCTCAAACAAACCCTTGACGTCAGGGTGACTATCTCTCGCTCCTCCCCTGAAACCTTGTTTCCACCAATCAGATACATCGCGCAAGTGACGCAAGTGACTTTGTATTATTGTCTACTCTGTATTGTCTTTGCCTAACAGGCTACAGTAGGTCTAATAGTTAGTACAATTATTGATTCAATTATTTACGCATGCAACACACAACACATTATGTTTATGTCCAACTATCAATCTTACTTCCCTAGGTTAGGGACGCAATACGGAAAAATCATTCACAAATCCTCGATTTCAAGTTGTTTCCAATTTAGCCACATGGCCATCTATAGGCTGTTTGCTGGAAACGCAGTTACTTAATTGCCCTCAATCCAAAGTCATTCTTATGAACGCTATGTCGTTATGAAATGGCTACTGCTACTAATTAATACGGTGTTTCTCAATAACGTGTCATAATGTAGTTGAAAACCAGACTAGGCCACTATGTGTCTATTTGTGTGTGAGGTCTGATAGATCACACTATTAAACACCTGAATTGTACTCATACGCATAATCCAGTTATACACAGTGTTTAAAGACTTAAATGTAATATATACATAAACAGATCTGGTTGTTGACATAGAGTTATTGGACAGGATTATAGGATAATTCAACATAAATCGGCCCAACAATGGAGAAGAAACCAAAGTCTTGAGACTTTATTTGTGTCAGATCACAAAGGTTTTATTATACTGTACAAAATACTGTACCACTGACAGCCATCATGCTCTATGATTACAGCAAAACAAAAGGACATACCTAAAGTAAATTCATAAACATTGTTTGCTAACTCTCGTTGTTTCTTAGCTCTACTGTACTGAGGATCAACATGTCAGCATCATTTTGAGAGACATTCCTTACTTCTCTCCACAAATCTTCAAAAATATATTAATTTAAATAAATTTAGAACCAATTAAAAGGGATTGATCAAACACATACTGGAAAAACACACTGACACCTAACACAGGTTCAGTGAATGAACACTGTGCAATAACACATTCAGTTGAACATCTCTGTCCCTAGACCACAAGGATTTGCAGTACAAATTAAACTCTTACAACTTGGGATATGTATAATATTATCTATACATATATACATACACACTGCTTTCCACCAGTGGTGGACCAGGTGCAGGTATCTACAGTGCGCTTGTTGTTGTTGTAGTTGCATATAGTACATTATAATCAAATGTTTGTGCAAGCTAATTCACATCACATACGACAAACATGCTTCAAGTTCATTGTTTTTAATAATTGTTTGTGTCCCTCTGATTTGAATGCTGATAGTTTACTGTGGTAGCGTCGTTTTAATCACTGCTTGAAAAATGTGGTGTGGTAGTGTTTGTGTGTGGTAGTGCATGTGTGTGTCGTTGAGGGAGGGACATGCTTGTTTGTGAGCCCAATTTTCCCTGTGAATGTGTGCGTTAGAGATAGTAGCATAGGTTCACAGATGCTACTCCCTTTTCCCCTCCGCCCATTAGCACTCAGCAGATTCAGATGCAAAACATTTCAGGAGGAACCTGATCCACTAGATGCCCTGGCGCTGGTTTAAGGCCACTGTGTCTCAGGTTCAGAAAGGTTCTGTGGCAGGATAAAGCTAAAGAAGGGCAGTGAGAGAGACCCTTGAGTGTTCATTGTATGTCCCTCCCCTCCCCACCCCGTGTCTCTATCTACGTATTGCTAACCTTAGTGGAAGGTTTAGCTTGTAGCCTGTGGGCACGGGAGGGGGGGGGGGGGGGGGGGGGGGGGGGGGAGGGGAGGGGAGGAGGGAGGGCGGGGCGGGTTCTGTGGAGATCAGAAGGTATGTGGGCAGGTACATGTCATCGACGGGGGTGGGTGACGTAGAAGGGAGCCCTGGGTCCTAGATGACGTTCTCAAAGAGCTGCATGGAGTTCATGATGTTCTCATCCTGAAATGGAATCAAATAGTTGAATATGCACCACTTGTTGGATGGCAAAATGTCACGACCAAACTACACAACACCTATAGTTTCTTAATACATTGAATATTTGTATTAATACGTTATTAATTAACTGTTAAAGCACATTATTGTACTGAAATATTAATGTGAAAAGTGATTATGAAATAAATGTTTTGGAGTAGAAATACAAAATATTTATTTTAATGATAGGGAATTTAAAAGGTGAATATTAGTGCAGGGAATTAAAGAAGTATTATTTGTGTATGGAGTATTGTGTATTGTATATGGTACCTCTAGAATATAACAAACGTCTGTGAGTCCAACTGTGTTATTGTGGTTTGCCAGCTCAAAGGAAAAAACTAGTTAAAGAAGTTGTCATGTAGTTAAAAACAATAGCTTCCTATGGATTGTGCACCACAAGCGTACTTCATGCTTATGGATCCCTTACTTTCTGACAGGTCTCAATAAACTCTTCAATGGTCACGACCCCATCTCTGTTTCTGTCCATCTTCTGTAAGCAATGAACAAACATGACATTTGTCACAATTGAGGATTCCTTCAGCCGTTGAAATCATATTTTGGAGAACCTTAAGTTGTGGTGGCTCTCCGAGAACAGACACTACATATTTTATAATACAGATTTAGTAAATGAGGAGTATACTTTGATTTCCCATTGATTACCATTGTGTCAGACCCATACACCCATCTATGTGTTGAATTCCTTACATATCGATTTGATTGGGAGCCATTTGTTAACCAGTGTGGCCTTTACAATATGCATTTACAACACTGCTGTTTTTACAACACCTTTAGTGAATGATTAAAGGTGATCACTATCAAATATAATGTCAAAATCAACAGATTATTAATCGACAAATCTTTATATTCTTTCAGTCTGGCAATAAAACATCAAAGGAATTAGAGGTGACTTTAGGACATCTTCTAAACGTTGCATTTGGATGCCAAACTACTTGCAAAACTCATTGCCCAAAAAGTGTGTAGGTGCACAGAACCTGGAAGAACTTGTCCACATGTTCGGACGGCGCCTCGTCCCGTACACAGGGGTAGGTGTACCTCCCCATCATGTCATAAATGGACTTCATTATCGCCAGCATCTCCTAGTGAACCACAATGTCTTGGTGTCAATGAACCACTCAGTAATTCCACTCACGAGCCCAAAACAACAACACTCAGCATTTTAATAACATCAACTAACACTGATCTAACGCAACACATTTCTCCAGTAAACAGGATTCCGCTGAAATACATCAGACTTCAACTCTGACATTTGAATACATTTGACTTGACATGATTGTTACATCAAGACTAATCTCGGATCCAGCAGTCCTTTTATGTTATAGCAAAGCTTCTGTGGGCAGACAGCACAGAGTCTGGGCCAGAAACCGGAAAAATAAAAGGGGCAGAGTTACACCTTGCTTCCTGTTTCGTCATGGACATTTCTACGGAACGAAACTCATTCACGAGTGGATGAAGCTTTCAGGAGGGGATGTTAATAAGTGTATTTCAAGTATCTACATGGTGTTGATTTTATACCTTTACAGACAATTTACTACTGCTGGCCGAGTTTGTGTTTGCCATTTACACGCTTACAGATCCCCCCCTTCAGCAACATGATTGGTCAAAACAAAGCGAAAGATAGTAACACACCCTGTTCAACGAGATTGAAGACTTTAGATATGAATCTAAAGACTGATTTGCAAGACTACATGTAGACTTACAACAGACACGCGCCAAAATGAGAACTGTATTTCGTCAGAATCTGCACCTTATAGCAACAGCATCTATCTTCTTTTAGCTGCTCCTAAGGTCAATAATTGTTGTTTGTCAAAACATAGATTTGTGCCCAACGGTCTCACACACCCTGGCCAAGTGTACCTCTTTGGTGATGTAGCCATCCTTGTTGATATCATAGAGGTTGAATGCCCAGTTGAGCTTCTCCGTCACCGATCCCCTGAGCAGCACGGACAGACCGATGACAAAGTCCTCGAAGCGGATTGAGCCATTCCTGTCTTTGTCGAACGCATTGAACAGGAAGTGAGCATACGTGGTTGCGTCTGATTTACAGGTAAAACAAACAGAAAGGGAGAAAAAGACAACATTTGCATGTCGTCCTTAATACTGTTCACACATGATACTGATTATAAAAATAAAAGGTCAATATACTTAAGAATGAGATGAGGACACTAAGAGAGAGAGAGAAAGAGAGAGAGCGAGAGAGACCAAGAGAGAGAGAGAGACCAAGAGAGAGACCAAGAGAGGAGATTTTCTAACCTCCTTGGGGAAAAAACTGAGAATAGATGGACTTGAAAGTTTCCTCATCCACCAATCCGCTGGGACACTCCTGCCAGAGAGAGAGAGAGAGAGAGAGAGAGAGAGAGAGAGAGAGAGAGAGAGAGAGAGAGAGAGAGAGAGAGAGAGAGAGAGAGAGAGAGAGAGCAAGGGAGAGAGAGAGATAATTGAATTGAGAGAGTAAGAGAATAAAGCACCAGAGCAGTAGACTGACTATAAACAGAGCGATGGGGAAAGATTTCTCTCCCATCAATGCTTTGACTACCACTTAGGACCACCACATGGGTCCCGTCGCTTAGGCCTGCTCACGTACATTCTTGAAACCCCTGTAGAGAGACTGTAACTCCTTCTTGGTGAACTTGGTCTGGGCCTGCAGCTGGTCCAGACCCTCTGGCTGGTGTCTCACCGTAGACAGCTCCAGGTCACTCTCACTACTGTCTGTGGAAGAGAGAGGTAGAGGCAGAGAGAAAGGTGGAGAGAGAGAGGGACAGAGAGAGGGACAGAGAGAGAGAGCGAAGAGAGAGAGAGAGAGAGAGAGAGAGAGCGAGAGAGAGAGAGAGAGAGAGAGAGGCAGAGAGGGAGAGAGGTAGGAGATGGAGGAAGAGGGAGTCAAGAGGAAAAAGAGGGAGGTTGGGGTAGAGGCTGAGTGCATGGATGCAGGCCAACTTTGAGGAAAGGGATGAGGAGACATCTCACAGGGGGACGAAGTTTAAAGGAGTGGGAACAGTTAGGTGTGAAAACAGAGAAATAAACAGAAAGCTACAGGAGGTGCAACAAACATACAGTAAACAAAAGAAGAAGGAAAGGAAGTACTTTCTTTACAGCACTTAATGTCGCTGAATGTCTCTCATTTTTTAATGGGATTGTGAGAAAGCTCAATCAAATGTTGTTTTCTTAGTCAATTATAGTAAAGGTTAATCTAAATTGCAGGATTGTCAAAAAGCTATTCACACACTTAAAGAAAGCACTGGGTGAAGAAAGGAGGGGAGGTGGGAGTTTTTGTTTTCCCAGAAACCATTGTTTAAATGTTTCTATTGCTTCCATACTCACCATCTTCAGACAGAGAACACATAGGGAGAGGGGTTGTTGATAAGGAAATATGAAGAGAGAGAGAGGGAGAGAGAGAGAAGGGGACAGAGCATCAGAAAGAGAGAAAGAGAGGGAGAGAGAGAGGGAGGAGAGTAAATGGTGAGAAATGTTGGAGTTAAGTTAGAATATTCTCAGAAAACACCCAGCTGGGTCTGTATAAAATACAGCAATGAACAGAAATCACAACAGCGGGAATTTAAGATGAGCGACCAACGTTCTTTTAAAACGGTGAGAGATCGCTGCTCCAGTTTTCATTTTGAACCGCAAGGGAGGGCGAGCCAGCGGGGCTCCAAGGGTTGCACAAGAGAACATCTTCATCGTCTGAGCTATGCAGAGAATTGGCTCATAGACTCTTGTTTCAGTAAAAACAGATATCACTTTTCTCTTTTGGCATTCGCTCAGAACTTGACTACGTACAGTGGATCAGTTATCAGTTAACTGTGGATGCGCAACACTATTTATACATTGTCTTACTCCTTAACATAGAAAAACAAACAAAACATTTAATTGCAAACATCAGACTTTTGTATGTTTGCAACATACTGTACTGTACTTTTGTGTCCATTTTGCCTCACCCTCATATTGCTTGGCTCCCCTTGAACATTTGTCACATTGTTGAAGCTGTCAATTCATGTCTTTAACCAATAGTGTCATATGCTAGATTACATATTTTTGGTTACAATATTCCCAGTAAATTACTGCTGAACACTTCTTCTGACAACTTCTCCATCTTTTCTAGTGATTCATTTCCAAGCATTAACGTAAATGTCACTACAGGAACGACAAGATTCAACCGCACCATTCAAATCTCTTTTCTTAAAAGCAAGCCTGTAATAATGTTTCCCCAAATAATAAAAAGACAAAATCCACTCCACTGCTGTAGGCATGCCCAAAACACCAAAGTAACTAGAACACATCTTTCAATCTCTTTCCCCACCTGCTGCCCATCCTCTGATAAGCTTCAGATCACACATCACAGACATATACCACAGCTGGTTAAAACCATCCCATCTTCCCCAAACGTCTTCCCTAACAACCACTCAAATGACTTCTTCCTACACCCCCGCCCTTGCCCGGCCAGCCCCCAGGGGGTCTGTCTCACCGTGCTCTGCGATGTCGATGAGGCCCAGCAGGTGCATCAGTTTGAGGAACATGATGACCAGACACACAATGCCCACAGTCTGAAGACCCTCCGTCTCCCACCTTCCGCTTATCTTTTCCTCCTCCGTTTTAACGCCTTCCCCTCAGCCCCTCTACACGTCAATCAGTCGCTCTCTCAGCCCGTCAGCGCCCCAGCCGGTCAGCCAGTCAGCCAGCCAGCCAGCCAGCCAGTCAGTCCATCAGGCACTCAGTCACTCTCCCAGTCCGTCAGCCCCCAGCAAGTCAGTCAGTCAGTCAGTCAGTCCATCAGGCAGTCAGTCTCTCACTCAGTCAGCCACTCAGCCCCCCTCTCAGACAGCCAGTCAGCCAGCCAGTCAGCCAGTCTGTCAGTCCATCAGGCACTCAGCCCCCCTCTCAGACAGCCAGTCAACCAGCCAGTCAGCCAGTCTGTCAGTCCATCAGGGAGTCAGTCACTCAGTCAATCTCTCAGTCCGTCAGTCCCCCAGCCAGTCAGGCAGTCAGTCAGTTAATCAGTCAGTCAGTCAGTTGTGAATTGTTTTGACATATCTTTAGGTATATCTTGTCCGTCCATTGGCAAGAATTTATCCAATAGTCCAATTAAAGGTTGCAATCGATTCAAAAGTTCCAGAAAAAATACTTCCAATGAGGCGAAGAGCTGGCCTGAATTTGGTCACAATGCGTGAGGGAGTTTTTGGGACAAAATGTCCACTATGAAACTGCCGGCAAACATACGACAAGCCCTCTATTTGACATTTATCCAAACGCAAGCCTTCTTCTGATGTGATAAAGTCACTCATTGCTCCTGGAATAAGCTAAATCTAACAACTATCTCATTGCTCTCCACCCTCCCCCTTCACATATGTGTCTTGTACTGATTAACCTTTGTCCTTCTTGGAAATCCTGTATTGGCCCTGATTACCTTAAAATATATTAAATTCAACTCAAAATAATGAACCAAATTAGGTTAATAACACACCCAATGTGATTATGGCTAATGGGAAGAGCGAGTCCACCTCTAATTCCTATTGATGGATATGAAACACAGAGGAGCCTTTGCCTTTAAGGCATCAAAAGATGTGGGGTCAATAGGTGTCTTGAATCCCTCTTTCCAGCTCCGTGATCCACTTTTTAAAATTGTTCTCCTTCGTCTCCTGGGGGCTGTAACACATACGTTAAATATCCGCCACCCATTTAGTAGCGTGTGGAAAAAGATCAAGCGGTAAGACGTGGAAACAGTGTGTGTGGTGGAGGACCACCTAGGGACATGTTACACTTGTCAAACGCCCATTACCCGCTAGATGGGCGGCTGATCCTTGCTGCCCTCTGGTGGATAAGATGCACATAGGAGCCTGAAATGTTTACAGATACAAATAGAAAACGTACCACTTTGGTTTTGTGATTTATCTCTTCATTATTAGGGGGCTATTTTATACGGCCATCTTATAGATACAAATACATTGCCGAAACAGAAATGAGCTTAAGTGAATTAAAAAGGATGTCACTCTGCATTATATTACTATACTTTCTTTCTGTCATGTGACAAAAAGTTACATTTATTTTGTATACTGAATACTGATATACAGTGTATCTGTATACTGAACAGATATGCATAAATGCTTTAGCCCTGCAAAACATTTTGTATGCCCTAAGCATTTTTCAGATTGAACAGGTCCGTTGAAAACTTAATTGAAGGCCAAAATAATGCTGTGTAACATACACATGCATTTGGCAAGTTGGCTTGTAGCTTCACATTATTATGAGCCATCAAACTAAGTAACCAAGTTATCTAATTGGAAATATATGATCCCTCTTCTTCTGATTACTCTATGCAGGACACACAATACCTATTTTCCTGCCTGAAAACAAATATCAGGCAGAGTCTTGAAAAGGGCCCATATTGCACTATGGACAAGGTTAAGCCACATGATCAAGGAATATCGATGACATCCCAAAATAAATGTTGGCTTTACCCCAAAAATATCCCTGATGTGTAAACATAGACGGATAGAAATAACTACAATCGAAGGACATCACTTTGACTTTAGGCCACTGAAATGGATTTCATGAAGGCATGTGCAATGCACAACTGCTTACATACACACATGCTTGCTAGCATGCACGCATGCACACAAGCGCACACACACACACACACACACACACACACACAAACACACACACACACACACACACACATTCACACACCTGTGATTGACAGGCAAGATGGATTCCTCACACTAATCAGGGAAAAGATGCCCTGATTGGTTAGAGATTAACCGGCATCGGTCTGAAATCGCTGCCGGCTAATGAACTCTCTCTATGAACTCATAGAGAGGCAGACGCATTCCACTCGGCACAGTTATGCTCAGAGCACATTTATACTCACTAATAGCTGATGGATTCTACCAAATTACACTCAAATTGTAGCTCTTAACTCTTACCTACAGGACCTTTAATATGGTATTGAAAATATATAATATCAATATATCATTGTATATTTGCAGCATGAGCAACCTGTAAATGTTGGCTTAATGGGTTACAGTTTTTATTTATAAATTGTTACATGGATTCTCATCCCACATGGCTATTGATCTGCATTTCCCATGACCCATGACCTCCAGGGAGAGAGGGGCAAAGGTCAATCATAGTTTTATTTTGGTTGATCTATATGCACACTGTCTTTAGGGTCAGCTCTGCTAATATCAACTGACGCTTAGATTGAACACACGTTTTCTACATGTGAACACACAGTAAAACACACAGGACTGGTTAATTGGTCGCTCAGGAAGCTGATTAAGTGATAGAAACAGCAAAAAGGATCATTAATGAGAAAAAAAGAGAACGAGAGAGAGAGGAGTGTGTGTGTGTGTGTGTGTGTGTGTATGTGTGACGTGTGTGTATGTGAGCTAGCGTGTGTGTGTGAGTGAGCACGCATGGTGTCTGTGTGTGTGTGAGCGACCATGGGCATGTGTGTATGTGCTTGCATGCATGTGTGTTAGCCTGTGTATGTATATGTATGTATGCATATGCATTTGTGACTGTCTCCATGTTTGTCTGTATGTGTGCGTGTGTGTATGTGTGTGCGTGTGTGCATGCTTGTGTGCATGTGTGTGTGTGTATGTGTGTGGGTGTATGTACATGCATGTGTGACTGTGTGCATGTTTGTGTGTGTGTGTGCGTGTATGTGCACGTGCTTGAGTGTGTGTGTGTGTGCGTGTGATTGCCTGCATGTGTGTGTGTGTGTGTGTGTGTGTATGTGTGTGTGTGTGGAGGGGGAGGCTGTGTTGGTGGCTACTGAGTAGTGGCCAGTGTCCTTCAGGGTCTTAGATGAGCACTCCATCCTCCATTTTTAGGCGGCCTCAGAGAAGGCCTGTTCGATAACGCATGTATAATTGATGCGGAGTAATGCTAAACCTGGGCGCAGGCCCAGTCTCTCGGAATGATCCAACAACAACACAACAGGGGAAGGATGCGAGCCATGAGAGCGAGGGGATGATTGGTGGACGGAAAAAATAAAATGATGTGTGAGAGACGGAAAGAAGTGGTTGCTTGTTTTTGGAGGAACCGGTGAATGGAAAGACTGAAAGGAGTGATAAATTATGAAAGTACATTATTGATGTTTTTGCTGAATTGATTGCCTATGAGGAACACTAATGGAGCTGTTGTGTTGTGATTGCCTTGGCACGCTGACCACAGGGCACTCTGACTCGCTGGCTTTTGGCCTAAAACCCCTGATAAAGGGGAAGAGCCCAGTTGCAGCGGAGCTCTTCTATGTTGCTCCTAAAGCCCTAAAGTAAACCCTGAGGCGTAGACTTCTAAATGTCAGACAACGACACTAAACAGGCGTCCCACACCCAAACCTCCCACTTACATTCTATCTTGAGAATCTATACCACAATAATCTACATGTCCAAATAAAATCCTTCAATAAATAAAAGTTGCCTTGTTCTAGCTCTACTTGACATGCCCTGATAGCAACTCACAAAGTAGATGCTAAATGAAGTTGAGTTTCATCCTAACAACCACTGCTTAGCGGTAAAGTGACCAGAGCTCCAGACAACATCTCATCCATCACTCTGACACCAGGCAGCAGGTGGGTGGTGGACCAGAGGGGACACCCTTACCTTCAAATGAAGACATGGGCTCCAGGATCCCAAACTGCTTGAGCACCGCCATGAACAGGATGATGACAACGCCGATGGCAAACAACTCCATGCCCTGGATCCCCATGACTGCGACTAGACGGGGGTTATAGCCTGCTCAGGGGCCAAGGGATCACGCAAAAGGCCCCTGGGCCCTAAAATAAAAGGGTATATGCTAGCCCAGGCCGGCGGCCAGGCAAATCAGCACTGTTTTTAACCAAAGGTTAGCTTGTGGTAGAGGCTAGTCAGTCTGGGTGATGGGTTTGTATCCAGGCCCAAGCCATTGCGACAGCATGAGAAAAGAAAAAAAGAAAAAAAAAAGACAGAGTTGGATGATGTTTGGTTTAACGTCAACAATGATGATGACATGGAAAATATGTGAAGGCCGACATATATGGTTCTCTGGAAGCATGGGGGAAATTATGGTTGCGTCAGGGTTCGTTTAGTTTTTACTGCTGCAGCTGCACCCGTTCTCCCCGTAAAGATATAGTCTGCCGCTCGCTCAAGACTATATCTATTAATAGTATTACTGTGGCCGATTCGCACAGAATTTACATTTTGAGCTTGAAAATAAGCTCTGTGAAAACTAAGAACACCAATCTGTGTGATGTGTCTGGCTCCATATCAAATTTCTGTCTGGTCGATAATTAAGGAGAAGAAATGCGAGCAAAGCCCAACATATTATCTCTAAAACGCAGAATTGGCGTAAACACACCACATATCACAATTCCTAGCATCCTCCTTGCCATTCAAGAGCAGAATTTTATGAATAATAAACACATGTGAGAGCCACATTAATCAATTTGATAAAGCTTTGCTATGGTCCGTAAATAAATCCTATTTATTCAACAAGGCACGCGGGCCAAATGCAGCGTACTTTCTAGTCTCTCACGGCAAGTGGAGGTAAACAGACCTGCATATTCTGTCTGTGAGATCACTCATTGTAAAACATATATGAAAATCAAGTCATCTGAACTATATGCTTTGCAAAAATCCATGCACAACGTCATATTTAAGTCCAGGCTATCAGTACTCTCAGAACAATCAATAGATAGAGAGCCTGTCTGCTTCTCTTGTGTTTGGTGCTGCTGCTCTGTTTCCCCAGCGTGAAGGACTAGTGCTGAAAGCGGACGGCCTTCTTGGATCGGACGCAGCAAAACAAACTCAGAAAGTGACAGTCGTCACGTTTTTCTGCCCACGGGCCATTAAGATC
The DNA here is from genome assembly GCA_026745465.1 of Lota lota. NCBI lineage: Eukaryota > Metazoa > Chordata > Actinopteri > Gadiformes > Lotidae > Lota > Lota lota. Next base: position 7,759,481 of record JACYXH010000479.1, on the reverse strand, counting down.
CCTCCTGGTTTGGAGCAAAGTTTCTAGCATGTGGTGGGGGTTCTTCCCAGAATCGTCTCTATCTGTCCACTCGATCCGCTCAGATACTCCGGTCAGGTTCAGCAGGGTCCAGGTCCAGAAATGGAAGAGGAAGGGGTATAGAGCCAGGGAGAGCCCAGCCAGCGTCCTGGGAGGGATATCCTAAGAAAGTGAGAGGCGCTCTGGGGAACAGTTCCTCCTGCAGCCTCCTCCCCCGCACATACTTTAAAACACTCCTCTTTGTCCACAAGTCTTCCCCGAAGCCTCTCTTTTTTCTGTCTGTTACGGCTTCTTATGAACTCCTTCTCCCTCCCTCGTCTCGCCGACACTCAAACCAACTGTTATGGGATCGAGTTTTGTCTGTGATGACCGCCATCCCACTCCTGTCCTTTTTACTCTACTATTACTTTACTGTTTTCTCCTTCTCTTTGTCTCACTCTCTCTCTGTCTGTCTCTCTCACTTTCTCTCTCTCACTCTCCCTCTCTCTCTCGCTCCCTGGTCTTGTCCACTCATCGCCCTTCTCCCGCTCTACTCTTGATTGGCCAAGCTGCCCACAGCCTCCCATCTTCTCCTCCATCTCTACTGTTATTTCATCACTCTGGTTGACCACAGACCTGCTCTCCTCCTCCTCATGTGACCCTTCTGGTCTCCCTCACTTTCTCTCTCCATTCTACCTTTTCTTGGACGCCCACATGCCTCTCGCCGCTCTCCCGTATCTCCTCTCCCCTCCTTCTCCTCTCCTCTCCTCTCCTCCCACTCCCGTCTCTTCTCTCTCTCCTCCCACTGCAGAGTTTGGGGAGGAGAGCTGAGGTTACATTCATCCCACAGTGGCACAGAAGAGGGAGGGATAGATAAGGTGTGTTTGTGTGTGTGTGTGTGTGTGTGTGTGTGTATGTTGGTAGTCACACACACGTGTGCCAAATATACACGCACCTAAACATAAACAAGCGATTCAGATGCACAGACAGACACATACAGACACATACACACACAGACACACAAACTATGCAGCATGCGAACACACACACACACACACACACACTATGCAGCGCACACACACACACACAGATCAAATATCAGGGACACGGCATCCTCCACAAGTCCCTTTCATCTATTTTTTCCTTTCCCCCTCTAAAAGTGTGTGTGTGTGTGTGTGTGTGTGTGTGTGTGCATGTGTGTGTGTATGGGTCTGCTAATGCATGGTCTGAGTTGGAATCGGGAGTCGGGAGTCGGAGGGATGGGGGTTTGCGATGTGATCGATGGCTGTGTGGTGGGGTGGTTAGCGCCTCCCTCTTCCCTGGGCTGAACGCTGCGTTCCCAGCACCCGGCTCCGCCAGGCAGCACCCTCTCATGGAGCTCAGTGTGGTCCAGCTCTGCTGCTTCTCATCACAGAGGACTGACGGCTGTTTAGGGTCAACCTCCAAGATAATTTGTACAATCTAGTCTTTTTCCAGTGAACTGGATCAGATGGTACGGCGTGTGCATGTGTGTGTGTGCGTGCGTGTGCGCGCGCGCGCGTGTGTTTGTGTGTGTGTGTGTGTGCGTTTGTGTGTGTGTGTGTATGTGTGTCCGGGTTTGTGTGTGTGTTGATGTTTGTGGGCAGGCCATTAAGAGGCTAACAGGTTTTTAAAAGGATGGCTTGGCACCACCTGCTGACACAGCAGTCAGGTAAAGAGGGGAGGAGGGATGGAAGGGGGGGAGTGTTTGAATATGTTGGCAACATCCAGATGGAATGAAGCATTTGTATTGACAGGGAACTTTGATGTGATGTGTCTTCTCTGACTCCTGCTGTATTGGTCAGAGAAGACACATCACATCAAAGTTCCCTGTCAATACAAATGCTTCATTCCATCTGGATGTTGCCAACATATTCAAATCGTACTATCTGTTCAATACAGAGCTTCAGGCAAAGAGTGAGAGAGGGAGAGGGAGAGAGAGAGAAAGAACAGAAAAGAGTGACCGTGAATGAGCGAGAGAGAAAGAAAGAGAGAGAGTGAGAGAGAGAGCAAGAGCCTGTGAGTGAGAGCGAGAGCGAGAGCGAGAGCGAGAGAGCGAGAGCGAGAGAGCGAGAGCGAGAGAGCGAGACCAACTTGCTGAATGACTGAGCACACCACTGATACAACAGAACAGTTTAGTTCCCTCGGCAGGACGTCTCAACAGCAAAGCAATAGTCAACAGGTGTCTGCAAGGTCCTACCTGAGCGATGGTACCGGGCTGCGCTGGTGCCGCAGGGGGACAGACAGCTGGGCCGGGAGAATCGTCTCCTGGCTTCCATAGAGACGGCGGCCATGACGGCTCCCATACTCAACACAGCCAACAGCACTAAATAAGGTCTGACACTCAACTGATCTCGCTCCAGCCCATACCAGATGAAAACAGAGAAACTTTAAAAGGCAGAATGAATCAGCAAGGCCAACGGGACGTTATTTTTGAAGTTTGAGTCTGTGTGGTCATTTATATCAAACAATCCTTGCAGGAAAATTATAGCTGAGTCAATTATAATGGTCTCTCTCTCCAGTCGAGATAGCCAACTGACACTGATATGAAAAGGTGACCAGAGACCTTCAATCTGTGCATGGTGTTAGTGTGTGGGTTAGTGGGTGTGTGCGTGTGTGTGTGCGTGTGTGCATGTGTGTGTGTGTGTGTGTGTGTGTGTGTGTGTGTCAGAGACCACATTTAAAAGTCTGTTTGTGGCACTCAGTCTCAGTGGGCTACTGGCTGTGTGTTTGTCAGTGTGTGTGTAGGCCTATGTGTGTGAGAGAGATCAAACAATAAAATACAGATCAAGATATGACCTTTAACATTAAACAACCGTCATATCTTCCTTCATCTCTCAGTCCCACCTCATAATCCTCTCACCCAACTACTCTCCACATTGAAACTTGACTAACACAGTAGGTGCATCTAATAACAATGATTAGGTCAGTTTTCCATCTAAACATGCGCTGCACCATCAGCATAGACACTTAAAGTCCCTGTATATTGACCATGCAGAGATTCCTGCTGCTGAGATAAACAAAACATTATCAAGGAAAGTAGCAACATCTGTAATCCCTTTGCTGTGACAAGCTTTAGAAAAGTGTCTGCTGGTGTGTGGTGGGTCTATTGGTTGTATGATGCCTGTGTGTAATCTAAGCTGCCTGCGTTCTCCAAGCTATAAAAAAAAAAACACAGGCCATCCAAGCCAGTAGCATGGCTTTCATCTGTCTCTATTTGGAAATATAATAGCAGAAGAAAAATATCAGATGATGCCACTGTTCTTATTGGTTTGTATCTTCATTGTTGAATGCACTTATCTCACTTCGCTTATAAGTGCATTCAACAATTTTGGACAAAAGCGTCAGCAATGTAATGCAAATTGTCTTTCCTGACATTATTTATATGGGTGTATAGCTCTACAGAGGGTAATGAAAATACCAATCAATACAAAGCCATTGTAAGTACCTAACCTTTCTATGGTGGTTCATGTCTGCACAGACTACTGTAATCTAAAGAAGAGAACAGGTTCACTTGTGATTTACACACTGCAGTAAGCGTGTAAGTGGTTGCTGTCCCTGTACCTGTTTTATTTCATGTTTCTTTGCATAAATATACCTAAACAACTCTGGGAAACATGTTTGCATTGTGGCAATCTTTGGTAATACGCTTGAAAAAAAGACCATATTCAGACCACATTAATCTCCATTGCTGACCACAGAATCCATAAATATGAGAGAAAACTACATACAATCCCTCTTCCATCCAACGGGGGGCACTGTGTAACATGAAATCAGGTAGAACCAAAGGACACTAGAGACACTTAATGGCCTTTGTTTCCTATTTAAGGATCATATAAAGACTCGATTTAGCAGAGTCGATAGGAATACAAGGTGTAATTTCCTGCGGCAACAGAGTTAGCTTTTTAGGGGTACAATTGACTGCAAAAATTTACAGATGGATAAAACCGGTGACAATAAATTTGCAACATTAAATATGCATTTTATATAGTCTACTGGAGTTTAAGCTCTCCCTGAGGCACAAGAGCAATATAGTGTCATAGTGTCAATTGCACCCTGTCCTCCCAGCTGATGATTTCACCCTTTATGACACTGATGTGTTTTTAATGCCTCTGAGATTTGATCAAGGTCAGACAAGGGGCTGCAGATGACAGGAAGATGATAACTTTTCACATCTTTCCAAACACAGTTAGACGGCCGACTGGAAGCCCTTTAATTTAGTTGTAGGGCATGCTACGGGAAGTGTAGAGGAATGACTTTACCAAGGGTTATGGGAACGACTCTTTTATTACCCCCTGTCCTCCTATCGTCTCCTCCACTCACTTCTTATCCTCCCACCAAACATACTCCTCTCGCATCTTCAGACTCAACATCCTCCTCATTCTCCCCCTCTTCACCCTCTCCCTTCTCCCTTCTCCCACAACTCATTCTGCTTCTCCCTTCTTCACCTCCTCATTTTCCCTCTCCCTTCTCCCCCTCCTCACCCTCTCCCTTCTCCCACTCCTCATCCTCTCCCTTCTCCCCCTCCTCATCCTCTCCCTTCTCCCCTCCTCATTCTCCTTATCCCTTCTCCCCCTCCTCACCCTCACCCTCACCATCATCACCCACCTTATCCTTCCCCTCACCCTCTTCAATCTATTACAACTACAGCCAAGCATAAGCTTGCCCTGACATAAATCATAACCATCCATCCACCTGTCCATCTGTCCAATCCATCCTCTCTCTCTCTCTCTCTCTCTCTCTCTCTCTCTCTCTCTCTCTCTCTCTCTCTCTCTCTCACTCTCTCTCTCTCTCATGCTGTGTTGGACTGGACTACGATAGGTTAAGGTTATATGAACTGACCTGGGCCTGAGGTGGGTAGCACCTTATTACTGAGAGGCAGTGCTGTACAGATCGGTCACGTCTTCACATGGAGTGAGCGTTCGTCATTAAGTTATTGGCGCTCAAACGAGAACATGCACACCTACAGCCATCTGCAGGGACCTCCTCCCCGTTCTTCTTGTTCACTAAATGCAGGACATTCTGAGCTAAACACAACAGCAGGGGTGGCCAGACAGAACAGGGCTGGTGAGCAGGGCCAGCGGGAGCAGTGAGAGAACAGGACAACTCAAAGAAAACAATGAAAGGAAAATGGGAGAGACAGAGACAGAGAGTGAGAGAGAGAGAGAGAGAGAGAGAGAGAGAGAGAGGGGGGGGGGGGGGGAGGGAAAGAGTTAGTGACTGTGCTGATTCAGCCAGTGGTGGTATGATGTTCAGAAAGACAGCAACAGAATCGGGGATAGGCTTACACTTAATCATTGCTCAACAGAATGGCACCATGTTTGTTGAGTATGGACAGCAGCATTAAAAAACACAAAGCTAATATTTACTCAAGGCACCCTCTAAACAAAGCAACATTACTAATCAGTCAACATGTCAACACATATCCTACCTAATCCAAGAGCTGCATAGTCTACCACAATTACAAAAAGAGGAGGAGAGATAAGGTAAGAGTAACAGATACAACGTACAAGTTTCATTCCAAGTCTGCCCCTGAACAAGAGGCAGAGTGAACCAGTGGTGGTTGGAATGCACCCCAGTCATAGTCCCAGTACCTGGCATGATGAAGCCGAAGAGGCATCGGAGGAGCTTCATGATCTCCTGCTCACACTGAGCCCTGCATTTACCCATCCTCTCGCCTCCACCGTTACCAGGCAGCCAGCAGCAGAGGGGACACAACAAGACGTATATAAATAATGAATACACTTGCTCCAGTTGGACCCGTGGGAGAAGATCCGTCGGCACAACACTGCTCTGTCCTCCACCCGTGTCCCAGTTTACATTAGGAGGCAATGTCCAAACAGTACGCATCTCCCTGCTCCTGGCGTGTAGAGGTACGAGAAGCCCCTCCCATGGCACCTACCTCTGTCCGGTCATATGTCTCTCCAATGGATTATGGAGAGTCGCCATAAACCACCAACACACCACACCACCGACCCAGACACCCTCCTCTGGTGTCAGCTCTGGGGCAAGCCACAAGTCCCACGGTCACTGGGGCAGTATAGTACTTGACGCCACCGAGATGAGAATAGTTACCCTTCTCACTCCCTCCCAAGTGTCCCGGCCACAGGGGTCAGCCCGGTGACGAAATGACTGAGGGCGTTTCACAGTGGATGGGTTCAGACAAACTGTCCCTCTCTACTCCACTGTTCCTTTCCACGCTTTCACCTTCTCCTCGGAAAACCACACATTTTTCCCAACATATGGGATATTCATTCAGAGTCTATTCCTGATCCCATGTATTTGTTCCTTGTATGGTCATTCTAAGGTTCTTCGATAATCAAAACAGCCAGTGTATTTTCACTCTCTTTATATGTGATATGTTGCATTTATGTCTCTGAGAGTGGAGAGTTATTATACAGTATATTCTTTTTTTGCATTGCTTGTCCTTGAGTCAGAAACTAAATTGATGTAAATATGATGTAAAGTGGTAGTTCCCAAACTTTAAACAGTCATGTACCCCCTGTGACAATGTACATCCTACCGAGTACCCCCAGCATCACGGACAGCTCACTAAAATGTTTTTGTTCTTAATTCTGCTGCATAAACAAAAAGTGAACACACATAACATATAAATACAAGACAGAATAACCAATAATTCCTGCTTTTTATTTGTATTTCAAATTGGTGGTCTGCACCTAAACTCATGTGGCTGGTCCTTTCAGCAGGGACTCTGTTGCCACTCTGTGTTTGGGCTGAGCTTTTATTTTGCCATTTATCCATCATTAACCATTTTTTTCAAGAGGGAGCGATGTAAGCTTATTAAAAGGCAATGAAGAGCAATGTATGACAGGAATTTTGTTTTCCTTTGCGCGAGAACATAAACATTGTTGCAATCGGTGGGCATTGGTTGCAAGTTCATTATTTTGCTCTCGTGTCAAAGGCGTTACATCCACACAAAGTTCAAAACAGTGGTGTTTGTCCCACCCAATATTTTCCAGGATTTTGCTTTAAAAAATATTAATAAATGTGTCGGTTCTCAACTAACCTAACGTTACGGACTAAGGGTAAAAACGCCGACTTTTAGATAAAATATCTCTGTTGTCATGGCAATGTTTATCAACGACCAAGGGCAAGCTGTGTAGATCTTTCAGTGCGTGAGCTTCCCGTCATGGATAAGAGGAAGGGGAGTGTTGTTACACTGGGTGCATCCATTTATTTTTGGTACTGAGACTTCAATCAGCCACAGGACTGTTTGGGAAGGTAAATCACAGATTCATTTCGAGTACCCCCAGATCAATCCATGTACCCCCGGGGGTACGCGTACCCCACTTTGACAACCACATATGTAAAGGATCTAAGTTATTTTTTTGCAAACCTATAGCGTATTGTTTGTTCGATCTCAAATATCCTATATAGCAGGTCAGTATCAATATCAATGCATGGGCCAATCTGATAACTCAGCATTCTCATACATCGACTTCTCCTCCTCCTGCTCCTTACCCCCCTTCCAAATAACTTCTACCTCCTTCATCAATACCCAGTATCAGTATCCCCTACCATCAATCTTAGTTTTCACACAAACCCTAAGAAGCCCTCAAATCCCGTCAGCTATTAGCCTCGCTCTGTACTCCCTTCTCTCCCTCCCTCTATGTCTTGTACTCCCCTTCGCAATCTATGCTCTCTCTTTCTCTCTCTATGTTCTCTCTCATTCTCTCTCTCTCTGTTCTCTCTATGCTCTCTCTCTCTTTCTCTTTCTCACACTATGTGCTCTCTCTATGTTCTCCCTCTCTTTCTCTCTCTTTCTCACTCTATGTTCTCTCTCTATGTTCTCTCTTTGTTCTCTCCGTCTTTAGCTTTCCCTTCTCCGCTCTCTCTCTGTACTCCCATTTCTCCCTCCCTCCCTCACTCTCCCTATATATATTGTTCTCCCCATCTCTCTCTATGTTCTCTCTCTTTTTATGTTCTCTCCTTCTCTCCCCCTCTCTCTCTGTACTCATATCTCTCCTTCTCCCACTCTACCCTGTCTCACTGTACTTCCATCTCTCTCTCTCTCTCTCTCTCTCTCTCTCTCTCTCTCTCTCTCACCTCTCTCTCTGTACTCCCTCTCCCCCCACTCTCTCTCCGCACTCCCATCTCCCTCGCTCGCTCCCTCCCTCCCTATCATGCTGTTCCCAGAAAGCTTCTTCCTGTGTTGATTAGTCCTTGACTACCTATACTTCTCAGCCATTAGTGGGGCAGCGCAGGGGCCTCGCCCCCTTCTCTGACACCTATATCTACCCTGATCCAGTCTGCTATTTATAGATACTGGCCATTAGCTAGGTAAGGGTCTTCCCATCAACCTTAGGTTCAATCTGATCTCTTTCCTCACCACACTGCAGCCATTAAAATAGCACACGGTGTGTGTGTGTGTTTCTGTGTATGTGTGTGTGTGTGTGTGTGTGTGTGTGTGTGTGTGTCTGTGTGTGTGCTGTGTGTTGGGTGTATGTGTCTGTCTATGTATGTGGACATATAAGGATCATACGTCCCAATTTATGTCTATGTTTGTACACAACGATCATGTAACCTCAAGAGCAGAACATACATTTTGAGACATTTATGAATGGATGTTTTTAGAATTTTGGTACATCGCACAACACTCAAATCACAGAGAGAGCGAGAGAGAGAGAGAGAGAGAGAGAGAGAGAGAGAGAGAGAGAGAGAGAGAGAGAGAGAGAGAGAGAGAGAGACATCGTTTTGCACAGTCCCATCTAGACCACTAGATGGCGTAAAAAGACTCATTTAGTAGCTCACTAGACAGGAACCAAGGGACAATAAACTCTTGGAATAAAACAGGTAATGAATTAAACAACTAGTGGGTGTTTCTGTGTGCCTTTGTTTCAGTGTCTGTGTGTGTGTGTGTGTGTGTGTGTTGTGTATTGGGTGTATGTGTTGGGTGTATGTCTATGTATGTGGACATATAAGGATCATATGTCACAATTTATGTCTATGTTTGTACACAACGATCATGTAACCTCAAGAGGAGAACATACATTTTGAGACATTTATGAATGGATGTTTTTAGGATTATGGTACATCGCACAACACTCAAATCACAGAGAGAGAGAGAGAGAGAGAGAGAGAGAGAGAGATATGTTGCATTCATGTCTCTGAGAGTGGAGAGCACATACGCACACACACACACATGCATGTGTGTATGTGTGTGTGTGTGTGTGTGCATGTGTGTGTGTGTACGTGCTAGTGAATGTGTGTTTAGTGTGGGTGTTTCTCTGTGCCTTTGATTCAGTGTGTCTGTGTGTGTGTGTCTGTGAGTGTGTGTGTGTGTGCGTTTGTGTGACTATGTGTGTGCATGTGTATGTGTGTGTATGTGTGTGTGTGTGTATTAGAGAGAATGAAAATAAAGGAATACTGAGGGAGATACTTCAACAGAGAAAGACAATAATAGAATAAGTGACGACATGGGTACGCAAGAGAGAGAGAGACATAGAGCTACATGAGGGAGAGAGAGAGAAAGGGAGAGAAAGGGAGAAAGAGAGAGAGATAAAGAATCAGAGACAGAGAACCACGTGAGGGAGGGAGAGAGAAATAACCACATAAGGGAGGGAGGAAGAGGAAGAAAGAACCACGTTTATGAAAGAGGGAGAGAGAGAGAAAGGGAGAGAGAGAATGAGCAAAAGAGAGAAAGAGAGAACCACATGAGGGAGGAGGGGAAGAGAGAGAGAGAGAGAGAGAGAGAGAGAGAGAGAGAGAGAGAGAGAGAGAGAGAATGAGCGTTATGCACTGGGGTATCTAAGTTCTATATACATTTGTAAATTAAACAGCCCACTAGCTGTGGTCTGATGTATGGGATAAATGAGTGGACAGATGTTAATGATCCCCCAGGGGTGACCCTCAGGAGTGGGTCCTGATCAGTAGGGGATGCACCCAGGACAGCTCTACTGAGACATGGCGGTAAAAGTTGATTGGCTTATCGATCCCAATGCAGTTAGTCACACTTGTAGCCCACTCACCTCCAAGTGAGCCTGCGGCATTTGATACCACCTACCCACACATGTCCACACACACACACACATACACACGCACACACACACAACTCATTCAAGCACGCATACACAGACACACACACTTTCAAGCAACCATATACGCATACACACACAAAAAGGCATATACGCACACCCATGCTTGCTCAAACACACATACCCACCCACAGACACACACACACACAGACGTGACCTCTCACCTTTGTCCTGAGGTTGTGTGCTGGCGATGATCCACTTGACCAGGCAGCACTTCATCAGGGCTTTCCGGGAGAAGCGCGGCTTCTGCCACTTCCCAGAATCCTTCACTCTGCTGGGGCCAGGCTCCAGGCCGTTGGCATCACCCAGCAGGCTGCCGTCAGTCACCTTGCCTCCATCCTCCTTAACACACACACATACATGCACACACACACACACACACACACAGACAAGAGAGTGAGAGTGGGGGCGAGGGGGAGAGAGAGGGAGGGAGACAAGGTTCAGAGATTAAGCTGGAAGAGCTCATAGAACCTTGCAGAGATGTTGTGTTCATAATAATGACATGCTAATATTGTTCTTGGTTTCAGAAGAGGGGAATAACCCTGGAAACGTTTTAATCCAGCATTCTGTTCTCATTAGGGTGGGCCGTTTCGGAACTATCACACTGTCTCATCAATGACTGCTGCAACAACTTTCCCCAGGGTTCTTTAATGTTTCTCTCTCTCTCGCTAGTTCCTGTTAAGGGGTCGCGGGGGTCTGGAACACTGTCCCCTGACTCCCGGTCATCCACGGCAGAGATATCTTAATGTCGTTCTCTTACTACCACAGGCCGAGACGTGCAGGAGATTGCTCCTGTTTGTTTGAGAAGCAACAGCTTTGCCGTTGTAGACGGAGAATCATTCCATCAAACGTGATCTATTATGATCTGAAATAGGATCTCAAGTCATTTAGACGTTTATATCATTCTTGGGGTGGCAATTTTCCATCAGCTCATTTATTTTATTATCTTGCTAGACAGACTTTCTCCACAGGGTGTAAATGTCATCAATAAATATTTTTGTTCCAACCAAAAAGTTTTTTCTATATGTTAATCATGAAACAAAAAGGGCAAAATCCTAAATTTGTAACGGCTGGTGGAACCACAGGAAGTATAACTCAAAAGCATGACTCAGAACCAAAAGGTTTGGATGGCAAGAATTGTATTTTCTGGTAGACACTAGGGTCAGTACACGGGTTATCAGCTCGGTGATCAAGCAAACAAATCCGGCAGGGAGAAGACAAAGGCGTAGTCGAGAAGAACACACCGGAATCTAAAACCAGGAACCGTAAATATAACTAGTAATAATACTGGGACGTTTGACACAGAGGAACAAAGATGAGCTGGCACAGAGGGAGGAAAACACACTGACTAAATGCATAAGGAGGGAAATGATAATGAGGGACAGGTGAAAACAATCAAGGTGAGGGAGGACAATCCCAGAGGCGGGAAACACAAGGACAGGGAGTGAAGTATCTGAAACGAGAGGAAATGTGAGTAAGACAAGGTAAAACAGAGAACAATTAAGAAACGAGTGAAACAATAAAAACATAACTTAAGGAGCATGGCGAGACATGACAAACATTTTTCTCAATGAGGTTTGTTGATTGATCTCTCAATGTGTGCAAAACTGCTAGAAGGTCAAAGGTCAGGTTATTGTTAAAATTTTCATATTGGCATTCTTCTTTTATTATGTATACATTGTTGAGCAAAATGCAGTGTGCATTGGTCTTTATTGACAGAATGAAGCAGTGCTCCACTATGGTATTGTTTACAGTGTTTACAGTTCAAGGTTGTGTAACATTCATCTCACTTGACTTGATGTGATGTGATGGAATTTCATGTGATGTCATTTGAACCCTTTAAAATTGGATTGGATCATCTTTTGAAACCCGCTGGTATCAGTCATTGCTTTGTCTGATTTACCACACACACACACACACACACACACACACACACACACACACACACACACACAACCCCCCCCCCCCCACACACACACACACACACTCACATGCATGCATAATAAATGACACACACAAACACACACACACACATCAGGACTGAACGACGTGTGTGGTAGCAGATGAAAGAGGTAAATACAAGACAAACAGAAGCTCTGTTCTGCAGGGAGGAAGGGAGAGAGAGAGAGAGAGAGAGAGAGAGAGAGAGAGAGAGAGAGAGAGAGAGAGAGAGAGAGAGAGAGAGAGAGAGAGAGAGAGAGAGCGCGCAATAGCACACATATAGAGCACTATATGGCAGTGGAATCCCTTGAGATTCTGAACATGCAAATCCCCCATTCTGATCAGGGCAGAGAGCGACAGAGGACGAAGAAGATGTAAAATAAGCAATCAGGACCTGAATGAGAAATAGCAAAGAGAAGACAAGTGTATATAGGAAGAGAGAGGGGCAGAGAGAGGGGCAGAGAGAGAGAAAGAGGGAGAGAAAGAGGGAGAGAAAGAGAGGATAAAGGGAGTGAGAGGGACGTTAGAATAAAGATTGTCTGTTCGTCTTCTTGGATGAGCCAGTGGCCATTAGCATAATGGATGCTGCCCATGCTATGGGAGGGGAGGGGAGGGGAAGGGAGAGGACAGCCAGGGTCAGAGCCAGAGGACAGGGGCTGTCCATGATGTGAAAAGGGTGGAGGAAGGAGGGGTTTGATATGGATTTGTAATCTCACAGCGGCAAACCCACACACGAGGACCACAGACACAGAGTCACAGATTTAACTTCAAACACACATGCACACCGGACTAGACTGACTATGAGCTATGAATCTGTGAAATCAAAACGGGAAGACGCGGCTGAAATGACAACATTCATGCTAGCTTTATTATTAGAAAATACAGAAGGAATATAGTTCAAAACACAACAGACAGCATGGCTGAGGTCCCCCTGGGGATTTTACGACTTGAAAGCAGGAACCAGAAGGAGACCAAAGAGAGGTGAACTACCGCAGACAGACAGCGTGTAAACATAAGAATTCTGAAGCATTTTTCTGGGCACTCCGATAAACTCGGGTGCATAATCTCACACACCCACACACGCACACACACACACACACACACACACACACCGACACAAACACACACATACACACACACACACTCACATACACACATACACACATACACACAAATAGTTTATATGTGTGCACATCAACAAACACATACACTCACACATACACACGTATGCACATGTGTACATACATACACATTTACCTAAGCTGTACTGCACTTTGGTTAACCCTGGTTGTTTTTAAATGTGCTCAATAAATAAAGTGACTTGACTTAACTTTCCTTCTCTCTCTCTCTTTCGCTCTCTCTCTCTCTTTTTCTCTCTTTCTCTCGCTCTTTCTCTCTCACACAACTAGACATGTTGGGTGTGAGCGTGGGAGAAACACTGGCCTTCCATTATTTAAGATAAGCCATCATGTCATTCAGACCAAGCATGACATCTGCAGTAGGCCCCTGCCACTGTACTGTATACTGTAATGATCTGGGCGAGAGAGAGAGAGAGAGAGAGAGAGAGAGAGAGAGAGAGAGAGAGAGAGAGAGAGAGAGAGAGAGCAGAGGGGAGTTCAATTGATAGGGGGTGGGTGGGGGACGGTAAAAACAAGAAGGGAGAGATGCAAGAGAGAGTGGAAGAATGGGTGGAGATGCATATGTATCAAAAGGTCCTGCCTTATGACAGAGCTTGGGGAACCAAAGGGAGAGAGAGAGCGGGTGGGCAGGGCGGGGGACTCTGCAGTGTAGCGTCATAGATGAGGAGGTTCCATAAATAAGTTATCTGATTAACACATCTCGCAGAGCAGTGCATAAGAAGTAATTTCACTCTTTCTTCCACTGGCCTTTCCATCAGCCAATCCTTTGTTTAGAATTTAATTTAAGCCGCGACTCTTCTGTACGTGTTTGTGCAGAGAATGGATAGCGGTTGTCTCAACACTGCGTATTCATCACTCTTCTTACTCTGGGCCTAAGATGTCAGCACCCATCTATATCCTCCATCATGTCTGTCCATTCCACCCCATGCATCACACTCTTTCTCTGCACTTCCATCCACTAGAACTCTTTCCCTAAAGCAAACCACACAAACCTACACACACACACACAGACACACACACACACGCACACATATACGCACGCATGTAGGCACATGCACAGATACATGCACGCATGCACACACACACCTATCCACCCACCCACAGACATACACACACACACACACACGCACACACTCACACACCAGCTGTACTCCGGACTCGTAAAGACTCACCTGGAGACAGGTGACATCATGGAGAGAGAGTGTGTGTAGGTGTGTATGTGTGTGTGTGTGTGTTTACCTGGTTGAGTGTGTGTGTGTGTGTGTGTGTGTGTGTGTGTGTGTGTGTGTGTGTGTGTGTGTGTGTGTGTGTGTGTGTGTGTGTGTGTGTGTGTGTGTGTGAGTGTATGTTTTCCTGTGGGTGTGAATAAGAAGAGCAATATGTCACAGACAAAAATGGGAAAAGACGGATTGGAAATGACAGCTCTAAAGGAAAATATATAATTAATATTTGATAATCCAGCCATACCTAAATTCTCCTACTCAGCACACCCTGTGGAGCGTGAGACATGGTCTGAAATCATCCCATTCACATCCAAATAGATGGCAAGAGGGACTCAAATAGACCCTGGTGCTGTGATGTGAGGGAAAATACGATTGAGAAAATGAGTTCTCCATCTTGGTGACAATAGTCCACACACAAAACCCAACCTGCTTGAAGATACTCTTCGAAAGGTAGCGTGAACATTGCGTGAGTCCTCATTTAAAAACACAACAGCTCTAGTGTGTGTATGTGTGTGTGGGTCTGTATAAATTCAATTAATTATCTCTATGCTATTGTCCATGCACTGTATTTATAAGTTAGTGTCTCGCTAAATGTCAAAATTAATTTGTCGTGTATGTCACAATATTGATGGTTGATTGTTCAGCATTCTGCAGCCAATCATTTCGATTCATACATTCTCTCCCCGTCATGAACATCAGAGGTGTGTGCAAATGTGTTTGCCTGTGAGTTTGCATTGTGTGTGACAATGGAGTCTGTTATTCAGACCTTCTAAACAAATGAGCCTGCAGCAAGCAGACATTCCCCTGGGTCGTGACAGACTACATTATGTTGTTGTGACTATCATAGCATCAAACCTGCACTAACTAATCTTTGACTTGATTTAATCTAAGTGTATCAGTTGTTGATCCAACCCTGTTAATCACATCACTCATAATGCATTGCACCCTACTGACTGCACCCAGTGTGAACAGTGGAGGCCCTCTGTGACATACACATGCTGCAGTCTCCACCCAAACATGTTTCATGTTTACATGTAAATGTACACAGACTGGTGCATAGCGGTGCATGTAAGCATTCATATCAGCCTGTTTGACAACAACGTCTCCCGTACTGCCAGGGGGTTAATTGTGGTTCACTTTGGCTGGAATGTAGACATGAGCTACATTGAGCCTGTGCCATAAGGAGAGATATTTAGGACCATCTGACACGGATGTCAAGACAGAATTTTAAGGGAAAAACAGCAGCCTTCAGCAAACTAAAATTTGATTTCTTGTTTCTGATTCGTTTTCACATTCTTGTGTTAGTGTGTTAGTTTGTGTCAGTTATGTTATTACAGAGAAATACGATTACTGATGGGAGGTTAAAATGCCTGATAGTGAATAACATGTATGTATAAAGTATGGTTGTTGTGTTTTTTTCATATTGTTGTTGTTATTTAGAGAATACGTTATCGTAAAACAAAATGTACACACACGTATGAATTTATTTTATGTATTTTTGTTCAGACACTATCGAATATAATATAATTTACATTACGTATTTTTACGTTATTTTAGATTTACATGACATATACAATTAAATGTATTGTTGTATTTTACTTGAGCTGCTTCAAGATGGTCCATGTTTGTCTTTTAGATATCAAATCAGGATATATTATACCACCTGTAATCCAGCCTGTGTGGTTTATTCCTCTAAACAACAAACAATGCAAAATGCAAACAGTATATACTAAATCATGGTGGATTAAAACCGGCAGAATGGAAGGATTCAATGAGTTCACACAATGCTCGGGGGTTGAACATAAAGTCAATATCAACAACTTTCTTTTATTAAACAGGTTCACTCAATTTTTCTCCTAAAGCCATTCCCTTGCATTTCCTACACAGCCATATTAATAAGACAAATACAATGTGAAGTGAAATGACATACCAGGCCCAATATCTGACTCCCAGTTTCTCCTTTGTACTGCAATAATAATAGACCTATCAATAATATTATGATTATTTTAAAGGGGTGTGATGGATACAGGCCGTGTGGATGGCAGAATGGTTGGATGGCTGGATGGTAGATTAAGGTCTAGATGGAAAGGACGGCTAAATGGGTGATTAATATATCGTTAATAGAATTAATGGTTCTTGAACGGGGATAATTTTTTTGGCAGCAAACCCATTTCATCAGCAAGGAAATAAAACCCACAGTGGATGGGAGTGAGAGGGATCAGGCTTCTGGAGGCTTCTAACGGAAGGAATATAATCAAAGTACCAGGGATTCCTTATACATTGATAGTTTGAGTTCTCTGTAACCGTGCGAAATATGCTAATAACTTACACGCTGTCTCAAAGTCTGTGTGCGTTTAATGATGTCCCCGCGCCAGACTATTTGCAGACTAGTCGGGATGAATCACCATAGAGCCATGAGGTTTCTGTCTTGCTCAAACACCCCCACGCACACAAACACACACACACACACACACACACACACACACACACACACACACACACACACACACACACACACACACACACACACACAGACACACACACAGACACACACACACACACACACACACACGAACGCGTTCAGCAAGAGAAGAAGAAAGGAGTCACAGTTGTGGAAACTGAACTGTAATCCGCCATACAGACGAGTATTACGTAACTTCACTCCGAAACTCAGGTTTGAAAAAAGTGGAAAGGATGGTGCCGCTGCACGACGCCCAAACATAAAAGATGCACGCATACCAAACACCAAAGACCGATGACACTAAAACATTAATTAAAAATCTACAGCGGGATTCTAGTGACGTGAATCACAGTTCAAATCAAACACCAGTTGGCTTATCAACAGATCACGGCTCGATTGAAAAGAGAGCAGATGTTTTACCTGCATGTTTTGGTTTTCTGTGCGCGTGGTGTAGGTGAAAGTCGCACGGATTCAAGCCGCAGCGCCTCCTCTTCTGTCCTCTGCTCTCAGCTCTCAGCCCGCGCTGAGATGCGAAGGAATGTTCGCCTACCAAAAGGAGGGGGGGGGGGGGGGGGGGGGGGGGGGGGGGGGGGGGGGGGGGAATTCAGCCAAAGAGGATGAGGAAGGGGAGCCGGAGAGGAGGAGGAATCGTTTAATTCTAGGTTGTTATTTTTGTTTTGGCTTGTGGTTCGAATGTATTTTTTTTTTTACATTAACAGACATGATTTCGTGTACCAAGGAATATCTACCACTCAACACCAACTGAAATTGAAATATTTCCACCAAGCAAATGTTTTGCTAAAGGCACACAGCTCTAGCCAAGTATATGGTTTGTGTGTGTATGTGTGTGTGTGTGTGTGTGTGTGTGTGTGTGTGTGTGTGTGTATGCGCATAGGGCATAGGTGTGTATGTGTATGTGTGTGCGTGTGTTTGTGTGTGTGCGCTCATAGATAAGTGTGTGTGTGTGTGTGTGGGGGGGGGGGGGGGGGGGGGGCTGCAAGGTGTTTTGTGTGTGAGTGATAGCATTAATGCAATTAAAAGCCTCTCGGCAATTCCTCCTCTGCTCAGGAGGAATTGAATCAATTGGAGAGACCTTGGACCTACGAAGCTGCACAGGGTAGAGAGAGAGAGGGAGTGTGTGTGAGGTCAGTTTAACAATCAACCCGGGTCAGTTGATTGCATAATGAAACGCAAAACACTTGCTACCTGTTTTATGATCTCTGAACTTCATATTCACATTACCGCTGAAATATTCAACACTGTGACCAGTAAGTTGCTCTTGACTAGGGAGTTTTTTGATGCAACACAAAATGGAAGTAAGAATCTGAATGACTGGCTTTGATTGAGTAAAGGATTATGTATTGGGATAACTTTACCTGAAGGACATAATGAAGTGGTGAATGTGATGTTGAGTGGTTCATCATATTGAAGTGATGAATGTTGATGCTGAAAGGCTCATCATAATTAAGTGGTGAATGTTGATGCTTAGAGGTTTGTCATAATGAAGTGATGAATGTTGATGGTTAAATGTTGTTGACAATGAAGTGGTGAGTGTTGATACTGAGACATTAATCTCAATGAAATCATAAATGTTGATGCTCAGAGGTTCGTCATGAAGGGATGAATGTTGATGCTTAGAGTTTCGTCATAATGAGGTGGTGAATGTTGATGCTGAGAGGTTCAACTTAATGAAATGGTGAATGTTCATGCTTAGAGGTTCATTATAATCAAGTGAGGAATGTTGATGCTTTTAGGTTTGTCTAAATTGAATGGTGAATGTTCACGCTTAGAGGTATGTCAAAAGGAAGTGATGAATGTTAATGCTCAGAGGTTTGTCTTAAAGAAGTGATAAATGTTGATGATTATAGGTCTGTCCATTAGAGATTAATTCCTGTTTGCCTGTATGAAATCATGTTTTCGTAGTTTCCAGTTGATTCGGTGGCATCATGGGTGTGTGTGTCTGTGGGACATGAGGGGACATCTAGCAGTCAGGCCTGGCCCTCTTTGCCCTGGACTGTGGGTTTATCGCAATGTCTTTGTCCTTCAGGGTGTTATAATCCTATCCTCCCCTTTCCTCCCTATCTGTCTCTTTCTCCATTTTCATCCTCTACTCTCCTTATCTTAGACCCCTTCTCTCATTCTCCGTCCCTCTCTCTCTCGCTGTCTGTCTCCCTGCCTCTCTCTCTCTCTTTCCCTCTCTCTGTGTCTGTCTCTCTCTGGTGTCTTTCATCCTACCACCCTCTCTCTCTGTCTCACTTTTTCTCTCTCTATCGTTTTTCTCTCATTCTCCCTCCCGCTGTCTCTCTCTCTTTATCGGTCTCTCTCTCTCCATCATACAGTCGTTTTATCTGTTTCCTCTATCTTAGTGGAGCTCTCTACTCTCCGTTCCTTCATCTACGAGAATGGGAGCAGTGTAAATTGACCTAACCCCCCCCCTCCCCAACCCCGAAAAAACGAAACAACCACAACAACAACAAACGCTGCAAGAAAGGGCAAATGTACTTCAACATCAGAGTGCTTTTCCTCTGGAACACAATAATCTCAGTCACCACATACACGCACATACACACGCATGCACACACATGCACACACACACACACGCACACACACAGACACAGACACACACACACACACACACACACACAAACACGCACACACACTGTTATGTGTCTGGTGGGGACTGGAATATCCATAATGTGGTGAACGTCTGAACGACAGCATCCTAATAATAACCATGCAGTGTTGTTTGGCAGATCAGCCGGTGTGACAGAGCACACAATTCACACACATCCTCTAAATAAAGCTGACCTCACACACCATCAGACGAGGACTCTGGCAGTGGGACACAGGGGAAGTGATGCGGAACAAAGTGTATATTTAAACGGGCTTCTTTCAAGCAAGCAAAATTGAAATCATTTTTAAACACCCTGTATTGCATGAGTCTCCGGAGTCATTATGAGAACAAAATGTCTCTTACTCTACCGTTTCGTGTGAAGCTGCCCTCCCCCAGAGAAACCAGTGGCTTTAGTGCCATGTTCAGATGCTGATTAGGGTTTCATTAGGATTCACAGTATCAGGCCTGTTATCTGTGTGCTTTATGCTGACTTTCGTTGTTGTGACCAATTCCCTGTATAATATACAAGCCCAGAGCGAGCACGTACAGCAGATTGTGTGAGCTGCACAATGTACCTGTCTCATTTGTAGCAAATTAGTGCTGGCGTGGGTCCAATGTTTTGTATTTTGTGCCTAGTACAAAAGGCGTTCAACAAGTGTAACCTAAATGCTGCAATGTATATTGAATCGGAGAACTGCAAAGCATAATCCGCTGAACACGTACCCACCAGCAAGTCACTTTCAAATAACTTATTGACAAACAATAGCCTGAGTTGGGCTCTGAGAGCTAGCAATAAAAACAGCAAAGTAGACTGTTATTCGTTTGTACTCTTATTCAATCTTCATGCTTTTTAGATTTTGATGCCATTCTGTGAGGATATGATCGTTATTTAATAAACTGGAGAAGTGACATATATTGAATACATATTGGATAAAACAAACACACACAAACACATGCACAATTAAACACACTGATACAGACACACACACACACATACACATGCAGAGGATTGACGTGTTTGTTAGCAGACCTCCCATTGTGTTTGAATAGGCATCTCAGAACATATGTGCTATGCCTGCAATGCTCTACTGAAGTACTGTGTGCGAGAGGCGTGGGGGGGTGGGGTTGCTTGGAAACCCCAGTGTCTCCTGCAGGCGTCCTGAGCAAATGGAGACCCCTATAGAGATCCCCCCGCAGCTGGAACAATGCAGTAGATAAGCTGTACGTGACACATGTGTGAACCAACACGTGATAATGCCTGCACATTAAAAGCCTTCAAGCATGTAGCAGCACACAAGCATGTATACACACACACACATAGGAGAAACACACCCAAGGATGCGAGCACACAAACACACACACACACACACACAGACACACACACACACACAGACACGCACACACACACACAAACACACATGAATTCACCCCTCAGAAGGAGTTCATGTTTCTATGGTGAAAAAGTCTATTTTTAGACATACAGAAATATATCTTTCTTTGGCTCCAACATTTGCATTCATGTGTGACTCCAGCCAACAGCCTTATGCTATTTTCTTATTATTATTCCCATGTGTGTCCATGGACATTAACTTGGCGAGCTCAAAAACACATTGCAGCGATCTGTAGCATCTCTAATTGGTTTGTACACTATATTGCCAAAAGTATTGGGACACCCCTCCGAATCATTGAATTCAGGTGTTCCAAACACTTCCATGGCCACAGGTATATAAAATCAAGCACCTAGGCATGCAGACTGCTTCTACAAACATTTGTGAAAGAATGGGTCGCTCTCAGGAGCTCAGTGATTTCAAGCGTAGTACCGTGATAGGTTGCCTGTGCAATAAGCCTATTCGTGAAATTTACTCACTACTAAATATTCCACGGTCAACTGTTAGTGGTATTATAACAAAGTGGAAGCAATTGGGAACAACAGAAACTCAGCCACGAAGTGGTAGGCCATGTAAAATCCCAGGGCGGGGTCAACGCATGCTGAGGCGCACAGTGCGCAGAAGTCGCCAACTTTCTGCAGAGTCTCACTCACTGTTCAGAGATTAGCTCAAGAACAGTGCGTAGAGAGCTTCATGGAATGGGTTTCCATGGCCGAGCAGCTCTATCCAAGCCTTACATCACCAAGTGCAATGCAAAGCGTTGGATGCAGTGGTGTAAAGCACACCGCCACTGGACAATAGAGCAGTGGAGACGTGTTCTCTGGAGTGAAGAATCACGCTTCTCTGTCTGGCAATCCGATGGACGAGTCTGGGTTTGGCGGTTGCCAGGAGAACGGTACTTGCCTGACTGCATTGTGCCAAGTGTAAAGTTTGGTGGAGGGGTGATTGTGGTGTGGGGTTGTTTTTCAGGGGTTGGGCTCGACCCCTTAGTTCCAGTGAAAGGAACTGTTAATGCTTCAGCATACCAATACATTTTGGAATATTTCATGCTCCCAACTTTGTGGGAACAGTTTGGGGATGGCCCCTTCCTGTTTCAACATGACTGCGTACCAGTGCACGAAGCAAGGTCCATAAAGACATGGATGAGCGAGTTTGGTGTGGAGGAACTTGACTGGCCTGCACAGAGTCCTGACCTCAACCCGATAGAACAACTTTGGCCTTCTCGTCCAACATATGTACCTGACCTCACAAATGCGCTTCAAGAAGAGTGGTCGAAAATTCCCATAAACACACTCCTAAACCTTGTGGAAAGCCTTCCCAGAAGAGTTTAAGCTGTAATAGCTGCAAAGGGTGGGCAGACTCCATATGAAACCCTACGGATTAAGAATGGGATGTCATTAACCTTCATGTGCATGTTAAGGCAGGCGTCCCAAAACGTTTGGCAATATAGTACCTGTAGTGACTACGACGTCCATTGTCCTTTCATGTCGCTCACTCTTGGGATGGCTGGGTATGTGCAATAGTAGACGCTTGTTGTCTTGCGAAAGAATGAATGTCCAGATAAAATGTAAATAAAATATCTTCATTTATTAACGATTGAACCTTTAACTGACTTATCCAAATAACGAAAGTAGGGATTAGTGTTATACAAAGGGAAAACAAAGACTAGCAAGGTATAAAGACAGTGTGCTTTTCCAGCCAAACCCCCTCTAGCCTCCGGTCCTCTCCTTTTAAGGACAACTTGCCCTGTAGGGGGAGCACACAGCACAAACAGCAATTAAACTTGACAAACACACACACACACACAATACTAAAAATTACAACTAAATAAAAAACAAAGGGAATTGGCTCCTACAGTACCTAATGTATAATAATAATTCATTTTAAACTTTAGTCACATAAAAATGACATTAAGAGGGGATTTTTGTATATGTGAATATAGCACCAAGAATTATACAACACCAAGGTGTTGTAAAAGTCCAACTCACACAACACCTTTAACATTCCACTTGAAGGTGATTTCCTTCAGTAAATCAGACAGTTTAGAAACAGCATGTATATAAACTAATAGTTTTGCTTTTTGACTGTGTGTTCCTTCACCGTCCATGCATTCGGCAGTGGACACAAAAGAACAGAGGGACACCGGGGGACTTATGCGGAGGTGGGGGCAACTTTGTAGCCTTGGAAACTGTTGCTAAGTAGCAGATGGAGGGATCCCTAGACAGAGGGTGACAAGGATAGAGGCGAAGAGCAGGACAAGTACGCAGGGAACAAACAATAATTTGGAGGAGAAATTAGAAGATGAAATCCGAAAGACAATAACCAATGCATCTGCTGTTTCATCCGTCCCTCTCTCCCTCCATCATTGAGCAAAACTAAATCAATGCAAAGGAAGGTACATCATCAGGTCATCATCTTGAGATGGAGAGGACAGATAAAGTGTAAGCATGTGTGCTCTGACAGGGAACAGCAATGAGGTCATCTTAAAACAAGTCCAGGGAAGACAGAGGATGGAGGTTCCAAAAGGCCTCAAATAAGATGGTGGTAGTCTACTTTATTTATCCTAGACGGGGAATTTGAGAAAGTACAAGACAGTAGAAGGAATGTAAATAAAAATAACGTAAAGTAAAAAAAAAGAATGCAGATTTTTTTTTATAAATAAATAAAAATATATACACAAAAAGAGTAGCAGCAATGCAATCCCGTCTCACTGCCAGGCTCCACACAGTTCCATCTATATATAACATCAACCATTCTCTCACCGCGTCCCTCTCCCTGCGTTCAACACAGCGTTTAGACGAAATCTAAATAATAATATGCTCATCCATACAGGTTAGACTCGGGACTATAGAGACCAAGCCCATGTCCTGTGTTTACTCTGACTCACGCTGCATGCAATCAAGCCAGAGGTCAATCAAAAAAATTGTATGGTGTTGAACGAGGTAGCTCCACACTGTCGCCCCTGAACTGTGCACCATGTGATTCATCTGTTGAGGGAAACCCTCTTTCATTGACAGCACAGGAACAGCTGCTCCCCCCGATGCTGTGTTGCAAACATATCCTACGATGCCAAGCGACGAATGAAGAAACAAACAGCGTCCTTGATCATGTGTTTAATGGAGGCCATGCAGGTGAAGTGGACGGTGTGTGTGTATATGTGCATATCTTGTCAAGCGTATGTGTGTGTGTAGTATACACCTCCTACTAAACACACACGTCGGGTAAAATATGTTTAATAAAAGGCAAGGTCAGATCTTGGTTGTTATTGTTTCAAACTTTAAATAGATCAAACTCTAAATACTCACATTAACTTCACTGTCCCTGTGTCAACTTCCATCTCTCTCTCTCTCTCTCTCTCTCTCTCTCTCTCTCTCTCTCTCTCCCTCTCTCTCATCTCCACAACCATATAAAGTATTCTATGTATGTTTGCTATTGCTCTCTCTCTCACTCTCTCTCTCTCTCTGTCCATCTCTCCCTCCCTCTCTACTTCATGAAGAAGACGAAGATGGACAAAAAAAGAGAATGTCTCATCACATTCGCCTTATCTGCTTGGCCACCGTCCCCTGCCTCCAGGAAGCAATTTAAAGGCCTGACACAGACAGAGAGACAGACAGAGAGAGAGAGAGAGAGAGAGAGAGAGAGAGAGAGAGAGAGAGAGAGAGAGAGAGAGAGAGAGAGAGAGAGAGAGAGAGAGAGCACTTCCTAGTTGATTAGGATTATAAATTTGAGTTCACTTCTGTTCATACTTTACTATTTGCTTCTGAAAACATACAGATCAAGTAATGAAACCATGTAAGAAATGTATTGGTCTCAGTGTCAGTGGCCTGACAAATATTTATTATTGCAACAAAGCTTCCATTTTGGGTCGGTTCAAACATGGATTATGTCAATGATTCAAACATGAAAAGATTTCTACGAATAAAAGTGTCAATTGCATGCAACAACTCCCAAGCTTTTACAGCTACACTATAATTTCAAAGCAAAAATTGTAAAACTGTATATCTGCTACAATCCGATATATATATATAAATGTTTGCTTATGGAAATCTAAAGGACAATAAGTTTACTTTACGGTCTTGCTCTAAATCCAAAGGATAATAAGTTTACTTTCTGGTCTTGCTCTTAATCATAAGGATAATAAGTTTACTTTATGATCTTGATGGTATGCTCTAAATCCAGAGCACTGACCTTGCTCTCAAGTTGGACCTTCTTTCCGTTCTGCTAAAAAGCAATTAATCTTAACCTGGATGACAGCAGTTAATTAATAACTGAGAGGTTCTTAAACTCTTAAATTGCTACACCCTCTATTGCTTTATTGGTCCCTTCCACAAAGCCTCTGTCCTTCCCAAACACATACACTCACATGTGTACACACACACATACACACATGAACACAAAATCTGTGTGTCTCCCAGGGGCTTACACAAGTAAACACTGTGCTTCATTATTGAAAAACCAATAGCAGTCCCATGAGCATTTCTTCCACCATTATCTCCCAAGGCTACACTTAACTTTAGAGCAACACAGATACATTGCAATTGTGGAAAAATACTCCTGAAATAGAGTTTCTGAACCATCCCCTCCAAAAAGAGATCAGATCTCTGTGATCTCCCCGGTATCACACATCATTGCTGAGTGTTCATTCCTTTCAGATGAGTGTGGATGGGGAACACCCTGGGATTACACTAGCAATCTACTGTGAGGTTGTAATCTGCTTTTACCACACCACTGGGATGCTGCTTAGAGGTTTCTCGTGATGAAGTGATGAATGTTGATGCTCATAGGTTGGTAATAATGAAGTGATGAATGTTAATGCTCGGAGGTTTGTCTTAATGAAGTGACAAACTTCAGGACCTTAGAGGTTCATCATAATGAATTGATGAATGTTGATGCTTAGAGGTTTGTCATAATGAATCGATGAATGCTGATTCGTAAAGGTTTGTTCAATAGTTACCCCTGTTTGCCTGTATGAAATCATGTTTTTATAGTTTCCAGTTGATTTGGTGGTATCATGGGTGTGTGTGTGTGTGTGTGTGTGTGTGTGTGTGTGTGTGTGTGTGTGTGTGTGTGTGACATGAGGGGACATCTAGCAGTCAGGCCCTCTTTGCCCTGGACTGTGGGTTTATCGCAATGTCTTTGTCCTTCAGGTTGCAATAATCCCATCCTCCCTATCTGTCCCTTTCCCCATCTTCGTCCTCTACTCTCCTTATCTTAGACCCCTTCTCTCATTCTCCATCCATCTCTCTGTCTGTCTCCCTGCCTCTCTCTCTCTCCACTTCCCTCTCTAGTCTTTCTGTGTCTGTCTGTCTGTCTGTCTGTCTGTCTGTCTGTCTCTCTGTCTCATTCTCCCTCCCTGTCTCTCTCTCCATCTGGCTCTCATATTGTCGTTTTATCTGTTCCCTCTATTTTAGTGGAATCCTCTGTCCGTCCATCTCAGAGAATAGGAACTGAGGTTAAATTGACCTAACCCCCTCCTGGGATTACACAACCAATCTACTCAGAGGTTATAATCTGCTTCTATGACACCACTGGGCTGCTGGTGAATTTCTGATGCACAGTGCCTAAATCAACGAGATCAAAATGATAATTTACAAGGATGTGAAGGGAAGTAGCCTTGTGGCTGGCTCCGAGGAATAAGGATGAAAAAGATATTTCCAAATGTTCATTACTACACAATTATTATTGCTGCGCCCTGTATTAAGGTAGGCTATGTATTATTTAGTAATTTGAGGCCCTGCTGCAAACCAAATGACCCCTTCATAGGGAAATAAGATATTGAACTATACACAGACAGGATTAAGGCATGGCAATGACTTAACACAAGCAACCATACGAGTAACTAAATACCAAAAACAGGCATATTTTGTGCAGTATCTGTCCTTGGCCATTTACCTGATACATATGAGTCTACAGGCAGATATGTGCCAATCAGATGAGTTGTGGTTAATCCCATATTGAATGCCCACAGGTTTTACTGACTTTATAAGTTTGGTTATAAATAGAGTCATGAATACTCTAGTTTTACTGAATTCAGCTGAACGCATTGAACTGATGCCAGTCTTCATACTAAAAGCACTCCATTATGTATTAATCAGTTGTAAAGTAGGGCAGACAGGTTAAGCTTGTGTGGATAGAGGGTGTTACACAAATCAGTTTAAAGTCGCAATGTGTAACATTTCAACTAGCTTGTAGCTTAAAATAACCTGGACATATATGCAGTCAATGCTGATCGATAGTGATTTCAATAATGTTATCAAAATCCCACCCTATAACAGATTTATTCTACAAATAAAGAAAATGCTGGCCAGCCCGTACCCCTTTGTTCATAAGAATCTTACCATCGACACTCCAAAGCCCCCTCCCATTAGCGTCACCCAGCCAGCCGAGCGACGCTAGTTCGCGTCAGAGTATTTTGATTTCTGAAAGCCTAACTGGGAGGGGTATATACATATTATTTGTGTAAAGAGGCTAAACTTGTGCTCCTTGTATCCAGCAATAAACAGCCAATTATCAATGGGATAATTTATTAAGATATAGATGCATTCTCACCATTGGATATCAGGGTTTTCTCTGGCTAATGGACCAACTCCTTCTGCCTGGCAATGACATTATTTTAACACAAAAATGCCGGACACAAATTGTGTAGTAGACCAGCTAGGCACTGCATATAGGTCACATTTGTTTTACTTGGTAGCAAAGTGCATTTAATTCCATTTCCATGGAATCAAGCAAGATATTAATGTTGCACTCAATAGGTTCAATATGAAGCACACAAAACTGACTACTAAGCCAAAGCTTTGACGTAGTGAAGAACCAGCAATGTGTATGAAAAATCATTTTGCAATACATAAAGGAGAGAAAATGCAATTACTTTCAAAACAACTTTAATAATTTGGGCATTGAATACAAAATAAAAAATAAACGGTCTGGGTTGGCTGACATTAGACCACAGTAAGTATTTACAGTCGCGTATCTACAAGTAACGGGTGGGTTGGTGAGCGATTTGCTTCACTGAATAAAAGTTGAGAACCAAGGAAAACTGGAGGGTGGGGGGAGGGGAGGGGGTAAGTGCCGAACTTTTCTTGAGGGCTGTTTGGATGACAAGACAGATCTCCAACTCAGGATCACACATACACACTTGAGGGATAGCAAGAACGTTTAACTGCCAAGACCATATTTGTATGCATGTAAAGCTGTATTTGCCTACAATCTGAACTGCAGCCCTGTCCGGAAGTGGCCTTGATTCTCCCAAGGGATGTGGCCAAGAGGGAGTCTCATAATGTGCATCAAGACCACTGGATCTCTGGTGTCCTCGAGAAAAAAACACCCCACCCTCCCACTGGAGAAGAGCTTAGGAGGCCTCCTCGTCGATCTTAGGAGCCAGGTAGTATTTGACGTGACCCATGTCTGCAATTTTGTACTCAACCACTGGAAATGAAAAGAAAAGGTCAGGTTAGTGCAAGATGGGGGGATAGAGTGTGTGCCATGTGTGTAATAAAAAGAATGACGATTAAACCAATCCAATTGGAAAACATGAACTCTCACTGACCGAGGGGGATATCTGCAGACATGCTGAGAATGACAGTCTTGGACAGCGGCGTTGCTTTGGTGAAGAAGTTCAGGTAGTTCAGGGCAAAGATCAACTGCACTGGCTCATTCATCTCGATGGTCACCTAGAACACAGAAAACAAACAATTGAATACATCAGGTTCTGATGCCAAAACCAGCACACGGCTTCATGGTAAACAAAAAGGCAAGGACTTACAGCTTCGTCCTCCTTGTCCACGTTGCTGGTCTGGGACAGCTTGACGTTCCCGGTGCCTAGCTCTCCGGTGGCAGAGAACTTGACTCCGTCCTTGGCGCAGGAGATCATGACGGCGTCTCCAATCTGGGAAAGGTCCCGGCAGATGCGGGCAAACTCCCCCGATGGCATCTTCACCACACAGCTGTACTCCTGCTCCTGGAAGCACACGCAGACATGGTTAGACCAAGCGCTTGGGGGGCCACCTAGTGGTGCTCGTCTGTAGTGGTTTTATTCTATAAAATGCCAGGAAACATTGAAATAAGTGCGTGTGTACCCCCCACTCCACCAGGAAACCTTTTTGTTTGCCATGTACAGCAGTGATATTGTAAATGTTGCATCGTATGAGTATTTTTTTTAATCCAATACTGTTTGTAGTCGGTACAAACAATATATTTAAATAGCTAAAGTATATTAAAATAGCTCAATGTAGCAAACACTTACTGGGATCCCAAGTTGCTCCACATCAAGGTCCATGAGTTTCATCTCATAGTCTGAGACTTTCTCCTGGTCTGAAATTGGCACATAAAACATTTAACAAATGTATTTTGGGGACAGTGACAGCTAGGTAAATACACCGCTAAAAGGCAGACTTGTTTATGTAGAAACTTACTGATAGTTTCAAACACAAGAACGAGCGTGTCAGCATTGTCTTCTGCTCTGAGGGTGATGATATCTTCATTCCCAGCACACTTCAGGATCTTTGACATACTGTTAGAAAAACATTTGGTCAGAAATGTACACTATACTTTCAGAATGAACCTTTTAAAATGTATTTTTATGAATGAGGTTCGTAACATTGAGTTTGTTCGGTTTGAGAGCACATGGCTAGACATTGACAGCAGTATTAAAAAAATGGGGGTAAATTGTCGAAATAAGTTTTATTGTGTGCGTTTAGTATTGCAGCTTAGTTATTAATGTGGACAAAGAGCTCAACGGCTACGGCTGTCATAAAAGTTGAGCGGAAGGGGACGTTCCCGGGTTCAATATTTCCCGCCATCCACCACAGGACTTTGGCGCTCGAATGACGTAGCTAAATAATGACTTCGAAGCGCGCCTAATGTTTCGCACCACAACAATGGAGTGGTTTCAACCTGAGAAATCGTGTGGAAGACAATATAACTATACGAAGACCAAAATTACTATTAACCCATGATGTTTGATGTCATGGGCGAGAACTCCCGTCAACACTAAGCCGTGTCGACTAACCAAAAAGGCTTGCCCGGGCAGCTCTCTCAAAGCAAGATGGCTTCTTTGTAACATAAGCTTTAGGAACTAGCCATCTACATCCACCCTTATTAGACAAGAGTTTGGTCATTTTGCTCGCATTCATCGACCTCTAAAGGCTGGTGAATGCATAAATAGCGTTAGTGTGTATAAATCGCCACCAGATGCAACATTTGTCTTTACCAACTAGGCTATCCTGGCATTAGCCAAGGAACCGTACTAACGTTACTTACAAGCAAGCCAACTACCACCGTCACATAATATACAGTCAGACAGTTTAGAGAACAAATACAATCTTTTAAGACGCACTTGCACACATTGTCAGATATAGCGTCATGATTTGAGTTCTCACCTGCTGAGGTTGACTCCCATGGCGAGATTTCTGTCACAGCGGTAGGAGTCAAACCCATCGCTTCGGAGTGTGAGCTGGACCAGAGAGACGTGAGAGGAGTCCATACTCTGCAGGGAAATACCGAACGAGCTGACATCCCAACACGCTTCTGTGATGAGATCTTTCAGAGCCTCCAATACTTTCTTGAGGATGGAGCCCTGGACCAAGCGTGCCTCGAACATGTTTAAGTTGTATTTGTTGGCGTGAGTCGAATAATTAAAACTTGCTGAGACGTAAGTCGTCTAATTTAGACAGCCGGTAAAGAAATAACGCAGTCAATCAAACCTTCGCGGTAATAACACGTTATTTGTGCAGCAAGTCAGCAAACGCTACAACACCACACAGCAGTAGATAAAGAATGCTCTGAGAGCGCGCGCCAACGTAAAGTTTTAAAGACTTGCGTGATGCCGTCATTTCCGTGTTGCAAAACGTCCCTTCCCTTCACCAAAAGGAGTACATGAAGCTCGCCATTTTTAAGAGGTCTGATTCAGATATGTAATCCAAGCAACATTAAATTATAAACATGTGCGAGTGTCGTTCACTTGAGTGAACTACATAATTATGAAGAGTGAACTCTTCATATTTTTAGTTCACTTATATTAGTGAGCTAAAAAAACTACAATAGAATGTTATGCTATTTTATTAAAACAATATAATTTGCTATGAATAACTGAACCTCACTATATCATGTCTATGGGTGGCTTTTCTTATCTTGTAGAAAAGCAACTGAATACTGATCATAGTAGTCAGATACACACACTTTTGTTTAGAAGCTCAAGCTTCTAAAAAACAGAATACATTTCAAAGGAACACGACTGCGTTGAGATATACACAGGGTTATACCTCAATACTTTCAAAATAAGTTCAACGTTGTAACAGTAGCTAAACTTCTCTGTACTTAAATGTTTTTGTGAAACTTCATTCTGTCTGCAAAGTGGCTACACTATTAATTAAATAATGTAAGTTTAACTACGCTAACTCATTTAATAATCATATATTATATATATTTAAATAAAAGACTCTTAATCTTAATAATGTGCATACACTCACCAAGAAATGGATGCAGAAAGCGAGATTACATTTAATGTTTTAATTATTTGTGCTTGTTCCGGCAGTTTAGATTTAATCATACGGCCGTTCCCTTGATGACACGCTAACTAAACGCACAGTAAAAAACAAACAAATGGTATTTGTGTAGTGCTATTTCCC
This sequence comes from Lota lota, assembly GCA_026745465.1. NCBI lineage: Eukaryota > Metazoa > Chordata > Actinopteri > Gadiformes > Lotidae > Lota > Lota lota. The sequence continues at coordinate 7,728,017 of JACYXH010000479.1, read as the reverse complement.
CATACCTAAGTACATGGATATAGGCCACTTATGTTAAGAATGGGGAACATAGACACAAGCTAAGAAAAGGGCGGATCTTCCAAGGACCGTGGGAAGAGAAGACACAAAGACACACAACTCAGATTAATGTTTGATCTGAGCAGTAGTCTATGTTAGACACAAACTACTGTAGACTGTGTTGTTTAGCATTTCCCTCCCATTTGATTGGCTCTTGGGCTGGGGCTGGTGTAGAGCTCTGAACAAGCGTATTACAGTTTGATATAGTGGGTTGCCATGGCAAGGATGGGGGATCCTGTTGGGACCCCGGGGAAGGGGCCACTGGAGCCGGCGATGTCGATGTGGGAGTACGGCAGGGGCTTGTCTGAATCCACACCGAACTGTTTGGGGGACACAATACAGTACAAGTGGGTTAGGAAACAAAAGGGTAGAAACATGGTCAGGGATGGACTATTGGTCCATCTTCAGCACCTCCAATGACATTAAGTGTGCCTCGCTTTGAATAAAAGCGTCCGCTACACAACTAAACAGTAATAGTTGTAAAGGAGTGACTCTGTACCTTGTCCAGCCCTGACGCCATGATGAGGAAGGCAGCAGGTGCTTGGTGTCCCCGCGGAGTAGCTGAGGAAGGCAGGTTGTTGCTCTGCAGTATGTCCTCATATTCAGACTTGCCCTTGTGGAACTCATAGTCCTCACGCCTGATGCTGGACAACTCAAAGACATCCCCCAAGACGTCACCGGCTGCCCAGGAAGGAAGTAAAAAAGGAAGGAACGAGAGAGAGAGACTGTTAGATGGTGGATGGCCATGTGACTTTCAAATCAGGAACTCACAACTACACGTAAATACAAAGATATGACAATATTGAAATCAGATTAAATTAGTCCTACCTTTCTGCCACTTGGCAGCATTTCCAGCGCGATGGGCTGGACCGTTATCCATGATGATCTTTAGAATAAATGAATACAAAAAATACAAAACTCAGCAAGCATTCCCTTACTCTGTTGTTCATCATTACTCAATTTGTGCAAGACTAGGATGCATTTACATGCAAATATATAGACTCAAACTCATTTTGCGGCTACACTTACAGAGTAGTTTGGTCCCATGGCCCTGATGGCATGGCCGGTCAGTGTGGCAATAGTAAACAGCTGTGGAGACACCTCACGCACAGCCTAGGGGAGGGAAGAATACACATAAACAAAGTTCTACCACCGCAAGCTCTGAATGTTGACAAGTTGAGATGATTCATTAATAAAAAACGTTAAACTAGAAAGTAGTTTAGTGAGTGAATACACACGTATGAGTGAAGATGTGTACCAAGTGTGATGGTAAAGATCAGGTTCTTACCTTCTCCTTCATCTCACAGAGCAGGTCAACCATGACCATGCGTCCCTCAGCGTCAGTGTTTCCAACCCTCACCCTTCGTCCAGCACGGGACACGATCAGCTCGTCAGCCACGTAGCAGTCTGCCAGCAGCCACAGAGAAACACACGTCAGCGACAGAGGACGTGTTAATGCTAATGGTGACTGCGTATCCGATACAACGCCTGCAGAGATAAAGTAGTAGAGAGTAGTAGGACCAAACCAGAATGGCTTCACCTCACCTGAACCTACACTGTTCCTCACCATCGCCATGGAACCCACCACCTTCAGATGCTTGGGCTTCAACTTGGCCAGAGTCTAAACGAGACATGGAGGGACAGTTGGAAACACAACAACTACTGCAGGATGTTCTAAAGTCATGCCAGACAGGACGTGGCTCTACATTCTCCACCTGTGTATAAACCTAGGATTACATTCTGATAAAATCTTAACAATGAACACCTCAACAGGGATCCGAGCCCCCTGGACTACCACGTGACAACAATACGCTTTTCAAACCAATAGAATCAAGGCTCTGTTCACCTGGAAGAAGCCAGCGACAGCAGCGGCTCCACACTTGTCCCTGTGCATGCCTGCCATGAAGCCCCCAGCCTTGATGTCTGCTCCACCTGTGTCGTAGGTGATACCCTGGAAGAACATACAATTACATTTTTACCCCATCATAATAGTATCATCATAGCAAATCAAGATATTCATATAATTGACATATCTTTATGATAATACATTTAAAAAAAGAGAATAGACTTATCTGCTCAGTGCAAGCTGCACTGAAACAGACACAGGTATTTTTTATATTTGAGCTTGATGCTATGAGCTTCACGCGCCGTAAAACTCTTTCTCTGGTGCCTTGTGTCATATGTCAGAAGGCGGGTGGCCTCTCACCTTGCCCACCAGCATCAAAGTGGTTTGAACGGGTCCCTCTCCACAGTACTGCAGCTTGATCACTCTGGCCTGGTGGCGCGAGACGGCTGCATCAGAAGAAAGCAGACACCCAAGAAGTTAGCGGCATGCATGTGTTCAGAGTGTTGCTTAGTAGACTCAGACCGGCTGTTCCTGATGGAGGACCTACCGTGGGCACAGCGGTTCACAGCAGCTAGGCAGGGATATTCTTTCTCCAGGACCTTCACGTCACTCACTATCTCCACCTAGAGCACGGGCAGCACACAACACTGATTTTCGATATTTAATCTGCCATCACACATATATAGATAATAATGAATATCCACACAAACCAAATGTTCTTGAACGAACAAAGCCCACCTGCACAGGGCTGTCCTTGAAGAGCTCCTGCACATAGTCAGCCACACGGGGAGCAGCCATACGCTCAGGGTCTGAGCCACCGATGTCACGGCAAACCAGTCTGACAGGACAAGACGGCAAGTGTGGGCCAATGAGCAGAGCAAAAAAAAACAAAACAAACAAACACCCAACAGAGGGATTTAACTCACTTACCTGCCACTCTCAAGCGCATTGGCCAGATCCACAATTTTCTTTCCCTGCTCCTCCTTTGCAACCCACAGGCCCAGAACACACACCTTGTATGGAGTGGGTTTCAAGTTTGCTTCCCTCACTTCAATGGGCTACAGCAGAGGGTGAAACAGCGATATAAGTTTACACTGAATGTTTATCACAAGTCTTGGGGCCCAGCAAGGCAGAGAGAACACACATGAATCCTGTTCACACAGTAATGTGTCTTTCCGCACCATGTAGAGAGCATGAAGGGCCCCCAGGGCAGCCACCAGTGTGCTCTTCTCATAGTCTTTGTGAGGAGGACACACCAGCAGAGGGCGCTGCATACCTGCCTTCATGGCCCTGTTATAGTGAAATTGGAGAAGGTTGGGAGTTTCATTATAATAATAATTCATTACATTGCTAAAGCGCTTTTAAAAAGGCTCTCAAAGCCCTTTACAGAGTGAGTGAGTGAGTGAATGAAAGGGATATCACACCTCATCCACTACCACCAATAACAACGTCTATAAAAACCGGTTTCCCCCGGCTTTCCCCTTCCCAGAACCCACCGCTTGATGCCACAAACAGCAGCATCGCTGAAGCGCCTGACGTCATCGTAGTCACGGTTCACCGGGCCAGTGGAGGCAAACAGGAGCCGGTTGCCAGGGAGACCAGGGACCTTAAGGACTACCGCCTCCTCGCCCAAGGCACGGTCCACCTGCAGAGAGGACCACATTCAGCCAAGGGCCAAGCAAGCAACAAAGTCAGCAATTCTACGTGCAAGAATAATTTGTCAGATCACGTGAAAACATGTCTGTTGTTGCGTGTGTGTGTTTGAGTCCAAAGGAGAAATGGAAACACTTTAGTTACATTTCCCCTTCAGCCACCTTCACTTCCTGCTTTCCCACTCCAATGCTATAACAAACAAAGAGTTGGAGTTTTTTTGGGCTAAATTTTGCTGGTGCAATGGGGGTGCTTGACCATTCATAATTCACAAACACAGGTCAATACACGCGCTCAAGAAGCAAGCAGAGACAGTAGAGTTCTCCATTATCATAAACAAGAGTGGTCCATACGGCACACTACTAAACACGATTAATTGCACGACTGATTGACAATGGCTGCTATTTTGTTCCATACAATATCCAGTGATCATCAATGGTATTTAGGATCAACTTACCCATTGAAGCTGGGCCCCTTAAAGCTTTCCAGTACCCCCCCCCCCCCCCCGCTATGTGTGAGTGTGTGTGTGTGTGTGTGTGTGTGTGTGTGTGTGTGTGTGTGTGTGTGTGTGTGTGTGTGTTGGGGAAGCTAAGAAGAAAGTAGCAAAGTAAAAGGGAGACACACACCGAGCTGTAGTCCTGCAGAGGGGCCTTCAGCCATTCCAGCTCTGCAGGCAGAGTTTCACGGCTCTGAGTCACCAGGACGATGCCATCAAAACTAGAAAATGAAGAGAAGAAAACACAAGTGAGCCGTGCAAAACACTCACCAACTTACAGAGAATCTAAGATCCGTCAAAACTCACTTCTGGTTTTTACAGTCTGTAGTCCATTCGATTGGTTGGATTCTGCAAATAAAAAAAAAAATCATCTTATCTCAGTCATCAACTGGGGGTTTTAATAGTCCGAATATGTAATAGAGCAATACCGTTTAACTATTATCCCTAGTCCCTTTGTTCTTTATCTAAACCTATACGACGGATGAACAGCAACAGTGGATCAAAGTCTGGAACTCTGCAAGAGCCATTAACCTCGTTCAAACTTAATATTTAACAGGGATTTTGGCTTTTCCTATTAAGCTCCAGATGACACGACTAACGTTAACGATAACCTAACGTTTCTTCACCCACACAAATATATGGCGTTTTTGTCAGCATAAGACATTTGCACGTAGAAAAATATTTACATACAGAAAGTGTAAGACAAACGGATATTGGATTATGACTAATGCGTTTAAAGTTTGTGAACCATATAGTCCTAATGACACTAGTTCGACCGGCTAGCTAGCTATAGTAAAAATATGTATTTAAACATCAATTGGCTAGTGGTTAGCAAAACACAGCTGGAACAAGTCCCATTCAAATTAACTGCATTATCAATCATTTTTGACACGGCTTTGTAAAAAGGATGACTATTGCAATTGATGACGATGATTACAAAATATACAAGAAGATCCATACTTGGTACACATTGCAGCCCTTGCTCTCCGACGTCTTCTAGAGAAAAGGAAAGTGAGAGACCGATCGCTCCCTACTTTTCATCTACTAACCACACCGATCACGTGATCTTCTGGCTGGAAACCGGGAGTTGTATTTCTTTTGTGTTTCAAGACTCATTCAAAAACAACAATAACGTTATGGAATTTTTTGCATGACTTAAATAGATATATTTCAGCCCATAATAAATACCTAAATATTGAACGCGCAATAGTTTGTACCTGTTACTTTGAACAATATAGTTTATGGATGACAGGACTACATTTATCGGACCCGGAATTGAGTGTTGAGCAGAAAGCACGTCCTTTCTGTTGCGCATACTGTCCACGTGATTTTCTGCCTGGGCAGCCGGGAGCTGTAGTTTTGTTTTAAAAGATAACTTCCAAAATATAGCAAGGGATACTTTTTGGTATGTTAAAACCACATAAACTATCATCATGGTACATGAGCGCAAGTCTGTACAGTGTGTAACGGTTTCCATACTGACAGAAATTATATCCTAGAAATACAAACCCGGAAGTGAGTTTACCTATTTGTCAGGGAAGACGGAAGGCGAGCGTCTACGGCAGTGAACATTACGGAAAACGTGAGTTACCAAGCTTAAAGTCCAAGCGTGATAAACGCGATAATTTTCATCTGACTCTGCAGCAGTGTCATCGTTATCTTGAGTTGTACGTAACTATACAAAAATAACTATTTGTGCACGGTCAAACTAGTTGCCTCCAAGCGAGTAAGTAACGTTAGAGTAATGTAAGCCATGCAACTTTTGTCCAGGTACCTGAACTACTACCAATTAGTTATTTAACATAATCATTAAGTGTGAGTGATTAGAGTTGAATATTGTCTAATTGTCTTTGTATCCCTCCTTTGCATTTCTGCCTTCTCTTATTATTCCCTAACACTTCTGACAGTAATGTCACTTCTTTGTAATCAATAGATGAGATTTGCTCTCCACTCGTTCCGCCTCTCGAAGACTTTCTATTCTACTCTAGTGAGAACCCCAGCCAGAGGCCTGTGTGGGGCAGCCATGCGACTGGTGCAGTTTCATCGCCACGGCGATGAAGGTGCGATAAGAGTGGGAGTCGAACAGGACGGGGGACTCGGTGTGGTGGACCTCACGACCTTTGACCCCTCTATGCCTTCCACGATGAGAGGGCTACTGGAGCTTGGTAACAAGGGCATAGAATGCGCCCAGAGGTAACGCAAACTTACCACACGCAACAACATATTTCATTGTGGTTGTTGGCGGCGTTACGGACTTATTAGCTACATTACATTTTCTTCTATGTCTGTCTTCCCAGAGCCTTGTCATCGGGTCAATGCGTGTTGAATAGGGCAGACATCAAGCTGCTTTCACCTATTCTTGCCCCAGAGAAGGTGGTTTGTGTGGGCATGAACTACCGGGATCATTGCCTGGAACAAAACGCACCCATCCCAAGTGAGCCAATCATCTTCAACAAATTTCCCAACGTGATCACGGGCCCATATGATGACATCATCCTGCCTTCCGAGAGCCAGGTGAAACTGTTTAACTTTCAGAAAACAATCTTCTGTGTAGTTAAAATAATTTGAAGAAGCTACCGACTTTATTTAAATAGTAAAAAAAAAAAAGTACATTTGGTAGTGTTATAAACAGCCGGCCGAGAGTTAAGCAAGAACATGAAACAACTAACTAGGAGACAACTAAGATTATAATGCATTTTAGGTAGATTAATTATTTAAAAAAAATTGGCAACCTACTGTATGCGTTGTACTGTTGGAACTCCAGCTATTTTGGCAGGCATTTCATGTTTACATTATATTAATAATTCCACCTAAGGGCTCTAAAACAAGCTTAGAATTAGCACTTTTGTGGACTTTATCTCAACAACTTTTGTCAAATTTTGAAGACCGATTGAAACAATATCGTAAGTGCGTGATATTACTCACTTCCATTAAAACAGTATATTGGGTGACTCAACACTAAAGACGGTGGAGGGATTGATTTGATTTGTTAGTGGGGGACATCATCATCACAACCTCAAACACATTTCCTCCATTGAGAGCAAATAAGCCAACAAGGTAAAAAACTAATCAGTTTCCTGTTCATTTGGTCTTTCAGGAGGTGGACTGGGAGGTGGAGTTGGCCTTTGTGATTGGACGCAGTGGAAAACACATCAAGGTGACTGATTGCCACCCACACTTAAAACACTTTAAAAAAATGGTGGTCGATTTTCATTTTGTGTAGCCTAGTGAAGAAAAAACCCATAATTAATCAGAAATGTTCCACTCTATTTTCTTTGTGCAGGAGGAGGATGCTCTGTCATATGTAGCAGGGTTCACTGTGGCCAATGATGTCAGTGCACGTGATTGGCAGATGAAACGCAATGGAAAGCAGTGGTTGCTAGGGAAAACATTTGACACCTTCTGTCCTCTTGGCCCTGCCTTAGTAACTACTGATGCAGTGAAGGGTGAGTGCCCATGGAAACCAGTATGAATGGAGCAAAGGAGCGCGAGGGAGAACAATATATATCGCTAACTTCTAAAATGTGTTCCAATTGCCATTGTTACTCTTCTGTAAATTCTTCTTTTTTTTTTAACTTATTTTGTTACTCCAACATTGACCGCAGCCTCAAGTGGCTAATGGACTAAATGTTAAGTATATTATCCTGCTTCTAGATCCACACAACCTCGGCATCCGCTGTCTAGTCAACGGAGAGACAGTCCAGAGCAGTAACACTGACCAGATGATCTTCAAGACAGAACAAATAATAGCATGGGTCTCTCAGTAAGTCTCTCCAACATTGTTGGCACTGTGGCATGTGGTTAGGCTCATGTTTGGTACCTCCTCTGGCATCTGATGTTTCTGTTGCTTTGTTAGGTTTGTGACTTTAACTCCAGGAGACGTGTTCCTGACGGGAACGCCACCAGGCGTTGGAGTTTTCAGAAAACCACCCGTTTATCTCAAGGTAACGTTCAAAACGAATCATGAATCTGATGTCCTTGTTGATTTTAACTAGTGTCCACAGCACTTGCCCCACGAATCGTAATCCACACCCTATTTTACCAACAGGGGTGATGTTGGTAGTGAGGGTGGATTTTGAATAGGCTTATATTGGAGTTAGCCATTACACCTGCCCTTTACCTGTATTCACATATTTTAATCTGATTTATTGCCCATAAGACTAAGAAACATTATAATCCATAAGAGGCTGTGTAAGGGCAATCTGTATGTTTTTCTGTTAAGAGTGTGTTTTGAGCAGGTGTTTTCCCTTTGTTTTCCAGAAAGGAGATGTGGTGGAGTGTCAGATAGACCAGATAGGGTCTATAGTCAACAAGGTGGTCTAACGATAAGAGGTCAACCACAAGGATGTCGCTTCAACAGTTCTTGATGCCCAAAGTGTCATGTTTCAGTTGAGAAGATGAAGGAAGCTGTCTCTAGATAAAGATAATTTGCACAACAGCTTATTCAATGATGAAGTAATGGGAGTTGATCAAATTTGTGATATAAATAAATTATTTCACAACAGGTTAAAATAATATTTTGTAACCAGTTACTGCATTCAAACTTTTCTTTTTACATAAGGCACCTAAATCATAATTTCATTCCCTTCATCTTTCAACTATCAGTGGTGTTTGATTAATCTGAATGGGCTTCATGGATGGATGCTTTGTGACAATTCAGTCATTGTTTGACCGGACAATAATTATTTTTGAAGGATACAATTGCGTGACTCACCATGGGAGTCAAAACGTGTTCCTTTTGTCACCATTTTCCACTTCCAGCCTACACCTCTTGAATGGCTATTTGCCACAGCCACCCACGCATATAATAGAGACCTGTTGACCATATTTCATGTATTTCGTGATGGTCATGTTATTAGATGCAATGTGAAAAATCCCTTCACATTGCAAATAAATATATAAAAAAATTGAAATTCACGTTATGCCTTTTTGGATCATATATTAAATTGAGTAAAATTAATATTGAAGGTTTATGGATATAAACATTGTAATATATTATAATGAAATAAGTAGTATGTCATTCGAGCATTAAAAGGGAAGCAAGTGGTCCAAACCACAAAACGTGTCTACATTTTTCAGTGGTGGAAAAAGGTGGAGGTAATTTCACAATGCATATTTCCCATGGAAGTTCCCCCGCTAATAAAGTTTGATTAAGAAAATCCTGATATATATACGACCCAACATATATTTTAATCCTGCTCCTCCATGTGCAAAGCTGTAAAGTTAATATTTACAGTATTTCATAATGTGAAAGTACTGTTATACAAAAGTGGGGCTAAAGCTCCATACTGAAAAGATAGGTTGTCCTGATAAGTTTTATCAATTGTCTAAATGAAAACTACATATTAAGTTGGAATACAATGTGGTAATTGAAATTCCCTAACACTACCACTAGATGGCTCTAGTGTTTCTTTATAGTAATACAGAGCTAAATAAATGTTTCTTCTGGCTGATCTATTGGGGAGAGGAGGCTAGGAAAACTAGCAGCAAACAACACAACCCACCCGCTGTCAATGCTGTGAATCCCCACATAGTTAATGCACATAGAGAAATCCGTCTTCACCACAACACAATATTGATTTCTCCCTCTGATCCTCAGTGTCGAAGGCCACCAAGTCTCCAGAGGTCCAACTCAGCACATCCAAGACTCGGGTCAGGCAAGGAGCTGTTCAGACTGCTAAACAACATTGCTGTCAAGATTGTTCAACATTCAGTTACTATCTAGTGGACACGTAATACAATCTATGAATGAATATTCAAAATAAATGTTGATTTGCGATCAGAATTTTAATGCTGACAAATTCTGAGAAACGAAACGAAACGCCACGTAACAAATAAATAAAACACAAGCTCTTCAAACAGCCAAATGAAACATTGTTGCACGTCAAGCAGCGTTCACTAAATACTAGTATATCACATAAAAAACATACAACCAAAATTGAAATATAAAGTTACCAAAATACTGAATATCAACCTGAACTTGTTTTAGTTTTGCAAATAATGCAATGTAAATGAAACCTCACATGTTCCTACATCTCCATGTTTTCCAGCATAAAAAGACTATATACTATTACTGAAGCTCAACAAAAATCCATGGCCAACCTTTCAAAATCGTTCATAAACAATGGGGTCACAACAAGGGTCAACTGTTCCGACCATAACAGTGTTAAACATAGGCCTCTTTGCTCGTGGTGACGAGTGTTTGACGCGACTTGGCCTTCTAATGGCGAGCCTTGTCGTTGGCGCTGTGCCCTTAGCTGTAGAGGTACTGTGAGATAAAGCGTTGCAGCTTCTGTGTGTTGTCTGCCAGCAGGAAGAGGGGACTGACGGCGAGGGAGGTCCCATTGCCCAGCGGCTCCTCCACAAGCACCTGAGGAGACACCAGTCATGCATCACCACAATGGGTCCCCTGACGGATTTACTTTTTTGGTGGTAAAATGTGATTAACATACTGCCTAATACCCACAAATACACCGGTCAGTGTTTTTAATCAATGACTGCACGAGACCTTTTTCTTCACGTGGAGACAAATATGTTCCGACATTTAAACGTGAAAGGAAAGCGAAATGCGCTCTGACTAAGCAGTTTAGAAGTAGAGTCGGGATGGAAAGCAGAGGCACATTAGAGCAAGATTATTTGACCTCTTGTACCAATGTTATCTCCTCTGCTTGGGCAATGACTTGAAAAATGGCTCAAGAGGAAAGGGAGACTTTGAGGTTTTATATTATAAGGTTTATCTAAAAGGGAATTCATTCTGATAGTGGAGCTTCTGAGCCTGTGTCTTTGGTTGGAGTCTTTGTACAAGGACAAAGAAACCGCATGGTAATAACGCGCAATAGAAACAAAAAACAAGGAACTAGGGAGAGACAGAAATAGCAGGTCAGTTGTTTCAATCTAATCATTAATTGAACCATTTATTGAATCAATCACTATTTACAAATCTCTGAAAATAGCAGCCTAGGCTTCTCCAATTCTAAGAGGAGCTCACCGATTTTAAGTATGCAACCTTTGGGTCTTATCCGCCGCTCAGCATCTTATGCAACACCTGCTGACTTACCTCCAGGTTTTATATATTCAGGACCAGATCTTGTATTCAACCCAATGCACTCTTGGTAAAGACAAGTCAATTATTTATGAATTGACATACACTTTTGGCAATGTTCTGCTCTATTTAAATTAAACATAGGACAAAATATGGTCAAGTCATCACTTGGATGACAAGACAAATGAGAAGCAGCATGTTGTTGTCCCATGGTCATCTTGATAAAAGCATGATAAAATGACTTTTTGTATCAACTTTAAACACTGTAGGGTGTGGGTAGCCTGCATTTTTTACATTCTGGCATGACATAATTGTTAAAAAAAAAAAAAAGCTGTGAGTACCTTCATATTAAGGGATCTGACCCTCAGTGTGTACAGCTGTAAATGCCGCTTATTATGGGGTGTTTCAAGAAAGATCAGGCACAACAGCCTTGATGGGAGCCAACTGAGATGCAGTGAGACGGGTTACTGACAGCCTACTGATAAGGAGGGATAAAGAGCCAACTGCAGCCTGTCCAAAATATGTTCCACCATTTACTTATTCATTTATTCACTTACTCTGAAATTATTAGGTGCCAGGAGAGTGTCTGATTTGATAAAATCCCATTACTCTTTTTAGTATTCCGAGTGCATAAAAGCAGAGGAAATTCCTTCAGTTCCTCATACCTGGCCTCAAATGCAACGTATCTGAGAATGTGGAGTGTGGGACATCATGGCGAGACAAACCACACAACGCCATTTATATGAAATTATTATAGTGGTTTCTGAACCAAAATCTGATGACTGATGATTGTTTAATGTTAAATCATGGGGGGTCCTTGGACCAATGAGTTCTGATTAGTCGGCGACAATTACAAACCAAGGCTGATTGGACCTCGCTGACTGTACCGTTTTTCCACTTGTGTTTCCAATTGACCTTGAAGATGTTGATCAGAGAAAACCGATACAAGCAATTGATCACCAATACATTTTAGCAGTAGGTATCTGGAGCCACCCAGACTCCCACTGCCTTCCCTTTGCAAAGCAATTGCAAGGTTCGGGATTCCTGAAGCACGCACACACGCATGCAGAGTTACTCACCCCGAGGTCCGTTAAGGTTCGTACTGCTATGCGTGCCGCCTCTTCAGTGCAGCTCTCTGCGTCAAGAACAAGAGGCACCATGTTTTAATCCAACATTCGAATCAAAACAAACAGGAAGCCATAAAGTGAAGGGTCCAAGAGGGCCTTTAATGACAGCGTTTATAAGGCTTCTAGAGCTATTCAAAGAGAGCTTTTACAGGGCTCGTTAAGCTCAGCAATTAAGGCATTAACACATAAATGTGTGTGTGTGTGTGTGTGTGTGTGTGTGTGTGTGTGTGTGTGTGTGTGTGTGTGTGTGTGTGTGTGTGTGTGTGTGTGTGTGTGTGTGTGTGTGTGAAAGAAGGTTGTGTGAGGCATGGGGTTCTGCTCACCATATTGTTTGTCCTGGTTAGCTCTGTTGCACAGATGCGAGTGTATCACAGCAACACATTCAGCCACTGCAGGGGGAAAAAATAAAGACAAACTTTGCACTTGAAATGGAGAAACAGGAATACATGGTGGGTCAGTAGTGAAAGACATCCATGGGTCTAATATTAGACAGCAAAATCAATGGAACGCAGTGAGAAGCAACCGAATGAATGATTCTTTCATTTTGTGTATTGAGATCGCATGACATCCCACGGCTTGATGGCTCGTCTACAAACCACTCAGTAAATATTTAAATAGTGGTGTGGCACTCGCGCACACGCACACATACCTGGCATAGGCGTGGCCAGGTGTTGGACTCCTTCGGTGGCCCAGCAGAGCGCCCTTAGGTGGCCAGCTAGCATTCTGCAGAAGAAGAAAAGCATCTCTGGACACTGAGACGGCTGGCTCAGCTATGGGAGAAGACAGGAGACAGTGAGAACAACACTGGCTCAGCTGAGGAAAGATCGGGGATGAGGCAGGAAGTACGCGCTCAAACTCCAGGGAAATTACATATCGACAATCACTAACCCCACCTCTGACCTCATGTCAGGCCTCTGTTCAGCCCATTATCAATAAAGGCCGTCAAGCAGGGTGAGTAAAAAAAACTCCTGAAAAGTGAAAGATGTTATTTGTTGTGTGTTTGTATGGGAGTGGCAAGCAGTTACCTTGTAGGACCTGGTGTCAGGCTCCTCACAGTCAGAGTCGCTGTGGTATGGATCATCCGTGGTGGACCAGGACAGACCTATGCGCCTCTTCCAGAAATCACACGTGGGAGAGTCCCTTGTCTAACCAGAACCAGAAGAGCACAAAAGACCCATGGATTTAGATTACTACTGATGTTAATATACCAGAGCATGTTAAATTACCTACTTTGTTGTCCCTAATTGCAAGTATTCCATATGTTAAGGTACAATTATGAACTCACTAACATAGGATAATGGTAGCCATTGTCCTGGATAGGTTATCTATTCTGACCTGTAAGTAACACCTACAAAAATAAATCACAAAAGTGGTTAGCTAAGCTTACTAAGATAGTTAGATAGGTACTTTATTCATCCCCAAGGGGAATTAATTGTAACAATTAACAACTTGAAATGGTACATCCTTTCACCGTTAACTGAAAGGGTTTGATTGTAAGCAGCTCTGGCGCTGAATAACATGGTAGAAATTGCTGCTTTGAGGGGCTATAAGGATCATATGACTCCACATGTGTCAATGAAGCGTGCAAAGGATAAAGTGGGTACTGATTACAAAGGGACCTCTGTCTCATTAAAGGCATTGCTCATAATGACGGGATTTCACCAAAATAAGTGCTAATTACAATGTGATTCCCTTGGAATAACACATAGGAGGGGTGGATGACGACAAGGCGGATGATTAGAGGTCTTTGTATGCCCCAGCGGAGCGGTTCCCCTCCTTACCTCCTCCATGACAAGGATGCCACAGCTAACCAGACTGTCCACTGCATCCAGGGCAAAACTATGGGATGACTGGCAGGGCTGGAGGGTAGAGAGTAAAAGAGTGAGTGAGTGAGAGACATAGTTAGAGAAAGAGAGAGAGAGAGAGAGAGAGAGAGAGAGAGAATATATATGGAGGAAGAGTAGGTGGGAAAAAAAGGAAGAGAGCGAGAGAGTGGCGAGGAGACAGACAGAGCAGAGAGGAGAGCGACAGACAGGGAGAGAAGGACCATAGTGAGTAAATTGGATGAACAGTGATAAAGATGAAGATAGGTGGGAGTAACAAGGAGAGAGGCGAGACAGTAAGGAGATTGGATGAGCCCCATCCCATCACTCAGCTCTTTCTCGCCTCGGCGGGGAAAGAGACGTAATGTTGTAAGGCTAGTTTCAACACCTCACATATCTAGTAAGTGCAGGACTGGGGGGGGGGGGGGGGGGGGGGGTGTCTGCTGATGGACAACATCAAGTGTTTTCTAGAGATGTTAAGATCAGAGAGGGAGAGACCAACCAGGGGGGAATGAGAGTGAAGACATGCTATTTGGTGAGAAATGGAGAGAGAGAGAGAAGAGTGGCTGTTAAAAGAGACAGGTCAGTGATTATTAGAGCTTGGTGAGCTCAGAGAAAAGAAGGTAGTATTTATGGGATGGATCAGGAGATACTGGACGTGGGTGTAAACCACACACCACATTCCCACACAAACACAAATCCACGCACACCAGCACAGACACACAAATCTACACACACACACAAATGCACCGCATAGCAACACAAATCCACACACTAACACACACACCCACACATACCCACCCACCAACACACACACACACACACACACACATATAGTAGGAGGAGGGGTTGTTCTGCTCCATTAAACATCCACTGGATGTCGAGCGCTTGATAGGGACGCGTGCACGGGTCAACGGTGGTGTCGGCCTGCGCGGGACGTGACGAGAACATCAACTCACCGGGATGAAGCCCGGAGGCAAGAGATAGCAGAGCTGCAGGGTCCGCTGAGTCAGCTGCGTTTCACAGAGCACCACGTCAAACTCCATGTCACCTTTGACCTCCTCGCCGTGAAACCCACCGCTCCTGACGCAGTTGCTGACGCCACTGCCTGCCACCTCGCACAGCATGGCCGACACCGCACACGCTGCACACAACAACACAATACTCTCTATAGCTCCGGCGCACCATGCAGTCGACCTCTGTCTGAGTGTGTGACCCCTGCTGTCGCTACTCAGCAGGACGGCTGGAGAGATCTCTCCGGCAGAACAGCGAGGACCCAGAGATTGTCTGGGCTTCAGCCGCTTAGTTAAGGACTCTCGGGTTTGATGGGTTCCTGCTTTCAATGGGGCTTGAAGGCAGACAGGGACAGCACCGCACGGCACAGCACCGCTGATAGATTACGTCAAAATATGCCCGTTTGCTGACTTCAATGCCATACGGAGATCAACACAATTGAGAGACAGAAATTTCTGACATTCATTAAGCAACAGTAATTTCCGGACTTTTCATCCTTTTCACACTCTGTTTATGAGATTGTTTGCCTGCTTAGGGCTGCCTTCAAATTTCATTTGAAAGTGGGCTTCTGAAGCCCTTTAAGACGGAATATAATTATGACATTTAAAATGTGGGAGGCTTCCACTAGGAAATTAGCTTAAAACTCATGCATAGACACAGTTTGATCAAACTTTGATCGTGTGGTTTTGGAAAAGTGACAACACATCAACAGAAAATGACTGTGACTGCAATCTGAAAGAATTAAAATGGAACTTAACATGGCATTAGCAATGAGGCAGCAAGCCCACTGGGTTCTGCAGTGGTAGAAAAGCTAACCCCTGTTGAACCCAGACGGCCACAAAATGAGGAACAAGATGGCACCCCAGAAAGACAGTTGGCCGACACGTTAAAGGATTAAGTTGCAGACACCGAGGCATAAACCACTCACCCCCGACCGCCTCCGTTATGAAGGAGTGTGTGACAATCTGTGTGAGGATGGAAAGGCTGTTGATGGCGTCCATGGAAGGACTTGGAATAATGAAGGGATCTTTCCTATTAAGAGAGCGGGATGTTGAGGAGAAAGATAGAAAATGAGAAAAGTCCAAAAATAAATGAAATCCAAAAAAAGATATAGTTGTGAATAGATACACAGCGATAGAGTGCCATTGTTCTTTATGCATTCATTCGTTATACAATAAAATAGTCATTGAAACTGTTATTTTCTTTCCTCTAACCAGTATGTCATGCATTTCTATTATTCCCACAACAACACCATTATTGATCCCCACAATGATGTAACTTGCACAAATAGAAACAAGCATATGACAGATTGACAGCCCTGACAGATGTGTAACTATATATATATCATACCAGTGTGTATATCACATATCAGTCATAGCGTGTCTTTATTAGTTGCAATGAGAGGAGCAAAGAAAGCACACAGAGGGACAACCTGGAGGCGGTAGAGGAGATGGTGAGGTGAGGGCCAAGCAGCGCTAGAGCGTAGCACACCACCTCAGGCAAACTGCCCCAAAAGCCCACGTCTTTGTTCCTGAACAGAAGCTCATCTGTCAGCCAGGCTACATCACCACACAGAGCAGACGCATGCACTCCCTGGGGAGCAGAGATAAACAGAAAATAATCACTTGTGAGGCGAAAGATAAAGCCAACCCAAAATGAACATTTGCTGGTTTTGAGCACCCAAATGGTTGCAACGAAGGAGGACACATTAGCTGCTCCCCCCCCACAACACAGCTTACACAGAGACTAGCAAGCATGACTCAGCCCACCCCGGTGGCACTATGACGCACCACCAAGACTTACTGGAGTGTTCACGGGTCCTTGGTTGTACCAAAAGAATAAAATCATTAACATCGCCAATGGGAAATGTTGCCCAGCAGTCGGAATATCATAAAACAAACACACAAAGTTGCAAACACACAAACACACACACACCCAGTACACGTACCTTGCGGTGTCTATGCAGCATAAGACTGGCTACCAGACTGGTGGACATCACAGCCGTACAAGAGGTTGTAGCTGAACACGAGAACAATAAATAACATTGTGTAACATGGGGGCATTGAGGGGCTGGTTGCAGAGATGTACAGTATGGTAGGATGTAAAGTTGTTGTTGCTGCCATGTCTACTGTATATGAAGGGAACTGTGAGGTGTATGCAAGTAGGTATGGTTAGAGGTGCATGGTACTTTATCTACAGTAGGATCAATCAGGTGAAAAGTAAGATATTTGTAAGTAGAATTAGAGGTGCACACATGACCTACAGTAGGTGAGGATGAGTGACATATATAAGTGTATATAAGCAGTATACAAGCATGTATGGTTTGAGGTGCAAGGTTATATATCTACAGTAGATGAGGTAGATGGTGCAATAGGTACAGTAGATGAGGTGGATGGCGTTATATCTACAGTAGATGAGGTGGATGGTGTTATAGCTACAGTAGATGTTGTTATTGCTACAGTAGATGAAGTTTATGGTGTTATAGCTACAGTAGATGAGGTGGAGAGTGAGGGCCGTGCTGAGGTCCCTTTCGGACTGGACCAGTTCAGGAGTGTAATGCGACGGCGGGATCCATGACATCTTCTTTTGCCCCACTACATCGTCAGTTCTTGGAGAGGGGGGATGCCAATAAGGGAGATAAGGACAGTATTTGTATTTGACGATAGTTCAGCTCTGCACAAGCAAGTGTTTAACTATGCAATTACATGCTGTTGTGTCAGTAGTGCATGTAATCAAATTGGGAATATTTTAATAGATTGAATAATAAGACACTATCAAACCAAGATTCAATTACATGGTGCAGAATGATGTCCAACAAATGGCAACTGTATTATCTGCAACAGATTCAGAGTGACATACAGTATCGATAGCCAAGGGGAGAATACGCTTTAAGTCATAACGATAAAGTTAATACCAGTGTGTAAGACAACATGATAGCCTAAGTGTTGGTTTCCTCATACTGAGCTAGAGCAATACTGTGGTTGAATGAGATATATTGCGCCTGAACCGAGTGTGTGCAAATTCACGTGTGTGTGTGTGTGTGTAAAGGTATTAGAGAGACAGCAACATAACAATTTGAATCCAACAATAAAATGCTATTAGGAATGACATTGTCATT
Organism: Lota lota; assembly: GCA_026745465.1. Lineage (NCBI taxonomy): Eukaryota > Metazoa > Chordata > Actinopteri > Gadiformes > Lotidae > Lota > Lota lota. Next base: position 7,709,844 of record JACYXH010000479.1, on the reverse strand, counting down.
TTCAACCACAAACAAAAAATGTGTGTACACCTGTATACGTACTCTTTAAAAACACTAATAGACGCATGTGAGTAGGTGTTTCAATATTTTCAGCATTGCAGCACTTCACTGCTGTGCATTTGTCATATGTCAAACCATCAGAGAAAAGGGGAAATCTGAGTGTGGCAGAGACGAAATGGAACAGAACTGAAGCATTTTAATAACTCGAAAAACCTCAACAATTGCTCAAACGCTGATAAGAATTTGCGTCCCACTCCATCACCATGCAGTTACTTTCCGCTTTTATATTCATTGTCTTTTGTGTTATGGTTGCTGCGTCTCTCACACACTAATTTAAATATACACACAAAAAATACAATTTCAAGCCAAGATTGGACAGAGATGATAACATTTTTGTTATCTTTTCCAATGGCTGGCAGAGTATCTTTGGTGGCAATTAGAGCGAGTCTAAGAGGATGAAGGCTCGGAGACAACTCTCTGCTGTGCCAGATCTAAGCTTTAGAGTGAACTTTATCTCAAAGGTTTACGGGGAGAAAACTTTTCAATTTCACAGGTATTAGACACAACACAGGCCTGCCCCCCACCCCCATGTAAAAATGAGCAGACACAAGCAAGCACGCACATATGCAGACACACATGCCTGTTTCGCTACCTGCCGTAGAGAACAGCGGGCAGAAGCAGTTCCTGTAGAGGGCGCCATCCATCCACCCTGCATCTCCCTGTGGTGCACATCTCCTGTGAGGGGGCACACAGACAATCAGATACATTTATGCTGGTTAAACGTGTGCACAAACACACTTATACAAGGTTGTTCGGTGAAATTCATCAGTGCTCCAGCAAAAGGTTAAATGATAAGAATTATAATAATATGTGAGTGAACAGTTTTAACTGATCAGTCAAATTAAAAGAAACGCACAACCACTTTGCGTGGGTAACACTGCTATAGCCTATTCAGCTGCACTTCTATCAAGCGATGACGGTAACATCAAGTTAACGTCCCACACTTTGTGACGGTTTAGTTTTGACATGCGTTTGACTGTCAGGTAAATCTTAACCCAGACATATGGTGAATAAACTGACACTCAAAACGTTGAGAGTAGTCGACATTCAACCCTGATTAGTATGCATCTTAGGTTCACAATGCTTAGTTCCCCACGCACCTTGAGAGAGAAGGGTTGGGCAAAATGAACCCTCAAACTGCTGCTCGGCCGGGACCAGAGAACAGCCCAAAGGCATCTAAATAAAGAACATAGGCCAACCTGTAGAGTAACGCAAAGGACACACAGACACACACACACACACACACACACGCTGACTTAATAAACACAATGCAGGTTACATAATCAATCTGGTACAGTTGAAATAACATAAGAAGCTGTCATTAAGTGGTCAATTATAACATTGTCATAATGAGCAGGATGCACAATGAGCAACAACTCCCAACAGTCTGTTAGAGAGTGTGTGTGCTGTGTGCTGTGTGCAGTGTTAACGTGTGCAAGTCTGAGCGAGTAATACCATGCTGGTGGTTGTAGCTTCTTAAGAGGACCTTATTTTAGTAATAAAACAATAAACACCTACTCTTCACCACCCCCCCACAGAGCACCATCAGGTTTATAAATACAAAAGGGCAGACATGATTACCTGCTAGTCCCCACGAAGATGCTACAAGCCTCACATCTCTAGCTTGACTGTTCATTTGCTATTTTAAAGTATTCTGCTATTCTTCTGAATGTTTTCTTCTGCCCCAAAGCACATTAAGAATACTGATGGGAGCCAATAATAAGAGCTGCATGTCTCAGTGTGTGTGTGTTTGATCTGTTTACATGTGTTTGTGGTAGTGTTGTGTGTGTATTCATTAGTCTTTTTCCATCAATGTGTATGCACGTTTATTTGGGATTACACATTTGTGTGTGTGCATTCATGGGCGTCTGTTTCCATCTACATGTATCTGAGTTTGTTTATGTTTACGCATTTGGGTGTTTGTGTGTGTGTGTATTGATGGGTGTCTGTTCTGTTCCTGTCCATATGTATGCGAGTTTGTTTACACATTTGTGCATGCATGCATGTGCCTTCCTGCGTGCGTGGGGACGTTTGTGTGTGTGTGTATGCATGTGTTTGTGTGCATGTTTGTGTACTTTAGTAAGACACACCGGTATGCAGTCGTAGGAGATGCCCACAGGGACCAGACTGACATCAGGCACTGCTCCCTCTTTGATGATCTCCCTGACACGAGCCAGCCACTGGCCACCGCGTCCAGTCTCCCCGCACACGCTGACACTTAATGCCTGGCCCTCGCATAGCAACTCACGTAGCAGCTAGAGAGAGGGAGGGAGAGAGAGGGTGAGCAACAGTGAGAGACATATTTTAAGTGCCAGAGAAGCCAAAATTGTCCCTTTGTGTTTTTTCAACTCTTTGTATGTCTTCTATGATCTTCAACATAGTAAGGTAAGGAAAATTATCCTGTCGCTAAGATAATAGTGTCATTCAGAAAAAACTTGGTCCTATGTTTTTGCGAGTCTCCGCCAACCGGTTTTGAATGTTCCTTGGTGTTCTTTGATGCCGAGAAGGTATGCTAAAGCCACAATGTGTGCGGAACTCTGTCTGGGCAGCAGTTTGTCCAAGAGAGGTTAAGCTTCATGGACACTTGTGTGCTGCAGTTCACATACAACATTCATTTTTACGCTCATACTCAACAACGGTACTAGCTTAAAAAGCTTTTTGACAAAGTTGCAATGAGCCATGAGTGGCGGGGGATAACATCCCCTGCCGCCTTCCTAGAAGTCTCAGACCAAAAACATTACTAAAATGTTCAGTGTTCAAAATCGGGCAGAAACAGGGGGTTCATTTACACTTAAACCTAATCATCTGAATGGTTTGTTTTCCATTGTAAATCACTGAAATTGGAATATTGCATGCTGCTATTGTACGTGTACTTTTGATTTGTTTAATGATTGCCTCTCTTTGTTTTGTTTATTCGCAAATTGATTTGGCATTGCAGGCACTTTATTTCACTGCCAATAAAGCTACTCGAACTGAATTAAATAACCAGAGAGTGTGGCGAGAGAGAGGAAAATGGAGGACCACAATGGAAAAGATAAAGGCTTAAAAAGTTGTGGGAGTATGGAAGCACATAATTAACTTAAAGAGCCTTTGTGCATTTGAAAATTTGAAAAATAAAAGCTAGTAAATACAGCACTGCAGTAAAGAACAAAACACAAGTATAAATAGAAGTAGCTCTATGGGCAAGTCCAAACAGAACAGGACAGAACTGAGACTCCAACAATCCTCAGGATAGATGTTACTGCCTCAAGTACGCACTCCTTCGAACGGAAGGAGGAAAATTCCATTTGTATTGAACAGCAGCTGAGCAAGCCTACACTCAATCAGCAATAAAGGTCTATTAACATTGAAATACAGCCAACCAGCACCCTGCCTTCCCAGTCACATCCAATATGCTAACTCACATAAATGGCCGATGTAAGAAAATCCTGTCTCACGGCCTCACTCATAAACAACCTGCTCATGCTGCATTGTGGCTAGGTCTTTTATACTAATGTCAGCATGAGGTATTTTATGGTGCCATATAGGACAACATTGATCTGATTAAATGCAGTAACTTCTCCAAATGAAAAGCACTTCATTTGGTGAATAGATGCATGGGGGAGAAAGGTCTCCACTCGGATCCAAAAGGCATACAGCATCTTTGTCACAAAACGTGGGAACAAAATGATGCACGTGATTAAAGGGCGAGTGGATGTTGCCGAGCAGAGAACCGAAACGTAGACGAAATGGGATGAATAGCAGAAGAACGGGCAGAACCCATTAACCATCTCTCACACACACACTTTTCCCCTCAAAATTTTCGCTTGCTCCTTCCAGTCCGCTCGATGTCTAGGCCTATAACAAAACTCATGACAGTTGGTAATTTGTGGGAGAGAGATGGTGAGGGCGTCAGTGGGAGATGAGGCTGGGGAAAAGGGACAAGAGCAATACTGTTGCATTTTGATGAAGGAGCAGCCTGTGAAAATGCTATTCTAATGGCGGCATTGAGAAGGCTGGGAGTGTGTGTGTGTGTGTGTGTGTGTGTGTGTGTGTGTGTGTGTGTGTGTGTGTGTGTGTGTGTGTGTGTGTGAGGTTGCATGAGGACGTGCCACAGCTGAGACCGCACATGTCTTGCGTGTATCCGATAGCATGCGTGTGGCGTGGAAACTAGAAGTGGCTGGAAGTGAAACAGGGGCTTCTACCGGGGAATGGGTTGAATCCGAATGAATCGGGATTAACGAGTGGAATGTATAATTTGTATAAAATTGATCTCAATGATGAGGAAATTAGTGAGTTACAATGAGACAGACAAGTGATATGTGAGAGTAGGAATCAACTGACCCTGGACACAGCCGAGCTTTAACAATACTTCTACCTTCTCTGATGGCTTCCATTCTTTTCTTTTGGGAAATCAGAAGCTGGATATAGGTCTACTTTCATGCTCGATGATTTGTCAAAGTGCATCATTGGTTGTTTTAGTTTTCAGGGTAGTAATGTATTTATTCGTCTGTTTGCTTGTTTTACTATGAACTGCTATAATATAAACAGACACAGACTGCTTCTCCCTAGTGTGCTGGCCAATCACACACACTTTTTAGTCTTTGTTTGTCGGTTCAGATATAGAAAATACAAACCAACAATCCACAATAGCATTTGTGTTAAAAAAACAAGCTTTGTCCCCACATATCTTTATCAATACAATATGTAATAGATACAATGATCGATAGATCGAGAGAGCGAGCGGGAGAGAGTTGAGTCGATCAGAATTGATCATTATTATTCATTGCCGATTGTAGCCAGTGACTCACAGCTGTCATGGCTGGAGAGTACAAATCATCCACCTCAGCATCGTCTTCAGCCAGCGCATTACGAGGAAGGAAGACCACGCCCACTTTCTGTAGGATGGATCTATGGGGATCGGAAAGAACAGCTGACTCCAGGGTAAGAACTATAATGTGTGTGTGTGTGTGTGTGTGTGTGTGTGTGTGTGTGTGTGTGTGTGTGTGTGTGTGTGTGTGTGTGTGTGTGTGTGTGTGTGTGTGTGTGTGTGTGTGTGTGTGTGTGTGTGTGTGTGTGTGTGTGTGTGTGTGTGTGTGGCCAGTGATTTGTGTGGATGGGTTTACCGGAGCCAGGAGCAGTTCATCTGCTGGGGACAGAAGGTGTAAGGGACTCTGAGGTTTTGAGTGAAGAGCACCAGGGGAATGAGGACAAAGTCAAGGCTGCTCTGACGCATAAACACGTAGACCAACGGGGAGCCCTGAGTTAAGGATGAAAATAAACGTTAAATGGTCTAAAAGTTTAAAGGGCCTGATGTTGTTTATCTGACCTGTGCCATGGGAAATATCCCCCCAAAAATGTATATTAGAAGTATAGTGCCGTCGGTCGGAATCGAAACCAAAATGATGTATAACAAAATAATTGTGTGTATATATCAAATGTGTGTTTGTGTTGAGTGTGTTTTTGTATTCATGTTTTGAGACCAAACATAGTAATGCATGTTGTAATACAATTACTGCCATTGCAAGCAAGTTTATATCAAAAGGAATTAAGCAAACGGTAAAGTAAGTTAACCTCCCAAAAACTATTTTTCAATTTGAAAGCTTTTGTGTTTAGGTCTCACAAAGTGTTGATGAAAATGTCTGTGCTATCTTTGACTACATTGTAGATAGTTGTTAAACAGAGACAATTCCCAAGGGGGTCTGTTTCTCCGGAGTAGTAGTTGGCCATCCTTTGCCATTCCTCAGAGACCAAATATATATATTTTACACTACAGCTTATATACATACACCATAGTGGCTTTGCTATCGAAACAGTAGGACAAAGTTATACATTCTTAGGATACTTGATTCTTCTTTGTGTGTAAAATCCAGTTACTATAATATAAAGTCAAGAGCTACATGCATTTTTTTATATTACTATAATATATTCTATGATGGTCAAAAATATCCCAGAAATCGCAAGAACCATTATCTCTCGGCCAGGTGCATCTTGGTGTATCTCTGGCTCTTTTGAAACCCTTCAGTTCTAACATTCAAAGTAGAGAGTACTAGGTGATTACATGCTTAATGACAAACACCGGTTTCCTTAAACGGAGAGGCATGAAACTCATCATCCCACGAACATTATAGACAACACAGTTTATCACTGTCCTCTTAATCTTTTATAGAACATTAGTCTGAAGAAAGTGCCATTACTTCTGTAATCATCATCAAGGTCTTCTGTGTGTGAGTGTGTGTTTGATGTGCACCTGTTGTGAGGCTTGGTGCAGGGCGGCCACGTGGTTCAGGTTGACCTGGACACTGCTGAACACTGAGCCAAGAGTCTTCAGGCACAGCCAGCACCCAAAACTAAGCAGGAAATGAGAGGTGTCAATGAATGGCTGGTTGATAAGAAAGGGCATATGAATATACACTGAGGTGGATCGAGATATACTTTGGACGGTCATTTAAAAGCAATGAAGATATTTATCTACGGTGGTGGTAAAAGGCAAAAAAAGCAGAAGTCACAACACCCTAGCAGCTAGGATCCAGCTAGGGCCTAGCTGGATTTGGAAAGAGTACGGCAAACAAAAGGATGTGAGTCATAGAGCCATGTTAATGAGATTCACAGACGACACAGATTAAAGTGGAGAAAGGTATAAATAAATCAAAATGGAGATTTCAAATCAAGGAAAACAATGGCGAAAAATACTATGGGGACAAGTGCTATAAGATTGACACTAGATAAGAAATGAAGCGATGGGAGAGAAGGTAAACGTCAATACGTGTACCAGGCATTTTCTTTTTAGTTTATAATCCAATGAAAATAAGAACTGTTGTGTTTTTTTCCCATTAACTTAGAATGAGCCCTTTATATCTACATAGGGAGCAGGTCCTCTTCCTCGGCGCCCGCCATGTTGCTTCAACATGTTTGTACAGTAGCCCAGAATGGACAAACAACTTTACAAATGACCTATAGTTTTACAGACTAGAAACCTAAATACAATACATATTTTGAATAAAGGAACCTCATCACTTGACACTAAATGCTGTTGTAGACGATGACATAATTTTGAATTCCTATCGTCGGAAAGAGAGGGGTGAGGGGAGGTGGGGGTATTCAGTTCGTTGTAATTTGCAACCTCACCGCTAGATGCCACTAAATCCTACACACTGCACCAATAAAGACCGATTAATTCCGTTCTCACTGCACCATAAAGAAAAACATGTTGCTGTCACTTACGCAGAACAGATGCCAGAACAATTCCACAGTATTTTGAAATGACAAGGAGAAAACACAACTAGAGAACAGACATGGCCACAGCTGTCTAATGCATTGTACATGGTGTCCTGTATGTTGTCCATATGCATGTCCCGAGGGTTATGTTAGGTCTTATATTACACTGTGCTGATTGGGATGATTGACATGTCCACTGCATAGACAAATTTGTACTATTTCTGTTTTACTTGTGTTTATATGTTGTATTAATTATATTATGTATTGTTTCTCCGTATTTCATATTATTACTCTCATACTTGTATGATTGTGCATGTAAGAAATGCATCTACGAACACACACACACACACACACACACACCGTAGAAAGCTGGGGGAGATGCAGGTGTTGATTAGGGAGTGGTAGGGGGATAGGCGGCTGCTGTTCCCCAGGCGGCCCGGCCCCGCAGGGGCTGCGTGTTCCTCGCAGAGAGCCTCTTGCACCCTGAGACGAGGAGTCACAGGACAGCAGGGTTATCCCGGAACAAAGGCTGTCTTTGTGCAGCACATAGACAAACATTAACACCAGCCTTCCAGTAAGACAACAACATCCTTTAAATAAGGAGGTTACATAAAGGTTAAACTCAATTACGTCGCGGAAGAGGACAACAACAGATACTAACTGAATACCCACTGACATGGATAGGGTCTGACGACAGCCCAAAATCGTCCCCTTCCCCATGTATCCACCCCTGTGCAGAGCTGATGTTAGCTTTATTTTCTCTATCTGTCTCCATCTCTTATCATCCCTCCCCTTTTCTCCCTTCTCATACTCTCTCCAGACAGCCAGGAACGCATTTCATTTTCTCTGCCTATCTCTCATTTGGTCTTTCTCTGGCGTCTCTTTCCCCATCTGAGGTACCTGATGCTCTGACGGACACGATCGAGCCTATCACCCGCCGGACTTGGGTAGACATTGCACCCAGACACAAACAGGACACAGCAAACTCTGCGGACCAGCCATCCGCGGTACCTTTGGTATGCAAAAGCACAGGCATTTTAGGAAACATAGATAGATGTATACTACTACTCATCCCACTCTAACTTTTAAAGGTACTTTAATCATCCCAGAGGGGAAATTAAGGTTCTTAAAGCAACTTGCATCATAAAACACAATAGTAATAAAAAGTAACAATATAATAAAATACTACATTTAAATACAAGTAAGCTGACCTAAAATGTACACCAAAGCCAAACCTGATAAAGTGTCAAATATGTGTAGAGAATGGGTTCACGGACTAACTAGCAGTAAAAACTACATGTAAACTAAACTCCACCTGATTTGTGTCTCATCAACAGCCACGACATTCTGGAAGCCAAGAGGGGGAATCTTCTGTCCTAGTTTCTTGCCCTAAGCCATTGACCAGGGAAGATGAATGCAGAGAACAAACACACAGACAAGACTGTCTGACTCGGGCAGTGATGCAACCCACACCAAACGCAGTGGAAAAGAAACCCCTTATATCATGTTGAAAATACTGCGTGAGGACATCAGGGTCCCTGAAGGAGGGCATAATAACAAGGGAATCTATTGAGGTACCCATGGGTTTGCTGTATTTACTCTGTGTGTCAGGTCAGTGGCCTCTGAGGTCATCTTTTATCACCCAGTTGTTTAACTTGTTGTTGTTGTTTAATGGATCATGTGACTGGTTGACTAATGAAGCTCTTCAGGAGGGAATATTGTGAGTATGGAGACAAACAACCATCAATATCCTCTCTTTTTCTTTTTACCTTATTCATCTCTCCTTTCGTCGTGACGGAAACACACTTCTGTAAAGTGACATGCTAACACCCAAGCGTAGCGGCACGTTCTGAAGGTCCAAACGAAGGCTACAGCTTGCACACATCTCAAATCTTAACGAGGCTCTTTTTGCAGTTCTATGCTTCAAACAAACCCTTGGTGGAGCAAGGAGGGAGACGCAGAATACACAAACTAACTAATTAACAAACAGAACCAATAGCGGGAGGTAGAGCCTATTGCTGGGAATGATTGACGGAAGATAATTACGTCCCCTCTCCTACGACAGCAGTGGGGTCACAACATCCAACTTTGATTTAGCCAATCAATCAAACACATAGAAAACCCCACCCCACGACCTTCTCTCACTCTGCTTCGCATAAGATGCTTGCTCACCAGACTGTCTGGGGTGCACTGATTGCAGCACTGTCCCACGGTGGGTCTGAACTTGCCCAGGTAGGGAGTTTCAATCTTCAGCCTCTTCTTGACCTTCACTCCCCATGACGACTAACAGGCAGGAGAAACAAAACAGTACACACTGTCAGACACAAAAAGGGGTTAGCACCGCAACATTACAGAGTGGCTGTGTTGGAAGTACTCCAGTGAGCAATGAATCTCTCTGGCTGCCAAGTCAGTCCGCAGTGAATGTAAATATGAACTTGAAAACCATAATTTAAAATACAGCCATCACCATTCACAGCAGTGAGCTCACTGTGCCGTCTTTATGTGCTTGTGTGTGTGTGTGTGTGTGTGTGGAGGCTAGAAGTAGTGATATTACTCTCCCTATGCTTGACATGGAGGTGCTGCATTTGGATACCAGATTGATTAACACAGCTAGGTCTGAATTGGGCTCATGAATCTCCTCACTTCAGCGACAGTTTGCTTCACAGTTGAATGGGAATGATTAATAACGCGTAACAGAGTGGTTAAATGGAAGTCAATATATGACTAATATAAAGTCAATTTCAACACACAATACCATAAAAGCAATGTGTTAAGTTGAACACAGACACACACTACGTTTAACTGAAAAGTTTTCTGATTATCTGAGAAATAGGCCTTAACCATGATATCCACATTAATGAAAATCAATTTATTTAATTTTGATTAACGTTTCAATTAACAAGCAGCCCATTGATATTAACTGGGGTTGTTAGTGTTAGCAAATGTTTTTCCAGCAAATGACAATTTCAAATCAAGGGAAAATCAAAATCAGTATACTTGGTTTGCCTGAGCTATATCTTAACCTTTTACAGCACTATAGACATACCTCTTGTCTCATGTCTTTCACCTCGTGAAAGACATGTCTATATGTACATTAGCTAACCAGTGGGGCGGCATAGCTCAACATTCTATAAAAAAATTTCATTTTGTGATAAAAGCACCAAATTTGGCAGATGTGTTGATAAATATGTTGGGAACAAAACTGGATATTGGGCCATATCAAACTCGCCGTGGCAGCCATTTTTCAAAATGGCCACCGGCAGTTGGTCAAACTTTCCTATCCCATTGGCCCAACATGCAATAACGGCTATAATCTAGATTCTAGTAACCCTGAGAACCAAATAAAATACTCCCTCACAATTCTATGGACTTTTACAAAGTAATCTGTGATTTCATTATTTTATTATATAGTGCCGTGAATCAGTAAAAACTGTTCTCGTAGTATTATTTTGTCAGATGGTGGATACTAAAGCAAACATATTTTGTTGTTGAAAAGTACAGAAGCACATAAGTAACATACCTATACTTATATAGAACTTTTGACGTCTCATTAATAAATATAATAGAAATAGTAGCATAAGCGGAAATCCCAGGGGGGGTCACGACCCATCCTGGGAAAAGTATGATTTGTCCCCCCAATATATCACTGTAAACATAATTATGTAATTTCAATCATATTAATCTTACGCAATGAAAGCACTTGTGCTGATTATAAACACTTAATAGTGTGTTTCTAAGTTTAAAAAGATTGCGACCCCCCCGCCCTTTGCCTCACAATGGTGTGATCCACTGCCTCCCACCTCCCCCTAGCCCTCAGCTGGGGGGACAGTGCCTGTGTGGGAATCTGACAGAGTCTGTCGTTGGTGGCTGACTCCAGTAAGTATTTCAAACAAAGGATATGTTAGACATTTCTTCACTTCTACCACTCAATACAATAATACACATTTATAATCGTCTCCAGTCTTCATTTTCGCTGCATTGAATTACAGGTCACTCTTTTATGTTCGCTAGCGGTTTGCTGACGTTTGCTAGCTAGCTACAGTAATTTCAACCAGTGTTTGCAGCTGTTACCGCACTACTTTTGGTGTCTCCCTCAGAAATTGCTCTTGGGAAAATAGTTCTATAGTACTATATAGTATACATTTATAGTACTATAGTACCAGAAAGAGTAGAATTTATTAGTTCTAAAATATAAGACGTTCTTTCTGACGAATGTACTGAATCTGTGGCGTTTGTATTATTGCAGGTCACATAATAAAGGTGGTGGTGGTGACACATTTACTATGTCAAATAGGTTTCTGCTAAAAGACACAGGGTGCCCAACACCCTCGACATCTTCTAATTCACAGCCTGCAAACAAGATAAACTGGGCACTGTGTGTCATTTGCCAACAAGACCGTAATGAGACGCTGACCGACCCAATGCTGACAAAGAGGAAGGATGCTGGGAGCGCATACATTTCGTTAGCTGAAAGTCTCCTGAAAATGAATGAACTGAATGAACTACCCAGAAATATACAGATAGCAAAACTAGATGAAGGTGAGGGGCTTGAAGCTGCTCTGGTTGTCAACAAAGCTAGGTGGCATCAATAGTGCAGGCTGGCCTTCAACAAGACCAAAGTTCAACGGGCCGAGAAGAGAGCTCTGAAGAAATCTAGCAGTACAGGTGAAGATGACACCATTGCAGGCCCAAGTAAACGCAGCAGGGGACGTACTTCTAGCACTGAGAAAACAGCAGAGGAAGCACTCAGTTTTTTCTGTTGCAAGCCAGCTGGCACTGAGGGTTTACATGAGGCAGCAACGTTTCAGCTAGACAACCAAGTTCGGACATGTGCAGAGCTCTTAGAGGACACGGAACTGTTGGCTCGACCTAGTGCAGGGGATATGGTTGCACTTTAATCCAAATATCACAATAAATGCTTGGTGGGCCTCTACAACCGTGCCAGAAAACCCAAAACCCAAGAAATGCAGGAAACTGACGAGGAAAAGGTGCTATCAGGAATCGCTTTTGCTTAAATTGTCATGTACATTGAGGAAGCACGCCTTAATAACAGCACTGCACCAATCTTGAAGCTGGCTGATCTGGCTAATCTGTACAGGTCGAGGATGGAACAGCTTGGCATTAAGCTCGATGCTAGCGTGAACACTACAAGATTGAAGGAAAGACTCTTGGCTCAGATCCCAGACCTGCAAGCTCAGGATGTCATTCTCGCATTCTATGATGACATTGGTGCAGCCCTGAATAAGGCATGTGAACGGGACAGTGACAGTGACGCCGTGCACCTGGCCCATGCTGAGAAAGTTGTGCGTCGCCACATGTTTGATGAGCAGAAACCCTTCACCGGGTTCCAAGAAGGCTGCCAACGAGACTCTGTGCCGAACCTACTGCTGACACTGTTAACATGGTCCTTGAAGGTCCAAGCATCAGAGAGCAGAGTGAATATCCAGCAACGTCAGTAGCCCTAACCCTCGCACAACTGCTAAAGTTTAAGCACAGGCGGCTTGAAGGACCAACAACATCTGCCAACAACAGACACAGCACTGCTCAGGAAACACCTGTACCGATGTATATAGGCCTGATGGTCCATGCCCAAACCAGGAAGAGGGAACTTGTGGACCGCCTTTCACATGTGGGTGTCAGTATCACGTATGACCGTGTGCTTAGTCTGTCAGTCCAGCTAGGAGAAACTGTCATACAGCAGTTCCACAAGGAACAGGTGGTTTGCCCTTCTAAGATGCGTGGTGACGTCTTCACAACTGCTGCGGATGATAATATTGACCATAACTCTAGCTAAACTATCTCAAAGGAGTCCTTCCATGACACAGGTATCTCACTCATTCAACACCCTGCCTTTGCAGGTCAAGGAGTTGACCGCAGCATTGTGATTGTTGGAGGTTCTGCAGGCCAAAAGACTGTTTGTCAAGCTACTACACAGAAGTTCCACTGGTTATCAGTAGCACCACGAAGGCACCTGTACCACCTAGCACCGTGGCATCTCTGAGCAGGGAGAACTCTGACAAGAACATTAAGGAAGAGTACTGGTGGCTAGAAAATGTGCGGAAGATTCTTGCACTTGCATCTGATGATGAAGAGAACTCTGTGAATCAGAGTGTGGACAACATGTCCTGGTCTGCATACCATGCAAGTAACCAATCTGCTGGAAGAAAAGTAATCTACCCAAGTGCCCTACTCCCTCCGTTCCACGAGAGTGCCCACACGGTGGCAATGATCAAACACTTGATGGATATAGTCAGAAAGGCTGTTCAACATCTGAATGCTGGGCAGACACCAGTAGTAACGTTTGATCAACCCTTGTATGCAATTGCCAAGCAGCTCCAGTGGAAGTGGCCAGAGATGTATGGGAAAGACACGTTTGTTGTGATGTTTGGCGGACTGCATATAGAGATTGCAGGTCTTCAGAGCTGAAGGAGGAGTTGGAGGAGTTGGCACACGCAAGTTCTTGCGTGCAGCACATGTTGCTCGCACCAGACATGCCCACCAAGTCACAGCGGCTGCATTATACATCCTGCAGTATCGGGCCTACAATAACCGTGACACAGATGCAGAAGATGAGCCTTTGGGGTTTGACGAATGGTGCTCAAAGAGGGAAGAGAGCTGCCCTCAATTCCAGTACTGGGCAACAGTCATGGCATTGGAGCTGTGTTTACTGGTCTATGTGCGATCCCTGCGGCAGTCCTCCTTCAGCATGTACCTTGATGATCTGACAGAACTCTTACCCTGATTCTTTGCTCTGGACCATACCAACTATGCCCGCTGGATCCCAGTTCATCTCCGTGACATGACTGAACTACCTATAAGACACCCAGATGTTGCCAGAGGATTTAATGCAGGCAATTTCACCATTCAGAAGACCAACCGGGTCTTGTCGGCAATCCCCATCGATCAAGCACATAAGCAGAATTGCATATTGCATCAAGAGTGATGGAGGGGCGGTAGGTCTTACAGACAACCCTAATGCCCTCCGGCGGTGAATGGTAGCTGGCCCTGAGGTTGCAGCGCTGATTGAGGACTTTGAAGATGCACAACAGCTCAAGGGAAGACGAGATGAGATTTTCCACCATGACCAGACAGCAAGTGTGCAGAACGCATTTGGGAAAGATGTCTGCTCACTCGTCAATGTAATGGAAGAACTGGGCAACCCATTCGAAGAGGAGAGCGAAGACCTGTTTGTCCTTGACAGCAAAGAGATTGCGGATCCATCGGCAGTGGAGACTGTTAAGAAGGCACAGAAGATTGGCCAACAACAGTTCCAAGCATTCACAAAGGAATGTCTTGTGGACAAAACAAAGCCCATTGATGACACAATCGACCGCAACCGGTTGAAACTGTTTGTTGGCTCAACGACAAAGATGGCAAGTAAGGAGAAGCAGCAGCTGACATCAATGAAAAGTGATGTCAAGCTATTCTCACGACTCTATATTAGTCAAACAACAGATGGAAACCTGGAAGACTTCTTTCAGCATGAGAACCAAGCATGGCCACCAGCGCTCTCCGATGGAGGAAGATTACGACTTGGGACCAAGAGTGACCAGCTGACATGCCTGGAGGACCTGTCTCCAGCTCAGACTAAAGCCCCTGATGCTACCTGTGTAATTCTTGATGGAGCTGCCATCATTCAGATGATGAAGCCAGTAGGTGCCAAGACATTTGATGAATATGCCCAACAGGTATTCATCCCATATATCTCTTCTCAGCTGCGCAGTGTGTCACGTGTGGACCTCGTTTGAGATACTTACAAGGATGACTCCCTGAAAGGCACAGCAAGAGCCAAGCCCGGAAAGGGTGTAAGGAGACGTGTGGTTGGGAGGCTGCCATACCAGGAAACTGGCAGAACTTTCTGCGGGTTGACAGCAACAAGACAGAACTATTCAGTTTCCTGTCCAAAGTCCTCCTTCAGGGGGAGGAAGACACCTCACTGGTGGGAAGGGGGTGCTCAGCACACAGCTACTGCAGGATCTCCACACCCTGGCCCCATGCAGCCATGAAGAAGCGGATAGTCGTATGCTACTGCGTGTATCACATGCTGCACAGCATGGCCACCACCAGATGCTCATTCACACTGTTGACGCTGATGTTGTGGTCTTAGCTGTGTTTGCCATAAGTCAACTACCAGCTGGATGTGAACTGTGGCTAGCATTCGGAACTGGCAAGAGCTTTCGCTACCTGGCAGCCCACCAAATAGCTGCGTGCCTCGGACCTGAGATGTCATGTGCCCTTCCAATGTTCCATGCTTTGACAGGCTGCGACACTGTATCCAGCTTTGCTGGACATGGAAAGAAGGCAGCATGGTCAACATGGAAGTCACTGCCGGAACTGATAGATGCACTACTGATGCTGGCAAATGGACCAAAGGAAATCCCAGATGATGCAATGAACATTATTGAGAGGTTTGTCATACTTATTTTTGACAGAACCAGCACCTGCACCAAGGTGGACCATGCAAGAAGGAAGCTCTTTCCACGGAAAAACTCAGCGCAATGGATCCTACCTACCCGAGCTGCTCTGGTGGAGCATGTCAAGAGAGCGGTCTACGAGGGTGGTAACATCTGGGGGAAGACACTGCTACCAGACCCTGTGCTGCCATCACCAACTGACTGGGGGTGGGGGAAAACAGAAGAAATGTATGAGACCCACTGGATAGAAGTTGCCACAAGCATCAAAATCCTGCCACGAGCTGATCTCTTGTGGCTGCAAGAGTGGTTGCAGAAAGCGATGCAGGTGAAAGAAGAATGCACTTCAGTGCACAGGCCTCTGCTTCTGTAAGGGAGAATGTGCCAGCTGACTCAGTACATTCACTGAACATTGTTACAAGTGCCTATGTTAATACATAACTGTACTCGCTACTGCTACGGTTTAATCCAGTTATCACTATAACATGTAGAGACAATCTCACCATTTTGTTGCATCTTCTGTCATTTATCGTTGCCTTACATTGTAATAAAACATATATTTCACTTTAACTTCTATGTAAATAATATTTGTGGTGCTGAAAACATGGAAGCAGCAGCTTGGGGGTGGCCAAAGTGTTCTATTACAGTAATCGCTGGCGGCCATTGTGGAAAATGGCTGCCATGGTCATCACAATGCCAATCTGCAATGGCCCAATATCCAGATTTCTTCTAAATATATTAAGCTATAAATGTACCAAATTTGGCACCTTTATCACAAAATGAACAATAGCTTAGCTATGCTGCCCCCGTTACATTCAGAGCAACATGGTATAGCCAACCATCTTATTCTGATACCACACCAACTTTGTCCATTTACTCAGTCAGTCAAGTGATCGAAAGCACTGGGGGCAAGTGCTTCATTGCCTTTGGTTGAGAATCGCTGCGAGGCGTAGCAAGCCCAGCGCACATTCACAAGACTAGAATATAGATCACTGTGATGTTGATTATACTCTAGCGAGAGATACAAGGTAACACTGTGTGCTGAATCAGAAGGTAGGCGTTGGGACGGAGAGGACTGTGTAGGAGGTTATTATCGTTTCGTTATATTTTTTTTCCGTCTTACTGCAGGTTTGTTTTGAAGAGCTGGCGAAAGGAACACCTCTTCGTTGAGGTGGGCGTCCATGTCCAGAACCATCCTGGGCTGCATCCCACAGGTCTGCCTCCCGGTGCCTCTGTCAAGTGCCTACGTACAACGTATGGAAACAACCAGAAGCTTGTGAATACTGTAAAGAACAATCTCCCCCCGATGTTTGATAGCAGTTCCATGCGTATAAGTGTGTGTGCCTGCAGCCGTATGCAATGCATGAGTGTGTGGGTTGTGTCTTTTTTAACTCAGGGTTATGACACCAATTTTAGAGAGTGGGCATGAGCCTTCCCAATTAAAGTAAAACACACACACACACACACACACACACACACAAAAACACACCATCTGTGTGTTTGCTCTAAAAAACAGCGTGGCGCTTTAAAGCATCAGCAGCATGAACTGATACATCAGCTAAAATTGCACCTTACTGCTTACCACCTTAACTTCTCACCATCTTCCCTTTCGTCGCACATCTTTATTATGTAATCTGGCCCATCTCCTTTAGACTCGTTCAGTTAAATCAACAGACACGTTACCTTATGAACTACATTAGCTTGCCAATCCCTTTATCTCAAAAGATTATTTGATTTGAGTGTGTGTGTGCGTGTATGCATGTAGGAAGGGATACATTGGGGGTTATTCCATCAAAGGTAAATCGGGGGAATATTTAATTATTCAAGTAGGGCACAGAGTCGTCAACCCAAGACCACTTAGGTGAGTGTTGCACCCATGCCTCATTTCACAGCTACTGAAACACTGGGCCGAAAAACACATCTAACCCATCCACGCCATCCACCCAGGCTTCTCAGACTGAGGCACATTTAGCAGCTGCACTATTAATGCAACTCAAGTACCTAGTGGATCTCACAAGGTCTCGCCTCTTTCAGGTGTACCACATGCATCCCATGTGTTATCAAAGCGTTATATCACATGACATAGGGGTGGGAATGGGCGAGAGACTAGTGCTGGGAAATAATTATGTATTATTGTTTGTCTGAATGCCTAACCATTCTTGCCCGTTGTTTGTTTGTTTTTACCTTGTTGTATGTTGTTTTGTGCAGCATCCTGGCCAGGTCTATCTTGAAAAAGAGGTTTTAAATCTCAATGAGACTTTACCTGGTTGACTAAAGGTCAAGTACAAATAAATAAGTCACTCTGCAAAACCATTACAAAATGGTTCTTTTTGTTTTTATTCCACCTTTGCTTTAGTGTTTTAGTCATCGGGTTTTCTGGTTTGATGGTTTGATGGTGATGGCATCCCCCACTCCACAACTCTACACCACCTCACATCTGCCTGCTCTGGCCTATTAACTGGGCTAATTCAAATCCTACAATTCCCTATAGGGATGTGTTCCATTTCGACTGGCTTGGGTTCCCACATTCATTACCGACTCCGGAGGGATCACAGTCATCGAATATAGGCTCCCTGGGCAGCGTGGAGCCTGGCAGCAGCAAAGGGTGATGGGAAAGGTAAGGGAAGCCAAATGGGAAGTATAGGGTGGTGATTTGAGACTTAAAAACTTGGGAATCAGCACCTATGACAGAAAACGTTCTGACGGGTGTTTATGTAAGCAGCCCCACCGGGAACAGCACATCACATAGAAATGGCTGAAGATGGCACATACTGCGTATGTAGGCCAGGACTTGAACGCTCTCAAAGCCAAATTTGTAATCGCACACTGTACACACTTTGCATAACAGGTCCCCCGCACACAGACACAAACCCCTCTAGAGAGTGAATTCAAATCAATGTCTGTAATTCCAGGATGGGCATCTCTGCTGCTTGCAACTCCCCAGTAAATAACTTATTAATCAAAAGTCTTTAATTACGATGCCAGATCCTATCAATGTGTTATATGGGACAACCATACGACAGTACCAGCATCTGTTGTGATTTAGGAACTGCCAAGTAAAATTAACCCAAGTAAACTTCACAGCAGCACTTTAATATCTATTGTATGTTTTGATTTCTTTATTGAGGTGTATGAAAACAAATCTACCTGATAGATCTGTAGAGGAGTGTGCCTATGGAGTCACCTATGAACAGCATACAGATTTGCACACTACAAACACATACACATTGTGATTGTGAGGCTTGTCTCGTCGACGCCCTGAAAACAGTTCTCCACATCCCCATAGGTCAACTCTTTTTGTGAGTGACCTTTGATTACAGCAATGAACACGTTATTAATTTTTTGTAGGGATGTAAAACATTGCTAGAACTAGCTTACCACAGCTATAACCATGACAGACGACTTGGAGATGGTGCGAAAGTACGCTCTTGCTGACAACAGAATATATAAATGAATAAATTTAATCACCCCAGCATCAAGGTAACAAAATGTGTGTAAAATAGGAAAATTGGGTGTTATTTACCGGCCTGAAAGTGTTTACACCGCGTCTTTGACATGCAAATGAGCATTCGGAGATGGACCGAACTGGGAGCACGCATTGTGCTGAGCACACACATAGAGGGACAGGTGTGATGGTCCGTACTTACAGGAGTGCCACAATCAGCCTTTCTAGGGGAATGTTAATGCACGATGACGCAGTGGCCCGTCACACACACGGGAGCATGATGGAATGGCCCAACGTACACACACACACACACACACACACACACAAAATGTATTTTATTTATCTGTTCCCTTATGTTATACACTATTCTCCCCACAACATCGCTTGTACAAAGCTTGCAGTAGAACAATCCCAGTACAGCCCTGAAAAACCTGGGATTTAGGTAGGTAAGACCTTTCTTCATATCCACAATTTCCTTGCTTTAAAATCTGTTAGTGATTCCTGTGGCATGTCCAGCAAGAATTCAACACTCATTCTTCTAAGTCTACTTTAAAAAGTATCACAATTCCCTGGGATTGCTTTTACAATGTCTCCCTATAAAATACTTTTCTCTACATTCCCTGTACTGTTGCTCCTCTTGCTATTCCAACTGAGACCAACAGTCCCTAGGGTAGTGGTCCCTATGAGCTGCATTGTTCCTCACACCAATAATTTACCATGATGACATGACACACATTGGCGCTGGTGTTGACGTCACAGATTTAGCTTGTTATACTCAGTACAATTGGCACATTGTAGATGCGCTACATACATGACAGACAACTGACATGATATGCACCTAATTTCAGAGCAGTCAATGGTGGTGAGTCCAAAAAGTGAGTCCAAAGTGCTTTGGAACAGGTGAATTCTTAATACCATAGCATATCTTGGTTTGTTTTTGCCTGTAACTGCCTCTTTAACAATCCTAGTGTTAAAGGATTGTGCTGAGGCCAAAATATTAAACGTGAATAAATAATTTTAAGTCCTATGATTAATATTTCACATGTCCACTTTGACTGCACTC
Organism: Lota lota; assembly: GCA_026745465.1. Taxonomy (NCBI): domain Eukaryota; kingdom Metazoa; phylum Chordata; class Actinopteri; order Gadiformes; family Lotidae; genus Lota; species Lota lota. The sequence continues at coordinate 7,689,668 of JACYXH010000479.1, read as the reverse complement.
ATCAAAGCTATGATTGTGAATGTCTTATTACTTGGAGCATGTGTTTTGCATTCAGAGTGTCGAGGCCTTCATGTCAGAGCATCAATGACCGAAGTGTTACTGATAAAGCAATCGGCGCATGGATAGTGGGGCTCAAAATCATTTACTGGCAATATCACAAGATAAAACCCATCCACAACCATAATTGTGTAGGCAATTAACTCCAGCACCTCAACCCAGCTGTCAGACATGCTGTCTGGTTGCTTTTAAGTGAAGAGTACATTTCAACCCATCTTTTCACAAAAAAGCTATTGAAAAAAGGCTTTCTACAAATGTAAAGAAAGCAATGCTTTCAGGCAATTCATGGCACTGCTTCATTCCAAGAAAGGTCACAAGGTATGGCATATTGGGGCAACTAACTAGCCATATGTATTTTCATTGGCTAGTGCTAAGGACTGTCTCCAGGTGTGCAATGCAGTCTTGTATCATAGGCTAGTGGTATCGACAGGCTTGTTTGACAGGATGTCTCTGATGCGGCCTGACATAGTAAGCCCCAGGCTACAGCTAACCTTCTGCTGGTTCCATTGTCTCAGAGAGAGCATCAGGGACACAAGAGAACATAAGGTTATTCACAGAGATAGACGGAGATAATGTGTATGTGTGTGTGTATTTTGTGTGTGTGTGTATTTTGTATGTGAGTGTGTGTGTGTGCGTGCGCGTATTTTGTGTGGGTGTGTGTAGTTTGTGTGGGTGTGTGTATTTTGTGTGTGGGGTGGCTGAGGAGTGTGAGCAAGAGGTATGCAAGCAAGAACAAATAAAAATGGCAACCGGAGACCAATAGTATATAATGCAATATTGAGTGTTGCTGGCTTTACATGAAGTTTAGCTCAGAATCAAACTTGCACGTAAAACAATTGGAATCACAATAATGAATAATTTAATGGCTGAACAATTTACCTGGGGTGTTTCCTAATTCAAAATCAGAAACTTTAACTCTGGCTCCCTGAAGTTGTTTTGCTGGACAGCCATGATGTCTTATTAAATATCACAAAACACGAAACACCTGGGCACACTGGCCTGGGTGGAATGGCTTAAAAGTCAAATTACAGAGAGGCTGGATATTACTGTGCGGATTTCACACTTTGAAGCTCGGTCCCATGCAGAAGCACACTGTATACAATTAAACAAACATGCAGGACCTTGTACACAGCAAACAAACCATGTATTTAACATAAGTTAACAGTATTAGCAATGCTCTGGAACTATGCCTTTGAATAGATGGCCCACAAAATGTGGCCCCGCTTTTAAAATGCAGAATACAAAACAGACTATTTAACATATGTAACCTACAAATGTGATGCTTTCGAGGCAATCTTTTTCAAATAATCATTTTTGTTTTATTGTTTGTGAAAATGTAAAAAGAAAAGGAAATATAAAACGTAAATATGATCTACTATGTCTCATTGAGCAATTTGAAACATGATGGTTCTCTAAATTTGGCATTGATACTAAACAAACCACTGGGCCATAACACTCTTTGCGTAATATTCGATTTTCGATTTTCAGGTTGTGCATCACGTGAATACGAAAAGGATGTGCTCCAATTTATGCTCCAAGACAGACTACCGAGCCTAAACAGCATTTATGGGCCCCAGCTTGCATGTAGTGCTGCAGCTGAGGTGGTAGGAGCAGCTCAGAATAACTGCTACAGAAGCTGTTGGCTGAATCATATCCTCTAAATAACCTGACTCTTACTTAAGCCCATTACACCATTGAAAAAAAGATATTTCCGAGGATGGGGGTAAAAAACTACATTAACAATAGTACAACATGATGACATAACTATAAAAACACTGAAATATGCAGAAGAAAAAAGATGCAGAACTGAGATTGACTGGGAAAGACAACATGAAACACAAAATGTGTGTCAGCACCCACGTGTGTATGCGCACCCATGTGGGTGTGTGTGTAGGATTAGCGCTTTTATTCATGTGTGTGCATGCTGACTTTGGGTTGGGAAATAAAGAGGTTATGTTAAAATTACAGCTCACTGCTCCTCTATCAGAGTTTGGTTGACAGTTCTTCTTCATGGATCCATCTGCTTTTACAACATGCCAACAGTATTAAATAGAAAAGGGATTTTAAAAGTCCCTCACTAAGCAGGTAAAATAATTGGACCCACCCCTCCCAAACTATCACCTCCGTTCCGACCTGAAAGGCACACATAACCTTGCATGACCCAGAGCCACAACTCCACCAACACCTCACCTTCCTTCCCTCCCTCCCTCTAGTTGCAGACTCACAAACCTCAGATGCATAGGGGCCCGTTTTAGCAAACAATTTGACGGTTCGCCGTCCCTGCACTCAATAATGAGGCTGTATGTAGTCAAGTGTTTTGCATGATATTGTAAAAACAAGTCTTGTGTACTGTGTTTAAATGTGTGGCCCACATATATCGATGTTTGGGTTGGCATAAAGACAAGTACATTTCACACTCGTTTAATTCGAGTGGCGTGGCTTTATTTTGTATGTCTGCCCTCTCTCTATGGTCATATCCTTCACTTGTGACGCCTGTGAACTCAACCAGGATATTGGACCCACAGAGTCAGTCTAATTGAAGGTTGCTGTGCACAACTCAATCAAAGGAAAACATATTGGTCAACCACACAAGTGGTATGTTGATTAGAGGACATGCCTGGATGTAATAGTCTACAAATTCTAGTGGTACAAAGCAAAACATACCTAGTGGTGCTGCTTGCACATGAACACACAACCCAAGTGCTTCAGCTGAGTACCAAGATTTATGAAAAAGAGGCTGTGAGACAATGATTGGTATCTGAGTTCAGTTGGAAAGCCGCTGCAGTATTTGTATGTGTCAGAGAGAGAGCGAGAGAGAGAGCACAACAGAGAGCGAGAGACAGAGAGAGAGAGAGCGACAGACAGAGCAAGAGAGAGAGGATAGAGAGAATATGATCTTATATGATATCCTGCAGATGAATAATGAGCCAGCTCAGGGATACATGCAATTAATATGTATGAGTGGATTGATGGACAAAAGGCTTTTATCACATTCAACTCTGACATAAAGACAATACACTATGGATAGACTCTCCCGGGGCGGACAGAAGGTGAGCGACTGCACTTTAGATCCAATCTATTTCATATTTAAACAGGCTTCGGTTCGTGACGGATCGAAGGAGATCACCCCTTGAGAACTGAACCATGGGAGATTACCTGTGCATGAGGATCCCTGCCCAGGAGGATTCAGCTCCACCAGACTACGTCCATAGCAAGTCCTTGAATGTAATCAGGTGCTGTTATTCTATAGGGTCCAGCACATCACGCGATGCTAGTTTGGTCCACCTCCCACCTCCTGATGAACTGGTTGTTGACTTGCATGGTTGAACTAGCGCTGACGTACAATATAAATGCCTTCCATTTGGCATTTGTTAACATTATTTCCAAAAGGGATTAAAAAAAAAAAGCACACTTTATGCATAAACAGCCACACAGATGTACAGTACATGCCCTTATCTGTGGGAACCATAACTTGGTGTCTACTGTGACTACAAAGGGGTTGTCTGTCAGAGTAAAGTAGAACCGTATACGTGGTTACCCTATTGAATATCCCTCTTAGGGATTGTTGCACCATTATCTTTTTTTTATAAAACTTTAGACCGTCAAGTGTAAAGTGTGGGTGCTAATGTAAAACTGAAGGGGAAAGGGGGAGAGAGAGAGCGTGAGCGAGAAGTACGGAAGGATGTAGCAAATGCCTGCAGGCTGGAATGGAACCAGGGTTGCTACTTTATGCAAGTATAAAGAAGTCACTTTATTAAGGTCTTATGATCACAACTATAAAAGAAGATCAATCAAATACAATCAAGTCTAAGGGTTCTGTGGTTGTATGTGAGTGTGTGAATGGAGACATGTGAGGATCACTTGGTAGGCCCAATAATAAGCCTGTGGGTGTGTGTGTGTGGGAGTGTTCTCCTCACATTCCCTCTATGTATGCAGGGCTACTGCTAAATAGAATACTGGCTGTCTGAGGCAGTTTGCTCCCTTCTTCGGCTTTCCCCTTGAAAATCTAAATCTGGAGGAACTTGCTCTCACACAGACCATGCCATGCTTATCTAAACTATACAGATTGTATGCCATATTCAAATCATTGATACAAATTAAATGTCACCGTGACATTTAGGGTTCCGGGGTGCAGTTTTCCGTATGATAAAATGTATTACAAGGTCAAAGGGTTTTCTCCCAAAGCATGTAAATCAATTTCATGAAAAATGTAACTGAATTTACATTCTTGCTTCTGTGCTATAGCACATTTCCAAGTAAGTGTGTCTGATTTGGAGAGATAAGGTATGAAGTACAAAAATACTATTTCTAGGTGTCTTTAAGCCATATTCCTGTTTGTCGAATACCACTCTCTGCATCCTCACCCAATAAAACCAATGGAACAGGATGAAAAGAAAGGAATAAGCGTATCAAGCCAAAACCAGGTTTGGTAAATGTTTCCAGAGAACATGGTTTAAAACTTTAGAACAATTGAAACTTGACCACCCATCTCTTCAGAGACCAAGTTTTTAGCCTATTCAGAACTTCTCTGAATTAGTCCAATTTCACGCTTGTTAACATTTTTAACATTTATACGCTCCATATGTGAAACTCTATCAGGATGGACATAAGAGGATGGAGAGGGTGGGGGGCAGGGGACTGTAAAAACGATTACTCTACAGTGATAAACTCACAGCGATATTTAATTTTTGACTATGTGTTTGTGTTGACTATTTATTATCTTTGACTATGAGTTCAAATTGTGTCTGACACAATTTGAACGCATAGTCAAAGATAATAAATCCATGAAGAAATGTTTTGTTCAAGCTTACACTGATAAATGTTTCAACTCAACCTCATCTGTGTAAGGTATGTGTTTATGAAATGGTGAACTAATCAGATTGAAAATATTTGAAAAACACATTCACATAAGAGGAAATAAATAAATATCAGGAAACAAAATCTGAAAGATACCTGCATTTTATATAAAACATCTATGGACTTGCCTATAAAATGTGTTAAAGTCTTCCAGTAGTCAAACTTAAATTAGCTTATATAATAATTGCCTAACCATTGTTTTTAAATAAAATTTTAACAGATAAAACGTCCTTATTTAAAAGATGCAAAATGGATTTAATCAGCATAAATCTCACTCTTCCCATCACCAAGTCCTTCCTGAATAAAATAAGATATTCTCAAATATCATCCTTATCATGCTTGGGAAATGTTTAGTGTCTCCAAAATCCCACAGAACTGACTGATAAAACGGAGCAGAGCGCATGAAAACTCTGTGAGGGTCTCCTCTAATAGTGGGCTTGCTCCGACTGCAGTAAGCCCATCTGCCATACTCAGCCCTGCTACCCTTACCATCTCGTACGGTCAACTCAATCGTTCTGCCTAAATAAATCACACGCATCATTCTCTCCAAATTTTCCACTCCACTGAAAATTCAAGACCTTACAACAGCACAAACTATGGAGACAATACAATTTGCAGCTTCACTAGTACTGCTGAGTCCGCAGTTGAACAATATCGGGAGGTCTACCCCCCCAGAATGGGATGCCCAAGCAATTCCAAGTACAAATAATCTCAGCGGCTGTTCACGTGCACACCATAAACCACATTTTACCAACATAAAAAAACGATGACAACGCATAGAATGAGTGAGAGGACGGTATTGAAAACTGGCTTAACAGGATTGTATTCTAACAGACATCCTGGGTTGTCTGGATTGGAGAGGTGAAGGTCTTACACGCTGTGCAGCTAATCTACGAAGCCCCATACACTTGGAGTGAGCGCAGGCACCAGCGCATTACAGTTGTCTACGCAGATACCTAGAAGATCGCCTGCACACAGAACCACAACAGGGAATGAAGATAATGAAGAACTCATTTTGCCAGTGCCAATTAAGAGTACACCATGTTATAATATTTCTTACTGTCTACTGCTGAGCTCCTCTGACATCAAGCTATAAAAAATAATGCTGCTGCTTTTTGAGGTCAGCGACCGCAGGGAGCTAACGGTTTAAAATGTTTGAACTTTTGGCCAAGTGATACAAAGCCTGATTTGGGCACATCGCCACAGGCGAGCACCCACATATCTTTGGGTAAAGACACAGATAAACACACACATGAGGGGGTAGACAAAAACCTCCCACACTTTGTTTTTTGTCTTATTCTAACAGCACTTCTCATTTGCACTCTGCCCTTCCTGCTCTTAACCAGGCGTGGCTATGAACAACAGCGTGTTGAAGAGTTGAGCAGCTATACTCCCAAAGCAACTCACACAGGGGCTCAGAGTGGGCGCTTGTAATGACTTCACAAAAACACTGCAGTGACTTCTACTTATTCTGTTCCACTGTTGACGTCCTCTACTTCCGCCTAGTCCTCCTCCTCTAAACTCCATTTAGCTCCCATTCTGTGTTCATTCGGTGTTCTCATCTTCTCCTTTCTTGGCTTTTTAACAGAAGATAAAGTGAAAGAACAATTTTCGTTTTTTCCCCCTCTTTTGTGTTGCTTATCTGACTCATCTGCAAGTAATGCCAGCTCTCCTCCCACCAATCGCCTCCTGTACTCCTTGTCACTTTAGCTTGTTTTAATGTCTACGGTTCTCTCCCATTACAAGGCAGCTCCTCCATTGTTATTTATAATATTCTCTTCTCATTATAAACTACAGTGTTCCCCTTTATCAAGAAGACCTAATTTTTAACAGAAAATGGTGTATGTTCCAATGTAGTCCAATACTGGTCTTTGTACAGAAGGAACAGTTATTAACCTCTTCATCACTAGGCCTCTTTCTTAGATGTTTGCCAAAAATAACATAGCCAAAGTAAATAGAGAAAAATTAAATAAATGTAATTTTTTAGAGTGAATACCACCTTGCGCATTATTACTTGGTAGCCCTACATTACTATAGGGCCATAGCATAACATCTGATGAATACCTGGGCCAATATTTGATGCCAATACAATTAAGTAGAGCAAAGATAGAGGTTTAAGTAGAGGTGGGTTTAGGTGAAGTCTCCAAATAGAAACAAATCCAATGCAAAAATGACTAAGCAAAAATAGATGTATCTCTCAAGAACCCATTGTTAAAATTTTACATCTGATCCCTCTAGTGAACAAGTTGAATATAATTGAATGACACCAAGCCCAGAGACGGGTTCTCTTGGGATGAAAGGTTAACCGAAATTTGTGTGACTTGTGGGGATTTTGCTTTCAAGGCATCTCTTCATAATAAGTAGCCCTCCTATAGTCCGTTGATACTGAACTTGGTCTGTCCACTAGAGTAGACATTCAATCCCCTTACTCACAGGGGAACCGTCACGTTCGGCAATTTTTTATATATACGAGTAATGCCTCATTCAACGTAGTGAAACAATCACATTCCGCAAACTCAACTCATTTTCTTTGAAAAAGTTGGACCATTGACGTCTATTTCCCAAATCGGACCACGGGAGAACACAAACTCCGGAACACTGAAGTCAATGGTCCAACCTTTCAGCATTGCTTTTCGTGGAAATAGATTTGCCGTTGAATTGGCTATAACACGTGCATGAAGCAGTACCCTCCTGTTTTAGCAAAAAGTTGAGTGTGACAGTTCCCCTTTAAAGATTCAAGGAGTGCAAGGGCAGTACTAACTGATCTGAGACAGCTTCAGAGGGAAGTTTTGTAATCAAGACAAGTTGATCGATGAACTAGAAAAGGGAGGACACAAGCATTTTCAGAAGAAAATCAATATGCCTTCTCAGATGCAGTAAAAGTTGGCTAATATGGTAATGATAATTTGTTATTGATCCCTGTATGGAAATTCTACCCGTCTTGATGAATTTAAGAAGTTCCATTAATCTATAGACAAATTTCTTGATCCAGACAGGTATTAGCGTTTAGTTCAAGATCAATATAAAAAGGTTCCTCCAGTGAATTGAGGTGGCCAGGTTGGAGAGCCTTCTGCTTCTAGGTCACCCTGTGGTGCCAGAAACTCATTAAAATGTTCATATCAGCTATATCCTGTATCAGTTTCCTTCTCCTGTACCTTATTGACTAATGGTAAACAGGTCTGTAAAGGATGTCCTGTTAAATAATACATATAATAAAGCCTCTATATGATTACCAATAAATATCCATTTCTGATTCCTGTGGCTACTTTGCACTCCGTCCAGTATTAGTTTTTTAAAGTAGGTTGTGCATCACTACAACCTTTTAGCCACTCCAATTTTGTTCTTGTACTCTTTGATTGTTCTCAGCCTAACTTGTAAGTGACTTTGGAGAAAAGTGTCTGCTAAGTGACTTATACTTTATATAATGTAATGTAGCCTCCCATGAACCTAACTCACACATGATACATTAATGTATAACCCTGTCTTCTCCTAATATGAGATGTATGAAATAGGAAAGTGAGGCCAAGTTCAACAGACCCACTCAGTTGTACCCAGAGGTACTGCTCTATTAAGTCATATATTTTTATAGACATTTCACAGACTTTGGTGATACCCATTATTCCCCAAAGCCAGAGTTACATAAACACAGCCTCTCTATTGGAAAATGTAAAGTTAGTTAAATTAAAGTAGCCTGTTGACATTATTGTGTAAATGTCCAAATAAATGTTATTTCAACTTTATTGGAAGAATAACCCCTTAAGATGAGCCATGTCGTTTCCGAGGAGGTCCAAAGAACAGATACTCATTACAGACATTTTATTAATTGCTCATCATCATATTCCTACAGGCTATATGGTTATGAATAATAAAATGCATTTTAAGTACTAAATACATATTATATGTTTGTATTATAAATTCTTATGATTTATCATGTGGACTACCCGAGAAATATAACAAACAATAATATTGAATTACCGGCTCTACTGTGGGCTGTAGTCAAGAGAATCAAACTGCATGGAATTAAACGGATCTGGATCTTTCCACCCAAGTTTTCTACAATAAAGAGAATGAGCAGAGTAAGAAATAATGTGCTTGTGACGAGTCTGCATGTAATGAGAGAGAGACTCTCGGGGCAGCACTAAAAGTGCTTTGGTATAACATCAAAGAGGAGGGAAAACATCCCTCCCTTTGTACACCCTCACCCTCTGTTCCCATTTCTCACTCCTTTATTCACACTTCCGCTCACCCCTTTTCTTCTTCTCACCCCTGTGTACTTTTCAACTAAATTTAAATCTTTTTATGTTCTAAGAAAGTCGGATAAAGGACAGCTTATGTTCTTCTTTTGGCCATGCTCTAGGTCCCATTTCCCTCTGACCATCCCTAACCAATCCCAGTCATGTCTTTTCACTGTCCCTAACCAATGGTGTTGTGTTTTGTCACAGCCCCTAACCAGTGTCTTGTTACTGGTTAGGGACCATTCAAATAAGTTTGACCACGCATCAAACTTATTAATTGTTATTTACTTTTTCACTTTCCGTCTCACGCCAATATATGAGTCAATCTCCAGCTCTCCTTCGCACTCACTGTTCACTGTCTCTAGCAGGTTATTTCACCTCCGGGATCCAATCTCACTGTGATTGATCCTCTCATCTCTTCTGCATTAGAGTGCGGGGGGAACCGGCCACACTTTTAACAATGGCAATAAAACTGATGACGTAAATGAAGCAGAGCCACATAATCAGAGGTGCTGATATAACTTAATGGAGGGAAATATGTCAGAGTTCCCTTCTCTCATCCACCTTGCGTGCAGAGATGGGCAAACAAACTACAAATCTTTGTCTCTCTCTCACACACACACACACACACACACACACACACACACACACGTAATGGAAAAAAGGTTAGGCAAGATCAATTAAAAAGGTAATTTAAGAATAAGACCAATTAATTTCTGTCTAATGCATCAAGTTTTATTTTACATTATAATAAACCAATTTGCCCAGGTCTTTATTCAGCATTGTCAAACATCAGCCCCAACATGCGCGCACACACACACACACACACACACACACACACACACACACACACACACACACACACACACACACACACACACACACACACACACACACACACACACACACACACACACACACACACACACACACACACACGAGCTGACTGGCAGTAGTAGATTTGGACAGAAGATGCGATCCTGTGGTGTTCTAGTTCTCTCGTCTCAGCACATTCACTCATCGGATCCTCATCAAATAAAGTGCAATTACTTTATGCTCAGGCTTACTAGAAGCATTAAACATCTGTCTCAACGACTCGATTAATCACTGAAGTGTTAAATATATGAGTATAAGAGTAATACAAGCGCATAAGGGACCATTTCCATACATACACACATATATACATACACACACATACATACATACATACGTATATATATATACACATACACACAGACACACACACACACACATAGAGAGAGAGAGATTATACAAAGAGAGCATGAGAGAAAGTGAGATCAAAGATAGAGTGAGTATATGAAATAGCCTCACAATTCTAGACCATTTGATTCTAGACCATAATTTTAAGTGCCATTTGGGTGTGAATACCTCATACTGTCGCTTTTAACAAATGGATTACAGTGACCACTATTCCAATACCAGCCCTGAAATGTTCCTCCATTAGAATGCTAAACACTGCTGTGGGCCATCTACCATGTTTCTAATTATCATTATTTCCACACCAATGTGGTTGTCAAAGACCAAATCCAGGTCCATTACTCAGTCCATTAATGCCCTTCTGTACAGCTGGTGTTTAATCAAACTGTTATATATGAGAACAATCGGCACTTTCCACAAATCATGTCGTCCCTCATTATCCTCACAACATTGTCCAGCATGTGAACTGTACATTTCTGTTTATTAAGCGTAACTGAATGTGTAATTGACGGTCCTAATGTCATAATACAGATAAATATATAATAAGTCATAAAAATATAAAACTCAAGCAAGTTCACCAGGAGGAAAAGCCTTGAGGTATGTAACAAGAAAATATTTGAAAATTAAACATTTTCAAAATCATTATCACAAATTTGTTTTTGTTGTTGTTATTAGCAAAATTAGGGCTAACTCAAAGTGGATAGAATCGTATATCGTACCTTCTACTGCATGGCAGTAGAAAACATGACGATCCATAAATCCCACAACCTTTATCTTTCTCATCAACAGAGCATTATGAGTCTGTGGGTACACGCATGTGTGCAATTGGTCCTTATGCATATGTGTGTATCAATTTGTGTCTCTGTGTGCCTTTGTGTGTGCACATGTGAATCCTGAAACCTCTCAAACTGAATAACGATATCATAAAACCCTTCTTTAGCCCGCAGGCAGCCAGCAGCACTAACCACTGTAGACTCAGATTGATTTGATCAATAATTCTACCACCTGCTCATTTAGGAGAAACCAGTAACTACTGTGGAGGCTGACCCAAAGCTTTTCGGCAAGGGTTGGCTGCAGTGTCCTATCGCTGACCCACCACAAGAAAGAGAGTCTTGAGTCGAAAGTGGATAAGTGCAGAAGTGGATCTGCCATGTTTTTCATCCATATTTTATAACCATCTTCCCCCCTGAATGAACCCATACAGGGAAGATTTTGACACTTTGCAGGAATGCAGATTTTATTGTATAGCGTCTCAGCGGTGAATTCATTCAAACTAAAATGAAAACACAGCAATGATGATTAACGCAATGCTAATAGAGCTTAAAGAGTGCCATAGCGAGCGCCTCCTATACGAATGGCGCCAAAAGAGGAGACTCATTAGTTAGACCCCGCTGACAAAGCTCAGTGATTGTATGACAACGACAAGGGTGGGTTGTAAAATAGACTGTCTAAGACAGATCATCATGTAGACTCGACAAGTTAGAAAGCAACAATGCCAATAGGCTACATTTGTTGAAAACTTTACAATCAAGTCTCTTCAGTGCTACCCAGGTTATTGATAAAGACGTACAACATTTTCCTTGCTTTTTGGCACATTTGTTTGAGTTCATACTTAATACAAAATCTGTGTATCGTCTAACCCAGGATCTTTGTCAATGTATTGTTATGATTTCAGTCTTTATATAGCCTGATCCAAAAAGGAAATAGAATTAAAAAAAATGAATGGAGCAAAGCACACGGAGTGTGACTGTAGCAGGGCTTTATACTTCCTAACCTGGGTTTGATCGAACCCCAGGGGTTCGGTGAGTCAGCCTCAGGGGTTCGGCGGAGGTCAAGACACACCCGTTCACCCCACTCGTATGCTTCGTGACGTCACACTCCGCTTGGCCGTCGTTGGCTGCAGCTGATCACGCCACATCGCTTGGCCTTCATATCTGTGCTGCAGGGAACTTGGTGCGCTCAGTAGTCAACTTGTGACTGTCGTGATTGTACTTCTTTTGTGATTTCCTTCTTAATATTGTAATCCCTTCATACTAACCATGTCGAGCAAAAAAAGAAAGTGGTCGGACGAATACGTACAATATGGATTCACATGTATAACGGAACGTGATGGCAGTCAGGGTCCTCAATGCATGATTTGCAATGCCAAGTTGAGCAATTGTAGTCTAGCACCGGCAAAACTAAGGGAACACTAAGGGAACTAAGGGAACATAAGTTGCATGGAGATGGGAAATACAAGAACACAAAGCTCACTGAATTCAAGGTGAAGAGTTTCAGATTAGATGAAAAGGCTACTCTGCCTGTTCTCGACTTCGTACTCATCAACAAACCGATCTTCATTTTTGGTCGAAGTAGTAGACTGGTATATCACTGGTTCAAGCCATTGCTGAAAGGACAAGCCCATAAGGCGAGGCCTACTTGAAATGGAAACCAGCTTTGTTGAAGATCGCGAATATCATGCTGGGAAAAGCTGCTGAAAATACGTTATCCCAAATTCCTTATTTTATTTTTCCAATTACGAAGGGTTCGATGAATGCGCATATGAAACTTGCGGGGTTCAGTACCTCAAACGAGGTTAAGAACCACTGCTTTAGAGTCATTACAAGCAATGGGAGATTTACAAGAGTAGTCCTGTCCCCGGCCCTCTTCCTATGGGGAAGTGGACCTAGGCTTAGGGTTTTGTTTTATTTGGTTCTTATGGGTTAGCATATAACCAAATCTTTTAAGGTACACATTCTCGTGATTTGATACCATTCTGTTATCCTATAATTTTCCATGTTGCTGGTGGAGGAATCAATTTACATCTACTGTCTACCAACACCATGCATAATTAGTTACACTGAGCCTCCAACTCCTCCACGGAGACAGGCAACAGATACCTGCACACAGACTCCCATCTGTTCATCGACCCTTTTTTACCCCTTTCCGCTCCCATGTTTTAACCTGCTCTGGTTTCTCCAGCTTCTATACAAGCTGAGCAGGAGGGTAACACACAGAACAATGTTAAGCAATTATAACATGGGAACATTTTATTTCAACTTTGAAATACATAGAAAGCGAGATGGGACAGCCTCAAAATCCCATTACTGTTTGCACCTATGTAATGACTTATTGCATGTCATAAGACAAGTAAAAGTAAGCAAACACTAATGTCTGCTATAGTCACTGAAGAAAATGAATACAAATTCTTATCATTGATGATGTCAATGCTTAAGTCCTGTATCGGGAAAAACGTTAGTGCGGAAAGAGTGGGGATATTTGACAGTTGGCTTGGAGCTGTTCAACTTCTTAAAGTGTAAAATGTGTGATAAACTGACTACAGCCAGAAAATGTTTGCTTCAAGTGACAGTATTTATAGTGTATACTGTTGAACCGCAGATAAAAAATAAACAAGCTAACAGACCATCAAAAGGCAGTTGTGGTCATTGGAGAGGTATGGGTATATTAAAAATAAATCGATTTTCAGCATCCCAGCTTCAGTTTTTCCCCAAAGCTATGTCCTTACTAGTTGAGACATGTGCAGACAAATCTGCACACAAGTGTACCGTGGTTACACAGTGTAAGCAATAAAACGAAATATGTAAATTAGCTATTTAGTACACTTATTTTCAGTGTCCCGAGTAATTACTTATTTAATTCTAAATAAATATTAATACTCATACTATAATAGTATTAATAATACTATACTTAATACTAGTACTATTAATAGTATTCAACTTATACTATCAATACAACTATTGCTTTACTTGGTTTTGCTGTGAGTAAATTTAGGAATCAGCCTTTTTCCCATATTTTGCTTACACAACAATAAATCCCTTTCTCTTCCTGTCTTGCTATTGCTCTGCAGAGATACAAAGGGGTAGAAAATAAATTAAGGTGAATCATCATTTCATGCAATGATCCAATCCTCCCAACAAATCCTTTATTAACTTTCTACACTGATTATCTTTATATTTTTTGATGTGACCCTTGTATCAATTCAGGCATCAAGCAGAAGTCTTGAAAGAACTTCTGTGAATACATGAGTTCATTATATCAGAATCAGACACTTTATTGATCCGCGGGGAGGAATTGGGTCACATTTCAGTTGCTCCCATTCTTTAGTAAAAATATATAGAAGCATTCAAAAGTATATGAAAATATCAAAAATAAGAAAATAAGTATTAAAAAATATGTGCATTATACTACAATATATAACAAAATAATAATATAAAAATAATATAACAAGATATAACAACTTCATATCGAAAATAATACAGCAGCTACATAGCTACAATGGGCTAACATGCTCTTCATACAGTGTCTCATTAAGGGAGACCCAGGCAGTTTCAAGGAAGATGTTGAAAACCTACAATCTACACATTCTAATGCTGAACTTCATGAAAAATATTTGTGTGTTTGTGTATGGCCGGCTCTAGCCCTTTTGGTGCCCTAGGCGATTTTAGATTTGGCGCCCCCCCTCCCCCAGGGGCGTAGATAGTATTAAAGGATATCAGGGGCTTGGCCCCAATGTGTGTGCAAAAGATGTTGGGGCCCACACCAAACACCTAAGAACCCACCAGTACTGCCTCATCACCACCCAACCATTCTACAGTAAAAATATGGATAAAAACCCCAGACACCACAATGGTTCAAGACAAATATATATTTCTATAAATTTAAATTACTTCTCAAACAAACACTTTTATTAACAAATATGTAAACAAAAGCACTATTAAGGCTGCACAACATAACTTTTGCAATAAACAAGGAGGATAAGAGAAAACCGTAAGAAAAATAAAATAAACAAGTCTTGTTTATTTCCTATTTCCTGTTTGCAGAAAACATTAAGAAATTAGAATAGACTAAAGCAATATTTTTCCATGAAAGGTTATAGTGTAGGATTGACAATTATTGACAACGTCAGACAGTCCTAGACGTATATAGGATAATTGTTATCCTGTATGCTATATTCTTTGCTTCAACATGTGCTATGTTTAATAGACCCCCCCACCCTAACACAAACACACACAGAGCGAAAGAGAGAGAGCAAAAGAGAGAGTGCGAAAGAGAGCGAGCGAGCGAGCGAGAGAGAGAGAGCGAGATATTAAAAAATGTGTTTCAAGTGGGGTGTTTCCCTCCACTTTCAGTGTGCATAATACAAGTGTACCTGGCCAGGGGAGATGAAAAATCGTGTCAGTCAGTGTATCACCAGGGCACAATTTACAGTCAGGAGAGGAAGACACCAGCAGGGAGGAGTTTAAGAGGTATAGCAGGCGGTATGGAGGACGCGGGTAGAATCAAAGAAAACGGTCAGGATGATCCATCACAGTCCCTACTGTTCAGGAGGATAGGGTATTCTCTCTCCCACCTTCCCTCCCCCTCATAGTACACATATGTGTAGTATACCTGTACAATACTATATTAAACTAACTACTTATTAATTTATATGTATTTTTCCTGTACCTAGGGAAAAATACAGATATATTATTAAGTAGTTAGTTAGTTTAATATAGTCCTAACTACTACTGTCTAAGAAGTAGTAGTAAGTAATTTAATATATAAATGTGAACAGAGCGCTTATATGGGTGTCCTCTTGGGGTCCTGAACAAGTGATCTTTAATGTCAATGGCAGCTAGAGGATAAAGCACCAGGAAGCTACTGCTGATAGGAGATAAAGAGGGATGAAAGCGAACAGTCACCGTCATATTCCATCTGAATTTCTTTGACAGGCACATGACATTGAAACATGCTGTGGCTTTTGACAACCCCTGCATCAACCAACTAGCTTGCACCGACCAAACGTCTCGCTCTAATGATTGAGTTTGATTCCAAGTTGAATGGCTTTTTTAAACACAAAGTGGCACAATAGAGCTGCATGATTAACTCATAACCACACAATAGTGTTGCTTGCTTGCTAGATTAATTACTTATGTATTCAGGCCAGGAGTGCAGTATTTTACACCTGCAGTATAACTGGCTGATTACACAGGAGGATGAACACCTCATACAACATGAGCATGTCAAGGAGGTCCCTATTTTCAAACCAAATGCTAAAACTATAAGGACTAATTAAGAGTCCACAAACACAAGGAATCAGGTTGCTCTGCCCCTTGGGCAGCTATGGCATATTCTCCACAGACAATGCGAAAGATTTCCCTCTTCATTGTGTATTCACTGCACTCAAACATCCAGTAGAAGCAGTGCATTGCTTTGATAAGAGCAGCATATGTGATAGCATAACCTCAGCAGTACTGGAAGTCCCATTGTTTTCTTGCTTTCAGCGATGGTCCCTATGTGAGACCATGTACTGCAGTTCGTTGTATGACGCGACCAGTTTCTGTGATGTTGTGGTGTCTGCTTGAACCTCAACCAAGAGCAGTGATTTAGATAAAGGCTTACAGAGCATGGTCATTTTCTACAGAGCCAATGTTTACGGCAAACATGAAATACATGCATGTGTTGCCACCGCTTGGTGGGAAACAATGAACCGAATTCAGGATGATTGGACATTTATAGGCAGCCTTGATTTGGCTGCCCAGGAGAGTAGTGTGTGCTAGATATTGCAGAGACTTAAACCAATTACACTCTCTGGAGATAAGATTGTAAGAGAAGCCAAGCAGGTTTATAAATAGTTTGGGTCTGAAATTGAACCAGCAAGGATTTTAAGTAAAACCATCTGGACCAAGAGCAACACAAAATGGTTATAGATTACAGATTAGAAAACAGTTTCATGCATGTATACACATTATGAAGGGTGTTCTATTATAAATTTACGCAACTAAAATTTTTATAGACACTGCATTTTTCTATAAGCGTCATAGCTAGACTTACCAAATTAAGCCTTGATTAGATGAATTGTGAATCATCATTCTGTCCATACATGGACAATTACTGTAGATGCGTTGACATTTTCTTTTTCAAGTTAAAAAGAAAAAAAAAGAAAAATCCAACCATTATATTGGTGGCAACAATTTCAAACATTGTAGCACCAGCGCCTCAAGTGGAAGATGTTAGTGTTAAGCCAAGTCAATGTTTCCCACGGTAGACTTTTACATTCTACTGATCCCAGCTCTATGTCTCCATCACATTAAGTCTATATTGACTACCTGAAGTAGGGAGAGTTTAAACACATACTGAAACAAGGTGAATCATGTCTTGCCTAGTCTGTACATATCCACTATATATTGATTCATGTCAGGAACATCCTCTGCAAGGAGGCTTCGTATTTTTTTTAAGATTAGATGAATGCTGCTACTGTCAGATGGTATAAAAAAGGAAAGTACATTGAAGGTGACACTAATCATTCATGAAGACTGTTGCTCCCATTACTCTACAGTCATAGAGCCAAACACATGGTACACTAATAAAGAGGCTGTTAATCAACTGGTTCATTCCTGTTTATTTATTTTTTGGGTTTTTGTTTCAGAAGGTAATCTGTCTGTCCACCTCCACACACATTTGGGACGTATTCCTCTCTCTTGAAAGCTAGACCGACATATGGGCGAAATAAAGGGTAGAAATAATGGGCAAGCTTCTCTTAGATGGTTTCACAGCTGCGGTGCTTAGTTTGGCAGGCAGAGTTGCCGGGACAATTGAAGGCTGAAAGCGAGAGCAGAGCCAGAGCAACGCATGGACACCACCTAAACGTGGCAGCCACAGTTTAATCTTGTTTTCCAAAAAACATCAAATCTCATACCATATATTTAATAGCAAAACCACTACTGGCTAATCAATTCAGACTTCTCACTAAATATTTAATCAGCTTTGTCTTCTCTCAACACACTCCTTTGAAAACATCAACTCACTGCTAATGTGCTTTCTTTGTAATTCTAAACACTGAATCTCAGAAAAAGGTAATGACACAACCAACATTATTATTTTTTAACTTTTCTCTGTTCCCATGTCCTTTTCTCACTAAAAAGGCCATGTCACCTGACGCTCTCCTGGCACAGGAAATACCTATCCTGCCCTTCACTCTCAACCCTTCCTTCAAGAACCTTCGTATTTAACTGTTTTTGCTCTCAATAATTTATGTCAAGCGTCATTAATATTCAGCAGACTTCCAGCCGACCCTGCCCTGAATAGAGACTTCTCGACAGAGATAATATGGTGGTGGTGAACTCTGCCTTGTTCTAAACTAAAGTAAAGAAATAAAGTTTGGGAAAAAGTGATCTTTCTTTCTATAAATCAACATGTACCTTCATCCCTGACTTTGACACATGGTTGTCAAAGACTTACACATATGCTAATAACATCAAATCCCCATGCAATGTATTGCATTAGCAGCAATTAACCCATGAGCTGTGAAGCTGAGAATCCTGGATAACCAACTCCTCCCAATCAGGATCTCAGCCAAGCTCAAATAACAAATGTTCCAGCATTTGCCATTTGTAGGAAAACAATGATGTAATGCTGGTGAAACCATGAATACTTTTGTTTCTAAATGTACATACAAATGTTGCATTTAACATTATTTTTAATAGCTCTACAAATATAGAATATCATTTCCAGGTTTACTTGACCAGTGGAAAATGAAGACTTCTTCTGGGACAATCCATTTTCAAACGATTCCATACAGTTGCTCTTCTGCGCTGGTTGAGAAGAAGCTGCCGGGCTGGTGCCAGCAGGCCCCTTGGCTATGACAGCTTGCTGGCTAACTTGAACCATTTACATATCCTCCCTGGCTGTTGGCAACACCAGGCGGCCCTTTGGGCTTTATCAGCCCCAAACACACACTGGGAATCAGTCACAATAACCTATCTATCAAAACCATTTACACACATAGACATTCAAATCAATCCAGACAACTGTATTGTTTCACCCACAAACACACACACACACACCCTTGTGAAAGAAGGATTGGCATTGTCGCAATAGCTGAAGCACACAGCCGTGTCAGGAAAAACGCAAAATAATGTTCTTTTTTCTAATATTTGTGTCCGAAATAGACCTGAGTCCTTTCGTGCTCAGTGCGCTTTGCTCCATTAAAAACAATACGATTCTATTTCGCTTTTGCGTCACCCTATAAACATGATCTGTGTGCGTTGGGCTTAAAGCAGTATTGAGGGGGAAGAGAACGGGCACAGATTTGAGAGACACACTGACACACACATTGATAAAAGCACACACAAACAATGGCCGTCAATAGATTTGAGAACCCCCCCCCCCACACACACACACACACCAACACACTTGCCATCAATAGATAAACTGATACAGATACCAGTGTTTACCCTACGATTTTCCAGCAGCGGTGCTGAGGGGTTCTATTGTTGATTTGCGAATGCACTCTGCTAATGTGCGTGTGCACAGTGCTTTTCTGCGTGTGCACAGTGCTGATGTGCACGTGCACAGTGCTGATGTGTGTGTGCAAAGTGCTGATGTGCACGGGCGCTGAGAGGTTTTAGTGTGATCACTGATTCCAGAAGGGCTCTGGTTAATTTGAACAGAAATGCTCTCATACAATGTTATAAAAATATAGCATAAAAGAAAATAGCATGGAGCGCAATATGTGCTCGTGCTGGATGCATGTATGGAAAACACACTGCATTGTGAATAGATTGGTTGTTGCCGAGAACCTCACATTGGCGTTAACATTGCATAGAAAAATAATACACAGCTACAATTTCGACTTACTCTCTGGCGAACAGTCACAACACAAACAACCATGAAAACAGCGAAGGAGTGTTATTAGTCGCGCATTTAAAGTGCCTAGTGGGAGAGAGTCACCTGAACCCAGCGCCTTCTTAGGGCATCTTTGCACCCTTGTTCCTCTCATTATACCCTACAACTACCCTGGTCACTCGGTCACCCCTGTAAACAAAAATGGAATTCCCCATGCTTTTGTTTGTACTAAAGATTGATTAGAGTCCATTGCTTTATCTTAGTCCATTTAATGCATTAAAGTGCAAATGCTTGCAATTTCCCTGGAATTAAAATAATCAGCTTTTAGTGCTCTGGAAGCTAATGTGATTACAGAGAGGAACTCAAAAACACAACCCCTGATAAAGTGGGTAGGCATCAGGGCTTCAATTCCATTTGTTCACAGACTGACCCTTCCTGTTCTGATTAAAGAAAAACAGAAATGATTTGGTGTACTGTGTTATACAATACTGTAACACTGAGTGTTTCGCCCTCAGAGAATACAATTCTAATTGTTTACATTCAGTTTTGATTGTGTGTAGAGTGCTCTTCAGCATGTCCAATTTCAAATTCAAATGTGAGTGAGAACAATGTGTTTTTCTAGCACATCTGATGTTATGTCTTTTCAATACAACTCGTGATTTGAAAACCTGTATCCTGCTGCTTGTTGAGTGGACACTTTACTGTGGGCCTGGGAACTCAAGATGAAGATTTTAATTAATTTAATTCCCATGATTTTCTATTACTGCTGAGTGAAGTGTGTAGTTCAGCGTATGTGTGTGCATGTGTGTGTTGGTGTGTTTAGTATTACTTTACTTTGATCAGTTTTTGTACACTATGCTGCTTTGGGAAGTTTAATTATTCTTAGTAAATTAAGTATTAAGGAGGTATTTTTCACAGATCAGACGTGTTTTTTCAAAAAACACTTGTCTACAAGTGCTAGTGTAGTACAAGTGGTTTAGCCGTCAGACTACATAATACAGTCTGCTCTTTCACCTGCTTCTGTTGTCATGCACCATAGACTAAAGTATGTTGTGCTCTAAAGTGATCCAATTATTCACCTGATTGATTCAATAAAGTATGGTGACATCTCCCAATTAAATTACGGAATTTATTCACCATTTCCATTACCAGCAACAACAAAAAACAGTACAGTACAGTCATCAAGGACAGCGCCTGTTTCATCACAAAATTGTTGTGAGGTGGAGAGCGACTGTGAATAACTGGGAAATACCCTGAAATACTGTACATGTGTCCATGCCTGGCACAAGAATATCAGACGCTGTACTGCTATTTAACCATTTTTCAAAACATACCACCCTATCATATGTTTACAGTATTATCTGTTTTGACAGTATGTGATGAATCATATGCTCTACACAAATAGTTCAGAATGACTGCAACAATGGGCTGAAATAAACGGTGTTTATCTTTCTTCTTCTTTTCCTCAAAGCTCTGTATTGATGGGATAAAACTACAATTTAATTGCCTGGAAAATGCAGAAATGAGTTACGTGAATGAGATTACATTGAAAGATGTATTTATTTAGGCTGCTATTATCTTTACATTCCACCATCATTTCGTATGCCAAATTACTGTTATCCACATCAAAATAAAAATAAAATTGTAGTTGGTTCAATGTCTACCTCGATAGCAGATTTGTACTTGCCTTGTCTATTACCTAGCTAGCTATTAACTTATCACACTCAGGCAGTTGTATTTCAGATGCTTTCTTTTGAAAGATAAAAGCCATTTTGAATTCAATGGAATACTGATAAAAGGGATTAATATGGACATCACAAGAAAGAAATATAGAAAATTGAATATCTGGAACCCTCTTATGACCTCAACATATTTGCGCCAGTGGTCATTTCATAGTGGATGGTATAATGCTATTGACTATAACCTGCTTCTTCCCCATTGGTCCAACTGGCCATTTTCACCCTTCCATACATCATCATTACCACTAAAGGAAGAGCTGCGGTCTGTCGGCCCGTAACGCCCAGGCTTCCAAATACTACGATTTGGCTGGTGATAAAAAAGTTATCAATCCCGAGCTCACTGAAGCCCTCTGTGGATGATGGGCATATAACTACCTCTATTAAACTCCAAGTGACCATCGTCCATCTTCTGCCAAGATTCTTGAGAGGGAATCAGATAGGTTATACCAAGTCAAAGAGAGTTGGACAGCACAAGCTTCATGCACCAAACTGTTTGAGTAGGTACAGTTTCACAACTTGGTGAGTGACATGGAGGCTAGAACTGTACAATAGTAGCATGTCTTGGACAACATAATTTCACAGAACTAATATTATCAGGAAAGAGTAATTCAACAATTATTTTTAGCAGGTTTGGTTACAGTTGGTTAACATAGTTGCTACGTTCAGCTGGATACATACAGTCCAGTCCACCATGCAGAAGGGAATGTATTGATGCTTAAGCCATTTTAAAAGGGTTAATCAATATTAACTATCGGATATCTGCTTTCCTAGACCCATGGTTAATTTTCAACCTGATCCGTAGGAGGGCAAACGGGATATTAGGAATCGGAACAGTACGTTTTTCTCCAGTTTCACCATTAGGGAAACTGGTGTCAGCAAACAATAACATTATTCCAAACCGTCAAAATACTAACCAAGAGTCCTGTACAACAGTGTTTTTCAGATTGCCTTTAGATTATTGCTTTTCAGTCTTTCATTTCACCTTTTCCACTATTTGTTAGTATCAATAAAATTTCCTTCAACTGACCCGGAAATAGATGTAGTCATGTTATACCATGGAGTATAGTATATACTTCACATCCGCCAAATATCCGGAAGTAATCTGGAGAATGACAATAGCTATAAGTGCCACCTCAAAGTCTGTTTTTAAATAATTGTATAGGCCTATGTTGGCTCTACCCCCCCTCCTCTTTTTCATTGGCTACACTTTGCTGCAATATACTTAACTCTACATAAAGTACTTTAATGATGGTCAGTGGATTGGAGCATTTAGTGAAATTATTTCATTATGCCAGTGCAGTGCAAAAGGTCACATGACTGTCTTGAGATTTCATATTTTGGATCCAGCAGCACAAGGCTGCATTTCTTAAAGTTAAATTGACAAATCTAATTATTTTGATGTGTACAATGTTGAATAAGATGACAGTAACAGAGCTAAGGACAATTACACTATTGAATGTACAAAACACGTTTATAATATCTGGATTATGGGAAAAAAAAGCAATATCTAAAAGGAAAAGTGATTAGAAACAGAATTTATTCATTATAGCTCAAGGTATCCCATAAGATATTTTATTAATGTCAGGGATCTTCCTTTTAAACCCAGCTCATTAGATTTATGTGAATGAATAATTCAGGCTAGTTCAGCCTAAAAACATATTTCCTGCCCTAGGATTAATTGAATGTGTGTAATGTAAAAAAGTATTCACTGATTAATGCAAATTAATGATTCTAATATCTCAGGAGATGAGCTAGCACATATTTTTTCCAATGTCGAAACCATCGAAGTGAGAGATTATAACAATTCATGCATAAAAAGATACACCCCTTTCAGATATGCTTACCTTGACAAAGGCCACCACACACTTGCTAATATAAACCATTACAAAGTTAAAGCACTAAATCTTTACATCTTTAACAGGAAGTTATGACTTACTTAGAATCCAAGCACAATGTAGGGCTGTTAATCTTATTTCCAGTGCACAGAGCACAAATAATTGTAACCAGGTCATCTTAAAAAGTCTTGCCTGGAGCATTCTGCTTTCTCTTGGCTGGCTATTTATACAGCTAATGTGACTACTTAAAGAATTGGCCATTGGTCGCTTCAAGTGCCACATCTGCAATTCCAATAGAAGTTTCTGTGTGAGGTCTGGCCAGGCAGAAAAGTGGAGAAAATTGGGGGAAAAGGTTAAAGATGAGAAAGAGCCCTGTTACTGCCAGATAGCACAGATGGAACACAAGCCAATTAGAACCTGTGTGGAGGACGGGCACGAGTTATCCGCTTAAACAGAATCTCTTTCTCTCACTAAGAGAGAAAGTGTCTGCGCTGTGTGTTGTAGAAACGCTCCCACCCTGCTCCAGAGTCACAGCACAGCAAACTTTATCCAACAGACAACAGGAAAAAGTATCAAACAGACTATCAAGCGCTGGACAGGAACAGGGGAGGGAGCGTCCACCATGCAATTAGTTAACACAGGACAGGGGATTGTGATGGTGTCAAGTTGTACTTTTAAACCCTTCCCCATTTTCAATTATAAGTTGTTGAAACCTATGTACAAACATTCATAGTTTGGTGATTTTCACACTGCTCCAATAATTAATCTGTAGTGTGCCAACATTATTGTAGCAATAGCAAGCTCTACCTCTCAAGCAACAATGGAGTGTTTTTTTTTCTTGATATCTTTGTTTTGAAGAGGTTTGTTCTATTGATGAGGTCCACTCTGGTTAAATTAAGCTCTGTTGTGCTCTTCAAGGGGATGACAATGCCATGGCATATTCTCAGTCACAACACAGACAAGTGGACTGCCTAATTGTGAATTTAAATTGGAGATAACACAAATAGTGCAACACATGCTTTTGAATACATAGAAGATAATTTAACCTGCAACATTTAACATGTCATGGGCATTTTCTTGATTAACTTTCCCTTTCACACACCAAAGTTATAGGAGAAAACAAAAGCACTGATGCCGACGTCCCTGTTTGACTCTCTGAAAGGGAGCATTCAGCAGATGTCTGACGAAGCTGCATTTAAATAGGATTGGTTGTGGGACAAGAAAAAAGGAAGAAACCTCTAAAGGAGTCAGGAATTGTGGAGAGCTGGATTTAGGTGTACAGTTTACTTGGCCTGAGGGACCTCTGACCTGACTTCTGAAATGAGAAAAAATAAAAATAACATAAACAATAATGTATTAAAAAAAAAAGAAATGAAGATCACAATGTGAGCACCTTTTCCCCTGACCATCACATTTATGCAAAACTCAAACTATCAGTTAATTTGTCTTAACGTTGATCCCCTCATGCTACATATCTCTGTACAGAGTATTTTCTATGTTGTATTTTCTATAAATAGTAATTGACCTGGTTAAACAGATAAAGGTGTCCAGCATGTAGACGTGCTGTTGTCAATACATTATTGATAATATGTATGTTTTTTTCCCCATGCTCTGCAAACAGAAGAGGTTACAGTATGCTGTTCTTGTCTGATGTAAAGTGCACTACTTATCGAGATATATGCAGAACGTAAACAAGCCAGATCAAGTGTGGCTCTTGGCTATAGGTAGGATCTGCTTACATAAACTCCAGAAGTATCCCTTTGGCGTGTATGAGTGTGTCTAGAAAGGAGGGAGAATATTTGGAAAACAAAGTTCCTTCTTCACGTGCAAATGGGGAACAGGGCTTTAGGGCACTGCATCCGTGTATGGATCAAAACATGAATCACTCCATCATTCAATATCGCCCACGGCTGTTTAGGGGCAGAACACAGGAGGCCTCCTGCTGAGAGTGGGTATAATGATACAGGCATGGGGTCTGCCCAAAGTGGGTGTAGCGAGGGATGTTGGGAAGCAGGCAAGGTCTCCCTTTGTTTCTGAAATCAATAGACTTGGTCCATTCCAACCCTGAGGGGTCACTTGCCAAAGCTGAAGAGATCTTTTAACTTTCTAAGACACCAGCAAGAGCAGGCCTCCACAGATAGAACATGCAGCCAAGCTCCACCAAAATAATCTAATTTCATATTTGAACGTTCAGCTAAGCTTGTAACAGTTACTGTCTTTCAATAAAGCGTTCGATTTTCATTTTATCAGAGGGGTCTTTTGCAGAATACAGAAATACAGTGTCTTTCTCAGGTGGGGGATTTGCAGTCTTCAACAACTCCTAGTCCTATAGTCTTCCTTTTGTAGCCCTTGCGATGTTGGAAAGATGGATGGATGAATGTCTTTAACATTTGAAAAGAGAAAAAAAAGGGGAGAAGGCTCAACAAGGCAGTTGCAACACACAAAAGGCAACATTAAACAGACAGGGGAAGAAATAGAGAAACCCACAGGGAAAATGTATGGGTGGGATATAAACATAAATGTGACGGCTGTGGGGCTGGAGGGTGGGCAAAGAGTAAACGGAAGCAAACGAGCAGTATCCTGTACAAAGAGACTAATCTAGCTGAAGATCTGAGCTAAATTTACTTAAATCCACACGAGGGGAAAAAACGAAACAGAAAATAAAGCGAAAAAGGGAAGGCGGGAGAAACAAAGACTTACAAGGCCGTGGTGAAACCAAACGCAGCTGGGGACGATTACAGTCATAGAAACCAAAAGAGAGGATATATAAAATGATGACATGGAAATGAGAATATGATGGGATGGATAAGATTGGAGCAACACATGAGATTGAGTGACGTGATGTTAGAGGGAGGGACAAGACAGCAGAAACGTAACGTAATGGCAGCATGGAGAAGGATGAGCAGTAAAACACTCAAGCAGCTCATGTGCATGAAAGGACGACAACAGTTGGCAAGAGAGAGAGCGAGAGAAATGAGTGTTGTGGGTGATAACAAAGGCAGTGCAGCTGCATAGGTGTGGTGAAGAGGGGGTTCCAGAAGGGGGGTAAGGGTCCTCAGAGAGACACATTGAGAGACATAACACTGGAGGTTGGGTGGTTCAAAATCTCAACAATAGTTGGGTAATTTACATTGCCATAAATGTACACGACGTGTCACTTAGGAGTCTTCATGTTAACCTAGAAGAAGAGCGTCCATGAGACACAAATTAATTTGGTAAATTTAAATGTATGTCAAGATAATTTTAGCTGGAAAATTGCTTCTCCACAAAGATCTACATTTTTGGCATTCATCGTCAAGTACAATAAAAAAAAAGCCTACATGGAAATCTACAGACAACCACTAAACAATGAAAAGAGCATCCTGACGCCCACAAATGTCTTTTGTAATTAAGATTTGTCCTTGCACTGTAGAGTTTGAAACGAACGCAAAAGCCAAAGAAGTAAGGTCAGAGATACCTCAGACAATGGAAAATGTACACCCACCTCCAGCTCTACAAAGATCAGTCTTTGGTCTCATGTGTGCAAAAAAACGATGTGTTTAAACTGTATTAAACCTGACCGGCGCTATATTTGTTCAAGAATGGGGTCAAAGAGCCGCCGCTTTCACTTTATACTCTTGGCCAAATGGCAGAACATTGTAGGAGTGATCTTTAAAAATACAAAGCAAAGTATTACATTCCCTCGAAAGGGCTTATGTTAAGGTCAAGTGTGTTGATCATAGAATCAGCTTGGTTTGATCCCCGATCATGAGGCGATGCTCTTCCCAAAGACCGGTGCATGAATCAGTGACATTCCTCAGAGCTTGGACAAAAAAGGAATGTATGATCAAAAAAGATAGGCTATTTTAAAAGTAGAAGAGGAAGAAAAAAAATGATATCAGGAGGAAATTTGTTTCCAGGAAAGGGTCTTCTGAAACGACTGACATTTCAAAAGGCTAGACTTCCTGAGAGGCACCAACTCTTCCGACATTAAAGCAGCGCAATGCCTTCCTGAGGCACCGACTCTTCCGACATTAAAGCAGCGCAATGCCTTCCTGAGAGGCACCGACTCTTCCGACATTAAAGAAGTGCAATGCCTTCCTGAGAGGCACCGACTCTTCAGTTATTAAAGCAGCGCAATGCCTTCCTGAGAGGCACCAACTCTTCCGACATTAAAGCAGCGCAATGCCTTCCTGAGAGGCACCAATTCTTCCGACATTAAAGCAGCGCAATGCCTTCCTGAGAGGCACCGACTCTTCCGACATTAAAGCAGCGCAATGCCTTCCTGAGGCACCGACTCTTCCGACATTAAAGCAGCGCAATGCCTTCCTGAGAGGCACCGACTCTTCCGACATTAAAGCAGCGCAATGCCTTCCTGAGGCACCGACTCTTCCGACATTAAAGCAGCGCAATGCCTTCCTGAGAGGCACCGACTCTTCCGACATTAAAGAAGTGCAATGCCTTCCTGAGAGGCACCGACTCTTCCGACATTAAAGAAGTGCAATGCCTTCCTGAGAGGCACCGACTCTTCCGACATTAAAGAAGTGCAATGCCTTCCTGAGAGGCACCGACTCTTCCGACATTAAAGAAGTGCAATGCCTTCCTGAGAGGCACCGACTCTTCCGACATTAAAGAAGTGCAATGCCTTCCTGAGAGGCACCGACTCTTCAGCTATTAAAGCAGCGCAATGCCTACTTAAAGGTCTAGATGTTTTTGATATAACATCCAGAGCTTTAAGTAAGCATTTAAACATATAGTACCATTAAATACATGAGCGTGAATGTATATGTGTTTGTGTAGAGGTTTGAGAGAGAGTGGGGTGGTGGAGGCAGAGCCTGGGTTAAATAATAATAGGATGATAATAAATAATTACAATAATACTAATGATAATAATCATCATGTCAGGTATATTTTATAATGGCAGTTGCAAAATGCTTCACGTGGATTAAAAGGAGGAAGGCTTTACAGGTTAGAGGTGATAAATTAAATTATATCCTGAATGTTATGGGAAGCATGTCAACAGAAGCCATCAAGATCGGGTTGTGTGGGATCTTTGCCAATGATTAATTAATATTCTGGCTGCAGCAGTTTGCACTCACTGGAGGCATAGTTGTGATGAATCATTGAGACAGGTAAATAATTACAATAATCTAGCCTGGATGAAGTCATGCATGAATGCTTCATGTTAGAATACATAGGACGAATGTGAGGATGATTTGCTGAGCAAATTTTTGCCACTTTTGCTGTATTTTATTAAAGAGAGTTTACCCTTACAATCAGTAACTTGCTGTCACTGATTGTACCAAAAACAACAGTTTACTAATTAAAATAATAAAAAAGCGTCCATAGCAGTAATTGTAGACTAGTCACGACACAGGGCAGGGGGTGACAGAGCACGACTGATCAACGTGACTTGTGGCCACTCCTAAATATATGAGGCAGCAATCAGATACATTTGACTTGTTAGTAGTCCATTAATCGTGTACCACATAATTTTAATCCAAGAGAACACACCTGATAAGGTTTGGAGTGTCATTTTTACTTTAGTTTATTTATGGTTTTTTTCTGTAAAATATTTCAACAAAACAAAAATTATTATGACAAACAATAATTATTATGTGCAGCAAACCTTTGATTGCCTTCCATAGAGTATTTGTACAAATTCCCTTGGAATTTAAAAACAAATCTAGCTGATTTTTGATTGTAATTGCATTCTAAAACGTCTACTTGATGCGGTGTCCAGGATATAAAATTATTATGGTTGAAAAATCAGGCCACAGAAGTAGGGATATAATGAACCCCTATTTATTCTAGTTGGCTGTACATCTGTGTCTTTGCGGTAGTTTTAATAAATAAGCATGTCGAACCAAGGAATACAAAACATTAACATTAAACACCAAAGCAGTTACAAAACAATTACCAATGTATGGATGTTGGATGTGGAGAGAAAACACAGCAAGCAGAATGACCAAATAGGAAATAGGATGAATACTGGAGCATGTGGAAACCATTACTGAGCAGTGGATACAGAATTATTGGCTGTACAGAACTGAAATATGTGACGAAATTGGCAAACTCAATGTTTAATCGATAGGCTACAGAACAACACTATACTTTCCATTGCAAACTGCTGTGTGATTATATAAAACCGAACTCATTTACAGTTACTGCTCAATCAATTTTCATTCCAAAATCTAGGTAGGAACTAGAATTGATGCAGTTTTGGTGTGGGATTACCTATTTTTTAAATAAACTTAATTTTGTCAAGCATTTGGGGTCATCTAGTTTTTCTTCATCTTGATTTGATACATTCTGCCCTTTTCGCGGTAGTAAAAACACAGGTGTAGCTCATGACATTAACTATGGGTCAGTTCAAGTAAGGTATAGCAGTGAACAAGTTTAGACAGAATTGTTCATAACGCCCTCAAATTTTACTAAAATCACTGTTACTCACAGCCTCAAGTGGCTAAATGCTTTTATAAAACGGTTACTAAAACAGTAACTATATACTACCTAGTAGCGTTTTTAGTATTTAGAAAAATAAACACACAGTAACATAATATGTGACCATTTATTGAAAACAAATCATTCTTCCGCCATGCAATATAGATCCTCAAGACAGCAAAATTGTTGCCAAGCAACACTGACTAACAAACAGGCAGAGATTGGCGGCGCATTAACGATTAAAATGAATTGTTATACGATCACAGGTGTGTTTTTTACAATGGCGTCAAGCGAATCAGAATAAAGGACCAGAACTATCCGTTTTACAAAAGTAAATATTGACCATGCTGGTGCTACGACAGACTTGCAGCCAAGCTCCACTAAGACTAAATTAAAACAACCTAATGTGTAACTAACTTTTGGTTCTGGATTATAATATGAATCTATTTACTTAGCTCAGCGATCCTAATCAATTTGATATTTGAGCAGTTTAACTGAATCAACATGGGCCATGACTAGTTGAGGGTTCATTTGAAAGACGTGGTGAATGTTGGTAAGAATGTAAATACAGTGAAGCCAGAAATATAGCTGGCAAGGCAGATCCTAGCTGTGCATGTTCCCTGTTGGCAAATCCAAATCCAAGAGGAAACAAAGCAATGTGTTTGTGTGTAATTCGTGAAGTGAGGTTACATTTTGGGATAAACAGTACACAAACTGTTCAAATGTGAACAATAAAAATATTTATGAGAATAGCCTTGAGAGCAGCTTACACTTTCTTTGGGAAAAACCACACAGTGACATGACTAATTTAAGTGTTTCGGTTAAATTATACTAGAGAAGACCAGGGGAATCAGCCTGCAGAAGCTTAGTCACATGGCTGGGCTGTGACTCTGGCAGCCAAATGTGAAAATGAAAAACATGGTGTAGCCACACAGTCTTTAATTACAGAAAAGGACCTCTGACAGACCCTTTCGTGACCTGGTTTATTCCCTGGAGCGTGCAAACACACACACACACACACACACACACACACACACACACACACACACACACACACACACACACACACACACACACACACACACACACACACACACACACACACACACACACACACAGCAAGTTGATCTATATTATCTACCTCCCCTCGCTCCTTTCATGTCTCACACCGTTTATATTTTGCCTATAGCCGGTGTAATTTATGATCCAATGAAAACAATTTACATACCACCATGAGGCAGCAAATTATGTCAAGAGGGGTGCCGGATATGTGACCCCAGTTACATTTTGACAGAGCTGTTCTAGTTTTACTGGAGCAGCTTTTCTAGCCATTATGGCAATAGTTTAGCGGCCCAGGAATCTCAGAGACCAATTGCATGCGTTGTAAATCATCTCAAGTGATTTATCGCGTCGTTTTGACGCGAGTTAGCAAGTGAGATACAGAAACAAACAGTGGAGAGACTAGACCAGAACTGTCAGAAAAACGTAATTTAACATGCCACGCTGTAAACAGTAAAGTTATGGTAGTAAAACAGCTTTTATTCAAGTATGGACAGACTCTTACATGTAGGCAGTTCAAAAGCAGTAAGTCTCATATGTTCCAAGACCGCGGCGATCGTACATGTTGACCATGGTTAGCTCCACATACAGCTGTGAGGCAGCTTTCTCTACTAAGAACAACCCAATATTGTTCCAGCCTCAACAATGAGTACCTATACATGCGTATGAGATTGGCCCTGACACCATTCCAGCACAGATTTAAAATCCTGGCAGGACGAGCGCACTTCTCTCACTGAACCAGAGAAAGCGGGAATGTGGGATATAAGAGGGAAAGAAAGAGATAGGATGCGTCAAAGCTGTTAAACTGTTACAATGTGTTGAGATTGTTGAGATTGTTGGAGTTAACAAAAAATGGAAAACTCGAGCAATAACCTTTTTATTTCATGTTTCTAAAATCGAGCACTTTATTTTTAGATGGACATTTGCATAACTGGCAGTAATGCATTTTATTTTGAAATGCAGTTCTTATTTTACTTGAAATGAGAAAACACCATTAATTTATTATTAGAGTACTTATTTATAGTTACAATTAGTATTGTTGAAATATTCTTGAATTGTACTTTCTTCATTTGATTTCAGTAACCTGTTGACTACATGCAGACATTGATACAACTACTAGGCTACTTTTATATATAGGGCACTGAATCATGACGCAAGTTCGACATGTTTCCTTTTCTTGAGGAAATATTCTCTAACTGGACCTCTTTGAATTTTTATTGAATACCCCAGTTATATACTAACAATTGGTAAGCCTAGGCCACTACAATATTAATAATTTTGTGCTAAATTATAAGGTTTTATGTACCTCAACAGCCTTATTATACAATTAACGGTTGGGGAAGCACTGTATTTGGATATCTATCCACCCATCTATCTTTTGGCAATCATCTGGCAAGATTCAGAGTTAAACATTGAATAAATTACCACGGATCACAATTACATAAATACATTATATAAATAGGATTACTTAAAAATGGCAGTTTCAATCCCTGTTGTTGAGAAATATTTTCGCCATAACAATGAAATACAATATAATTGCATCATCACAATGTTATTGACTGCATAAGATTATCAAGTGGACATTAGGGTTGGGCAATCTTCTTTTTTTTTAAACCCTTAAAGCTAGGGTAGGCAATCTATTTTTAAATCATTTTTTGGAACATTTCTTAAAATTCTCTTTACATCATGACAGCAATCAATAAACCAAATCTGCCTGGCTGTCGCAGGCATATCGGCCCATCCAATCATTTCATTTAGCCCGAATGAAATGATTGGATGGCCTACCTGTCTTTTTACCTTCCTACCAAGCTACCTGCGCAAACTCTGCCCATGCAGTCAGTGCGCATGTCCGGCGTCTTCCACAAGGCTAGGCAGACCTATTGCTAAAGCTAGCAAGCTAGTCTTGCGTTTTAGGTGAGAGGCTTTGGATGGAGGCCTTCAAAGCCCTTAACAATCTAGCTTACTCTGGTTGGTTTCTCCAAACTGCCTACCTTAGCTTGAAAACCTCTGCCCAAAACATCAAGGTTTTCTGTTCAACAGTCAACAAAGAAACTTCCCCCAAAGCACATTTGGGGAAACTATAAATCTGGGAATTCGATCAGGCATTCAATTGAAGATTTATCTCAACAAAAGTTATGCTAAAGGTCATTCATTAATTCTGCACGTCCCCAGATCAGTGGCAGTTGGAGAAATTCTATTAAGTGCAAAAATAATATTAAACAAGTACATATGACGAGAGAATCCGAACATTCAGACAATTGATTATTTGTTTATCCTTGACAAAAAACAAATATATTATATATGACATTTGCAATTCATCATCACCAATCTCTCACACCCACCCTCCCCACCCACACCCACCAATATTTACATATCTTTACCATCTTGGAGTTAGGGAGCACAAAGCTCTTCTGTAAATGCTACCCTTCATCATTATCAACCAAGTGTTTATTTAGCTTCTCTGTAAGCAGGTCAAACTCGATTAAATCAGTACTGGGACTGATACAGGAGCAATATTGCTCAATGTCAAATTAATAAAAATGCAGACATAGATGGAAAAAACTTGTTACTTTTCAATTCCTTTGTTTAGTGAGTATGTAAATGAGGCTTGGGTGAACTAATTTCCCAGTTCTCATATCAGCCAGATAAAGAGAACACCTGTTTCATTAGAAAATTCAAAGAGGAGAAAAACCTCTGGGAATCCACAAGACGCTGTTGCCTTCTTGCTGGTTGGTTGATTCTTTCAACACCACATGTCGGATTAACAAGAGTTGATCGGGGGGGGGGGGGGGGGGGGGGGGGGGCAGCCTGGTTGTTCAGCGAAGCAATGAGAAAGTTTAATGCACAAATTACTGCAAAGTACTGTGTAGATTTCAGCCAGCGTGGCGTGGTATTCTGTGGAGGGTACTATTGAACAGTATGATCATGATGCTAAGGCCTGAAGGGACTCTGAATGGATTACACGACCTAAACTGGTTGGGTTTATTTGGCCACAATTGGCTGATTATTGCCTCTTTTTTACCTAAGAGAAATGCATAGTATAGCTAGAGAGATTAAGGGAAACATATTGATTAGGATTGGTGACGAGTACAACTCAACGGCATTTATGAATACTACAGTTGATGTATCAGTAAAAAGAATAGCAACAGTGCAAAAGTGACAATTTGGTGCATGACCCTTGGGTATACATGTCCAAGATGGAGGTGAAAAGACGCCTCTGCAAAATATGGAAATAAATTATTGTCCCATGCCCTTTTTATTTCCTCAGTATTATATGGCTAATAAAACACTGGATTGCTTTAGATTTTGGGTTAGGGCTGAAACAAGCTAATGAGAATACCTGTTTTACTTGACCTCTCTTGGCAATCTCCCCCCCACTTAATCTTGAACTGATAGTTTCTCATTCACTAAGCTATGTAACAACTCCTGACTCACCCTTTATGTCCCACAATGACCATTCTGTACCTCATCCAAACAAATTATTGTTCACCATCAACACCTGCCTGCATCTAACTGTAATTTGGGACCCTTAGACCACATTTGTATGAAACAATAAACACTATAATAAACACACTGCATGCTCCATGCTAAGACAGGACGATTGCTAAAACATTGCATAAATAAAATGTTGTATAATCAAATAAAAACAGTTAGAAACATGCCTTTCATCCTGGGATACTCAGAATCCTAAAAGGTTGTGGAACTCTGGGTCCATGCATTCCAGACCTCTCTTCCCTCCCCATTATTCCCACCTTAAGTCCGGCTTTTGCCTCCATCTTTAAGAATCCAGTTTCTTTCTAGACACTTTAGTGGTAATAACCTGACGCCCGAAGCCAAACCACCAATCAATTAGTCCCCTCTGTTCCATCTCTTCTCTTAGAGTGTGATTACACCATATTTTTCCACCACCTCATCCCATTTTACCAATCACTTTCTTACTTCAATAATGTAGCATCAGCGTCTCTTCTTCATTCTGTGCCTGCAGTTTAAACTGAAAAACTTTCAACACCCTCCGCCCTCTCCAAGATCTTCTTTATTTTGTTCTCTTTGGAACAAACAGTAGGTACATACTCACATCTGTTTAAAATTACACTGCTTCTAGGGCTACAGCTGAATTGTTCATGCATAATTTAAAAGCAACTTCAATATCGAAATGAGAATAAAACTACCTTTAATAGGAAGCTGCAAATCAAACAGTGGGAAGGATATCCTGTGCATTTGATGAATAATAATTTGCCAATTAAAATATTGTGTTAAGATTGCTAGTAAATGCTGAAAAACATTCTCAAAAGACCACTCCAATTCAGTCATTGTTCAAATCATTAGTACGATGAAAAACGCTAAAAACAATCATCAATTCCTATTTGGAGATATCTCAGCGCAGCCTGCAGCCTTTGGCTAAGAAGAATCAAATTAGCTTGAACTTCAGATATTACATTTCTGAGCAAATTCAATCATGCGCTGTAAAACAAAACAGAGAGGAAGCGAAAAGAAAAAATGGGAATGAAGATTGAAAAATCACTTGACATGTAGGGATGCTTCGATCTGGCTTTTAAGAGTTAATACATTTACTTACTTAGTGTCTTTATTATTATCAATTTTCATTACTAATCAGGTACATTTTCATTTTCAGTAGACAAAACCCAATAATCTAAGTAGTATGTATTCAGTCGCAGACAAAGTAGTACAGAAAGAGTGAAAAATACTTTGTCAAACTATCTGAAAGCTCCTTCCTCAGTTTACATGACATGCACATATGTTTCTTGATCTTTCCCAGAAATCCTTGACAAAATGCAACTTGCTAAATATGTCCTTGATTAGTCAGGATGTAGCCCGCCTAGGACTGCCACTAATGACTAAGTAATCTAAACACTGTGACTTATAGACAGTAAAACTCACTTGTAGTGTGTCTTGTTAGGTTGTCGTGTATCTTTGGGATACATTTTTTTCTTAATTGGCAGCGCCATGTTTAACTGAGTCGGCCACACAGTCTGCTTGGACTGCCTTCCATGTATATACAGGAATGTCAGAATAGATTAGCTAGCTGGGTAGATGAAGCAGAGCAAAAATAGCTGATATCATATTGGCAAACAACTGAAGAAAAATTAAGCATGGAAAGTCCAGTTGTACGTCTCTTATTTTTCTCTTCTACATGTTCATATCCTCTTGTACCCAATGTGGATAAATTGTTGTCATCAGACAGGGTTTGTGAACAAGGGATTGAGAAATGATTGTGTAATAATTAGGATATTAATACATTTCCATTATTCAAGCAAAGCCAACCATCCCAAAAGAAAAATCTCTAGTGATTTATGCAACAAGCATAAACAAGCCATTAACTACTCTGAAAAATATCATTAATCAAACAACATACATCAGCTTTTAATATAATATTTAAATGTCCCCTATTTTACTGAAATATTCTAAATATAAACATACATTTATATTTGAGTGATTAGTGTACCCATGTTTCACTGCAGCTTGCATGAGCCAGAAAATAGCCACCATTGCATGGGTGATTTACATAGCAATAAGTGACCACTCTCCTGCTGCATATCTCCCATCACCAGGGAAGAGGCCTGCTTGTTACCCACTCGCCTTGATATTTTAAAAGGCAAGGAAGGCTGACTGCATCTGGAATGCTAAGGAGTTCTGGTGCCTGCTACTAATCCTTTGGATCAACTCTACAATTTCTTCGTTAGGAATGTCAAATGACCCAACCAAAATAAAAAGCAGAGTCCAACACAAGGTTTAAGGTGAATCTATTCCTAATAATACATGTGATTGTATGCCATGAGACTGCACAACTTTGTTGGATTTTAATTTGGACCATGGATAGCACCGTTTGACATCGTTTTCCTAAATTAATGCATGCATAACTTCTGGAGACATTTTACTGAAGATAACTCCATGCTCAGTATCCACAATAATACTTATTTTTAATTTCTCATATATATCTTTACATATTGCACTACCTTTTATAAAAGCAATATTGCTGAGCAATAATCTCTAAAGATTTGCCTGGGAATTCAATTTGTAATCTCCCACATATCTGTCACACACATTTGATTTAAAGGTATGGTAGGCAATTTATTATACAAGCATTTTTTTGTCACAA
Source organism: Lota lota (assembly GCA_026745465.1). Lineage (NCBI taxonomy): Eukaryota > Metazoa > Chordata > Actinopteri > Gadiformes > Lotidae > Lota > Lota lota. Next base: position 7,652,521 of record JACYXH010000479.1, on the reverse strand, counting down.
TTGTTGCAATTCTCTTTACATCTCGATATCAATCAATACATAAAATGCTCTGAAGAAATATTATATATATAAAAAGCTGCTATTTGTGGCTGTCGCAGGCCTGTAATAAGCCCGGCCAATCATTTCATTCAGCCCAAATGAAATGATTGGATGGCCTACCCATCGGTCTCCCTACCTACCTGGATCCCTACCTGGATGACCGAAGTCTTCCAGAAGGCTAGGCAGACCTATTGCTCAAGCTAGCGAGCCAGTCACTTGTTTTGGGGGAGTGGCTTTGGATGGAGGCCTGCAGGGAGGGGTTGTGATTGTTTTGGTGTGATACTTTAAAAATCTAGCTTTATCTGGCTGGTTTATACAAATTGTCTACCATTCCTTTAATATGGATTATTTATATAATAATTAAATACTAAACATATAAAAAATATTGAATAAGCTATTAAACTTCCACATTTCACACACATATTAATAGAAAATCAACCAACCAGTCACACCACTTCAATGTAAAATCTACATTTGGAGACTACACAATAGCCAAAGGAAAATTGCATTTGCGTCACTGCCAGAGGTCCACTTCTTCCAGTGTATCTCCTACGACAGACCACCAATTGCTCCGTAAACAGTTATACCATGAGTGGTGAAGACTGAGCAGCACCAAGAGGCTTTTTCTCCCTCTGTATTAAAGCAATGCTGGGAAAGCGTTCCAATTTTTCCCCTTCAGTAGCATGGCTAGCAGAACACAGACACTAAGCATGGAAAAAAGGCCACTGTCAACCTTAATCAAGATAAAAACCAGGCTTTAGGCCTCGGACATGACACTTAGCGCATGGGCCATTAGTGCAGTCACACAAGCATGCACACATGGTTACACAGACGCACACGTACACAGAGTCAAGAGGCCAGAGACAAGTTGATTAATGTCATGGGAATATTGCAGTAAAAATATCCTGAATTAGAAAATATCGGTCAATCAAGCATGGCTTCAATATATGGTCAAATATCCCTTGATATTTAAAAACACACAATACTTACGTTTATTACGTTTGGTTTTCCAAATATACTTTGTCAATGAAACGAGTAAAACATTTGATTATATGTAATTAAATAAATATATGACAATAACTACAATTAAAATGCCCAGTGTAGCAAACAATGTGACACGATAGCCATTTGATGTTAATCATGTTTAAAAAAATTAAAACACATTGAAGAAGGCCCGGAACTATTAAAGCAATAAAAACAGAAATTAAACCCTGATTATCTCAAACAGTCTTCGCAAGATGGGTTAGTGATGAGTGGTTTTTGAAACACAGTACAAAACCTATGGGAATCTTTTTTAATTACAAAGAAATGATGACATGTATTTCCCTGAACACCGACTCAGATAAATAAAGCATTTTAATAACAAGCCCACTCTCGGAGATGGAGCCAGAACATTTAGAGATATGTGTAAACATCCTACCAAAATCCCTCCAATTCCCCAGTGGCTGAGCGTGTTATGGGTAGAGAGAGGGAGAGACAGAGAAAGAGCGAGAGAGACAGAGACAGAGAGAGAGACACAGAGAGAGAGAGCAAGAGAGACACAGAGGTTTTTGAAAACATCTGCCGCAGTTTTTATTCATCGGTGGAATGGAGCTATTCATGGAGACTCTTTAGTGAATTGTTTAAATGAATAAGCACTCCATAAGACCCTCACATTCAGCACATCATTCACATGTAAAAACTGGCAGGCACTAACGTGTGAAGTGGACAGAATGCCATACAAGTAAAAAACGGCATAAAATAAACAACCCAATCATTTGCAAACTGGAATATACTCCGGTGATTTAACGTTTGTTGCGGTCACTAGAGTTTATTTGAGATAGTTTAAGTACAGCACCTTGGTCTCGAGGTTTGCGGAAAAGGCCTTGCCCAGTGGCCAACAGTGGTATGGCAAAATAATTTGCCATTGGACACAGAAAGCCTTTATGTGTATGAGGAAAAACTAGATATTTGTTTCAATATTATTCAAACATCAAATCAGATATAAAAAAGAAATAGGTTTTTATGCCCGTCTCTTCCAACCCACAGGAATGTGGGTTTAAAGAAAGAGGGTAAGACATGTAGTATAGGACTATGGGTCGGATTTTAACCTGGGTCGCTATGAGGCCCATCGCCTATGGGGTTAGCTCGTTAGTGGGTTGAGCCACCAAGCCGCCGGCAATTGGATATCTGTAAAGGTCTCCCAGAGCTATAGAAAGTAATCTTTATGCATGTAATGTCATGGTATGAGCAAAGCACAAGCTTTGAGCTACGTGTTGTGAATCCACAGCCAGCAGTCTTTACATTGTCTGTTGATTGTTTTGTGACATCTCTCTTACCACGTTAGCTCCTAGCTCAACATTACCAATTAGTGGTGTATACACATATTACAGTTTTTAATGGTTTATGTTAATAAACATTATAGACTCCGATAGTCCATAATCCGAGGATGATACCCCAACTCAAACAAAAATAATTTGCTTAACAAAAGCTGTGTTTGCAGTGTGGTGGACTGTGAGCAACAATTTGGTCTGACAAGGTTAAACTTGAATGTCAAATGTACCAACAACTTTTTATATTTACATGATGTGAATATAAAAAGTTGAAAAGTACATCAACATGAAGACTAATGTCAAGAGTGCCTAACTTTTGATACAACATGTGGGAGTAAGCTTTTTTTTGACACTGGTTCAATTTTACAGTTTAATGAGATATGTATTCGACATGTTGTGGGCGTGGACAGTCATTATGGAACAAGCTGCAGCAAAGCAACAGAACAGTGCGCTATTTGAACTGACATTGTTCGTATACGTATAAATTATAAAACATAGGTACTCATGCCAGATCCCACATAACTAATCAATCATGTGTTCGCTCCGGATTTGCCTATTGGCATCTCCTCCTTCCTTCCGAGTTGTTTTGCTGACTTTCGTTCCATGTCATACCTCACTGAGACTAATCAATAAGAAAGGTGTAATATTACATTAGCCGAACAAAGAGGTGATCAACAGTTAAATGTGTGTGGTGTGGTGGGGAAAAAACAAGACTAAACTCTGACAGAATTATACAGTATAACTCTGATGTTGAAGATTAATTCATAAATTAATCCACTAGTTGCAGACATCAATTGAGTAATCAAAGACATTCATACAGTGACTCTTGGCTGAATGCTAAAGCCTGAGCAATGCATTGACACACCTTAAGCAAGTAACTTCCATGAGTGTTGAACTTCAGTTCTAATTTACATGGCTTAAACACGGCATTCCCGACCGGCACCCAAAATGCCTTCATTGAGAAAGTGTTTGCTAGAGGGCCAAATACTGTAAACCATACAAAAAAATACATATTCTTTTTAAGGTAAGTATCACGCAGAACCAAAATCATAACGCTTGAGGAAAAGACCTCAAATGAAAAACCCAGTTTTAACCACACAAACTATTTTAGACACAATAGTTGTTTACCAAGTCACAGAGAAAGATTGAGCGGAAGGAACACTGTGGTTGTGGTGTTGGTGGTCTAGGGTGAAAGATCAAGAGATATTAATGGGTACATATGTACCCACAAGACCCAAAATGCCAAACCCACTGTCTCCTGGCAGGCAGAGTGTGACACGATGTGCAGTGTGGAGAGAGAATGGCAGCATTGTTTCTGCGTATATGCTCGTGGATGAACGAGAAATATGCAAAAGTGGAATGGAGCAGGGCAAGTCAGACGTTCTGCCTGAGGCAGGGTGGTTCAGCAGTCAGTCACACCTCGGGAAGGTAATGGGGGAGATAAGGAGGCAAGAGGGAGTAAACAGAGAGAGTGTCCGTTGACTGTGTGTGGTGCCCTGCTCACATTCAGCAGCACAATCATTGCCGTCAATGTAAGCACTCTGACTGGAATTCAAACGAAAGCTGTCTCAAAGCTGGGTCACATCAAGAGGGCAAATTCAACAGTATGAGCCCCTCCCCTTCCAAGGGTTCACTATCGCCCTTCTATCATCAGATTTGGGTCAATGCCTTAACTCTTAGGTCTTAGGCTACTTTGGCCGTTTTGCTATACTAGTCATTTTACTTTTCTAATCCATTAGAAAAATGTGAGACGGTAAGAAACAAATCTAAAATTTGGTACAATTTGTTATTCAAAAATCGATTCTGCCATTGAGTCTGTGAATTTTCTGTGTTTTAGATACATTTCTTTGACAGTAAAGTCAACCACCACAAACAACACAGAATTACCATAGATACACATTCACAAATGAGCGGTCTGTCGCAAACGGAACTGTGAACGCATAGACTTGGCATTCAGTGCTTTCGTGCCACACGCTCTTTGGATGTTTACATCACATATCCTATGGAATATGGATAAGCTTTAAGTTGCAATAGTAAGTACTTAAGTTAAAATGCCAAACATATTCATGTATGGCATTTTATTTATTTATAACATTCATTTGTGTCAAGAATCGTAAGATACAGCCTAATAAATATTGCAAACCATTGGTGGTTGTTAATTAGCCTACTGCAGATGCTACAGTTAAAGAAAAGTTACCTTGCTAGATAATGAGTGAAGTTTTTAAACATAAACTAGTCTTGTGTGGTAACGGTTGTGTTCACAAATAGGCCCTAACCTATGGAGTGAAATATGGGACTTTATTATTGAAAGCATAAAGTATCGTACGTAAAAAACAATCTCGTAATTGAAATTAAAGAAACTAGTCATAAAAACATTAATTGGCTTAGCTTCTTTGATCAAATCGTTTTTTTTACGTACGATTCCATATTTCTTTCGACCAATTCTTTTCGACCAATGCTTTTTTCAATGCTCACTTTTACGACCAGTGCTTTTTACGATGTTTTGTCCACGTGGCTATGATGGGGTACATTTGTTTTTGTATATGACGCCGCACTCCACGCGTCTGACAGAGACCCTCTGCATTTCCCGATACGGATGTACAGCGTAGTGTATGTTTTAGTAGTTCTTTCAACGATTATCATTTTCTTTACATGTGAAGGTTATTGAGGTTGAGGTTACAACCAGGTACGTTTTTAGCTTATTTTATATGATGTAATGAATATTTTATGAGCGATTTAAAGGATCTTGCAGAAGAAGTGCCAGTGACAGGAGAGGATCAACAAGACAGGTGTTTGAGTGCAAGGAAGAAAGCAGATCCTGACAGAAAGAGGAAGGAAGCAGATACAGAGAGGGGCCAAGCAGCTCAAGAAATAGAGGGGGAGCAAACAGGGGCAGCGTGTGAGCAAACAGATGCAGAGAGGCAAAATTATCAAGCTAGGAGTCCAGAAACTCCTCCCACAAGTTTTTGGGGGTGATTAAGGTGACAGAGACAGTAGACCCAGACAAATAAGGCTGAATAGCTACCTGCAGGACCATTTTGGTTCTCAGACCAGGGCCTTTCAGCATTGTTGGTTTGATAAATACAAATGGCTGGAGTATTCAGTCAATCAAAATGCAGTTTCCTGCTTTCCATGCAGAGTCTTTGGCAAAAAATATCAACACAACTCTTTTATCAGTAATGGAAAGTAAATTAGCTGGAAAGTATCTATAGCTTTTCAGTACCTCCCTTGTAAACCATCACAAGTTCAGAGAAGCCCAATGTAAGCTTGGATTGGCATCTGCTGAACGTGTACAGATTTCTTGAGCTGTTTGACAAAACCAAGGCCCTATGCAACACTTACAGTATTCCTGAAGAAGATGCTGTGACAACCCGGCTCCAGCGCAGCGCCCCAGGCGGCTCAGGGGAGCGGTGGTAGAAGGAGTTTACCACCGCTCTCCAGAGGATCGCACAGCTGGGCTCATGAACGTTGATTGCACTCAGCGTAATAGGAGGCACCTGCGACAAAGGGGAGGAGAACACGGATATACGCGGCACTCGGCGTGGCTTGGGAGAAGAAGAGATCCCTCGGCAGCAACAAGGAGACGAGGACCCCGCTTAAGTCGGCGAAAGACCGAGCGGAGAAGAAGAGATCCCTCGGACCACGGAGAGCTGCGCGAGTGTCCGACGACCGCGAGACGAGAATACCGCTGGAGGTATCGACCCGCCAGAATAAACCGAGGGTACGCGATAACCCCGACGGCCGTCTCTGAACGTCCTGGGAGAGGACGAGGCCAACGCGACGGAGAGAGTTGTCGCCAATTAATGAACTTTTGCTTTATGGTAGGCACGGCCTAACCTATATGACTTTTGGTTAAAGAAATACGCCTTTTTGACTTAGACAGACTTCTGCCTTGTGTTCTCTGGGGGGAGACGACCACTTAGTTAAGCCAGGTTGCCACAATGCTAAAATAAGTCATAAACATAAGAAAATGGAGGGTTTTGTTTTGGAGACAACCATGGGTTCAGGCAGAGACCTTAACTCCTCTGAAAACTTGAAAACTGACTTGCTGTTGCTCTGCTTTGACAGGATGATTAATGAACTTGAGCAGCAACTTTCTAGTATAGATGCAAGCCTCCTAAAAGGCCTCCAAGCATGCAATGCAAGCAATTCAGACCTCCTCTTGAGTGAATCACGTTTAACTGAGATTTCTGACCACTACAAGATTAATTTCAAAACGGTGCTGGTGGCCAGGAACTACCTTGCCCGCAAAAAAAAAGAAAAAAAAAAAGAGTGTGGATGTCCACCCAAAGATATGCTGGCTGTACATAATCTTCTTGATCCAGACATGTTTCCCTCTCTGAAGGCCATTATTCAAGTGGCCCTAACAATACCAGTTAGTAGCTGCTCTTCTGAAAGGTCCTTTAGTGCATTGCGTCGGCTTCACCCCTGGTTGCTTAAAACTATGGGGCAAAAGAGGCTGCACAGCCTTGCAGCCATGTCAATTGAAAGTGAGATACTAGGGCAGTAGAGCAGCACTAGAACAGAATCAGAGACCGATTTGCTGTCTTCAAAAACAGAATATATGATTTGATGCTCCCACTAAGTAAATAACCCCCAGGTTGTAATTCTACACATCCTTTTATGGGGTGTAATTTATATACCCTATGTCTATAGTTTGCATGTTCATTCACACAATAGCGGTTTTTCAGTTTCTGTAAATAGTGTTACTAAATTAGGGTTACATGACAAGTTGTTTTTCATTTTTCACCCACACTGTTGTATTCCTACTTGTATTATTCCTGTTGTAAAATCCTCATCGGTAAAGATATGAATAAAATGTAAGGCCTATGCACATGATAAATGAGAATGTAATTAACGAAAGTTCGTATTTGTGCTGACAAGTGTTACCTTGAAAATCTATGTTTTGTTATTAAACATGCAAGTAGACCTTATATGTGAAGTTATGCTCTTTCTCATTGAACCAACTAAACAAATTGAACAAATCTGTTGGCTAACTGATTAACATTCTTTGGACCAGCACTGTACTTAACTTGGATAAGGAAGGAGATATTCTTGGTCACAAAGCCTTTGCTCTGTGGCTGTTTTAAGCTGGTGGGTAGCGTTTATTTCAGTAGATCTGTGCTCAATATAAATTATGATGAGATCTAATGTAAGGCCTTATGGTCTTTACTCTAATAATAATGACAAAGACATCTCCTGAGGTAAATTATTATCCATAAGGGGGAAGCCTGTTCTTAGCATTATGAGCATTATGAGTCTTTATTTGACTAACCAATTGCATGAGTGTGATGAAGTTATTGCTGTCCAACAAGTTAATTCACCGGTTTCCAGTATTCAATTAGTTACTTTTCGCTGAATTTTACAGATATGATAGCAGCGCATTCCACTCGCAGTGCTAGCAGTTTCTCTTTGGACACAATCATTTTATAATAGCATATGCGATCAGAGCTGTTGCACTGTAAAGCCCTTCAGAATGCGGAACAAATTTGAATGAATAAATATAATTTCTTAGGCATAGACATGATCAATGTCAATGGAGATAATGTGACCTCAAATTGATAAGATTATGTTTCTGATTATCTCTGCTTCGATTTTGAAAGCCACTGACCGCATTGACACAAACGATGTACGTCATTTCAACCTCAAATTGTTAGATATGTAAGGAAATTTGGAGCAACCAGCCAGAGGAAGCTAGATTTATATGAGGTAGGCTATATTGACACTGAATAATTTGTGATATATATCTCAACAATAGTGATATTTCTTGGCATTGTATTTGCCCATACATTACATATTCTGTCTGGTTTGCGACACCTGGCTAACAGAAGATGTTAATCCTGATAGATCATAAAAATCATCAACCAAAATGTATACATTATAGTAGCTCATGGTGCCACTAACAACTGCTATCAGAAATAATAAAAACTGTCATCATATACATGACCACTAGTCTGTAGTGATCTTATGTGATCAAGGTAAGCATGCATGAAGAGACATGGACGTAAGAGTGTGGTAAGGTTGTTTGTCTGCCTTGACATGGCTATACGTTTCAATCACGTTCTAAAGAACCATGAAATTGGCCAATTTATAATACAGCGTTATAAATACACATTGACCAGGTCAATATCATTGACTTTGACCTTCAATTATCCAGAACTGGTCAACATCTGTTGCAATGTACAATGGTTTTCAATTTCCATGTCATTGGTTAATTTGTATGTCCTCTCAAGTAGAACAAACTGTAAATGCCAATTTAATCCTCCCAAAGAAAACCCCATTGACCGCTTATCTTCTGTCAATCAAACAACAGTTCCCAACATTAAATTATTTTGTCTTAAAAAATATACATAAACTAATTTGAGGGTGCATTTTCGGAAAGAAATATAACATGTGGGTCAGTATTTAATACCTGGCTGCTGAAAGGTCATGCAAACACTCACACTGATGGTGTGTAGTGTACCTCCGACCTCTTGGTATCCAGTTATTAGTTACTCACAAGCTGATAGTAGGTAGGTTAGGGGAGAGCATAGGGGTAAGGGGTCAGCTGACTCAGAAAACGGCACACAGCCCACATGCTACTGTGACGCTGATGCACATGTCAACATGCTACGGATATTAATTGTTTTGATGCATTCTTATGGGTAGATTTGCTGAATCAGCAAAACACAAACATTTCGGAATTTCCAAAATCAGAATGTAAGCACACTTCACCGTACAGGGCCCTTGTTGCATCGGTTTGGTGTCATTACCACAAACTGTAGAATGGCGGAGAAGGAATAATAATAATTGTAATTATAGGACACCAGATAACACTGTGTTACATTGCAATTAAACAGAAAATAAGGAGATAGCGATGACAGAACCACATTGCCACAGATAAAGAAAGCAAACAATGCAATCATTGTCCACAAAATGTCATCCATCAGTGCTCCAGTGTCCTTGAAAGATTTACAACACTTCAAAAAGATGAAGTGGTGTACGCAAATCAAAATAAATTTCATCGTTATGTGCAGTGGAGAAAAATAGGGCTGTGGCTTTGAAGCCACTGTGCAATACATTCCTGGTGAAACCCTGTAGATGGGACACACAAGAAACAACACAGAAATTCCCTCTGATGTAAAAGCTAGTTCTGACCTTTCTGACCTTGTCTTTCTAAATCTGGTCAAAACTAGGTCTCGTTCTGACCTAGTTCTGTCCTTGTCCTTCTAAATTCCATTCTATTAATGAAATAGTGTCTATCATATAACTAGATTTAGGGAGTGACAGAGGTCAATTGTCACACACACACACTTCTTTGCAGAAAACACAATAACACTTTCTCCCTCATAGTCCTATTCGTGTACTGTTGCCATAGTCACTTGTAACAAAGCAACAAAGTGATTCTTTCAATACCCACGAAATAGACCAGCCGTGGACCCCTCGCCAGGCCTTGAGAACACCACCAGTTGGAGAGGTCCATGTTTGTACATGGACCTTTAGTACATGCATTGGTTAGAATAAGCAAAAGGGCAGAAAAATACTCGCACGCACATAACCATGCACGCACACACACAACTTTCTTGAGGGTGACACAAAAAGCCTTACCTTCTTCCACCAGATGAGGATTGGGAGGAGCTCAGTATTCAGGGATGACTTCACTGAAAACACACACACACACACACACACACACACACACACACACACACACACACACACACACACACACACACACACACACACACACACACACACACACACACACACACACGAACATCAGTATATTATTGAGTGGATTATTATTTGCTTAAATCAACAGCATAACAAAGCAAGAAAATCCCATATTAATGCTGGGTACACACTACAGGATAATTAGCCCGATTTTGTGCACGATTTCCCCTTTCTGACTCTGGTCAGCAAAGACCAGATTTGCTGATGGTTTTACCGTGTTTTCTTTTTGCCTGATTATCCTGTAGTGTGGGGTATGTTAAGAGTGGTTTTTAACGATCGGGGCCTCACCTGTACGAAATCGCAAATATTAAACATGTTCAATATGTACGAGCCGATATCCTGTAGTGTGGGGGGAACCCTGACGACAGCCGAGATGCGGGCAATTGATTGTCAAGTGCGAAAGACGATAGCCAATTGGGAGGTACGCTGACTTAATGTAATACCAACAATTCATCACAGAAGCCATGGCGACAAAAGCAAAGGTGGGGTGGTTTTCCTATATGGATGAACAGCTTGTAGAGCTAGAGCTAGTTCCTCCTGACTGTCGTCCACCATGTTTGTTTACACTAAAGTCACAATTTGATCGCGAGAGATTGGCGAGAATTCCGGTTTTGAAAATCGGGACTGGGTTGTTGTGGAATGGAATCGGTTAAATGTATCTTAATCTATCGTTAGGTGTGTGGTCTCTAACGTTTTCCAATATTGAACAATCGTAGAGTGTGTACCCAGCATAACAGTTATCGATTAGTTTTAACATATCATTACGTGAAGTCGAATGGATACGGAGGGCAGCAACAGTGCACATATGTGCTTAATCAGTAGGCTGCTGTTAGCCTAGCCTGGGAACCAGACGAATGTTGTGAGCTCATGTTTCATTTGCTCTGGAGATAAGGTCTGGCTCCCCTCCAATACAAAATGAGCTCGCGAGATTCGTCTGGTTCCCAGGCTACTGTTAGCCTATTCTCTAATAATTAAATTTTCACACCATATACACTATATTGCCAAAAGTATTGGGACACCCCTCCGAATCATTGAATTCAGGTGTTCAAAACACTTCCATGGCCACAGGTGTATAAAATCAAGCACCTAGGCATGCAGACTGCTTCTACAAACATTTGTGAAAGAATGGGTCGCTCTCAGGAGCTCAGTGAATTCAAGCGTGGTACCGTGATAGGTTGCCACCTGTGCAATAAGTCCATTCCTGAAATTTCCTCACTACTAAATATTCCACGGTCAACTGTTAGTGGTATTATAACAAAGTGGAAGCAATTGGGAACAACAGAAACTCAGCCACGAAGTGGTAGGCCACGTAAAATCACAGAGCGGGGTCAACGCATGCTGAGGCGCACAGTGCGCAGAAGTCGCCAACTTTCTGCAGTCAATAGCTACAGGCTTCCAAACTTCGTGTGGCCTTCAGATTAGCTCAAGAACAGTGCGTAGAGAGCTTCATGGAATGGGTTGCATGGCCGAGCAGCTGCATCCAAGCCTTACATCACCAAGTGCAATGCAAAGCGTCGGATGCAGTGGTGTAAAGCACACCGCCACTGGACACTAGAGCAGTGGAGACGTGTTCTCTGGAGTGACGAATCTCGCTTCTCTGTCTGGCAATCCGATGGACGAGTCTGGGTTTGGCGGTTGCCAGGAGAACGGTACTTGCCTGACTGCATTGTGCCAAATGTAAAGTTTGGTGGAGGGGGGATTATGGTGTGTAGTTGTTTTTCAGGGCTTGGCCCCTTAGTTCCAGTGAAAGGAACTGTTAATGCTTCAGCATACCAAGACATTTTGGACAATTTCATGCTCCCGACTTTGTGGGAACAGTTTGGGGATGGCCCCTTCTTGTTCCAACATGACTGCGCACCAGTGCACAATGCAAGGTCCATAAAGACATGGATGAGCGAGTTTGGTGTGGAGGAACTTGACTGGCCTGCACAGAGTCCTGACCTCAACCCGATAGAACAACTTTGGGATGAATTAAGAGTGGAGACTGCGAGCCAGGCCTTCTCGTCCAACATCTGTGCCTGACCTCACAAATGCGCTTCAAGAAGAATGGTCAAAGATTCCCATAAACACACTCCTAAACCTTGTGGACAGCGTTCCCAGAAGAGTTGAAGCTGTTATAGCTGCAAAGGGTGGGCAGACTCCGTATTAAACCCTACGGTCCCAAAACTTTTGGCAATATAGTGTACGTCTTCACAGTGTGTAGATGGCATTAGCACTTTTGTCCCCAGGGAACATTAAAAGGAAAATGCAGTATTCCTATGAACACACACACACACACACACACACACACACACACACACACACACACACACACACACACACACACACACACACACACACACACACACACACACACACACACACACACACACGTTAGTTATATAAAGTTGCAGTGGACATTTGTCTAAATTTCATCACCATCACTGGAAACTATTTTGTTAAGGGCTGTCCATATCATTATGCAATAGCAAAAGGCAGTGGGTTTTTACATAGCAACATGAGAGACTACTGTGGGGCATTGGGGTTTAGAAACCTGGCAGCAGCACCAGCATTATAAGGGAGGCATTGGGGAAAAGAGCACATATTGGTTTAAAACTGTTGCTGAAATGCATCTATATATTATCTAACTGCAAGATCAGTATTTGTGTCGCGCGCCCTAAGATCGGTGACATAAAAGCATCACTGCAATTGTAAAGACGAATATACCAAACATGTAAACAAGTTTAGATTGGTGGACATGCCGATGACAGGACAGGGGCGAGGGACAAGGAAGAGGGGGGAGAGATGAGCGAGCACACACCCTGCCTCAGCGCTCTTCTAATTGCATGGCACCAACACCACTATGACGCATGCAATGGTGCTTACTGACACATGGGCTTGCATTCTGCTTTGATCACACAGCGGGAGAAAACCGCCTTGAAACGACTTTATCAACATAGGGATTTAGGAAGACAAGTGTTTCTACACACCCCTGCACGCGTTGAGGAACATCAGAGATGGATTAGCTTCTGCAACAACACGCTGCACGTACAGGCTGTGCTCCCTGCCTCTCCATCGGAGGGTGAAATGACATGATACCTCGGATCCTGTGAGAGCTTCAACATAATACATTTGGGCACCGATTCAGTCGCCCCCGTGCTTTCACCATGTCCGTCTCTCTCGAAACCTCAACCCTCGTCATCATGAATTTGTTTATGAATATATATGGGAGGACTGTTAAACCCATGTTCAACTCAACTCGGAAATGGAGCAGTGCTAGATACGTATGCCTTTGTCAGACCTTCAACGGAAACAATTCCAAGGACCAAATGAAGAGGAGTCATCATATATCACACATCATCTATATCTTGGATCATAACCATGTTTTGCTTTTAATAAAATGCATTAAGCTCTAAGTGGATCGTAAAAAGGTTTTTCTTTTTTTGTAAAAGATGTATTACAATTTAACTTCTACATCAAACTGTTCCAAAATAAAATATCTGCAAAACCTCCTCCCAGTCAAAATGTTCGATCCATCAAACATCCCAGTTCCAGTTGCTGCTAGTGGGCATGTAAGGGGTTTCAAAAGTAGGGTTGGCACACATTTGCATTCATCAGTATTTTCTAAGCATAAAAAGAACAGCATTATTTCTAACCATCTTTATAATTGGAACATTATAATTGTTTGCCTTAGGCTTACTAATAAACCAGCTTTATGTTTAGTGTTGCCTCATCATTTTGAATAAAACGTCATACCATAGCCAGCAGTACTACAGCGAAAGAGGCAAGACAAAAAGCCGACTGTAAACTTGAAAAACAAAATGGAAAACATTAAATTAGAATTGAATAATAAAAACGGAATTATCTTCAGGCTATCTCTTGAAAATAAGATCAGTGGTTCTCAAACTTTGTTTTGTCAGGCCCCACCTTAGGTCAAAATAAGCGTCAAATCGTCGTATGAACCAATTCGACGATTCGTCGTATTGGTTCATACGACCAATCGTCGGCTTTTACAGGCCTGATTTATCAAGACGTGGGAGGAAATAGAATCATGGTTGATGCTCTACAGTTAATGCACAGGACAGCGGGCAGGCATAGCGTGGAGCCCTGCAGGACACTAACTCACATGAAATGTACCACAACCATAAATTATCTACCTCACTGGATCACTGCCAGAGTGGTTCCCCATTTCAGTGGCTGTATATGTGGAGAAAATATAGGAAAGACATAAAGACAGTATGCAGTGGTCCGCAACATTACATTAAGGCATGAGGGCCTGAAGGTCTTGCTTTAAGATTGACTTTTTCTCCTCCAATGCACTTTTAAAATACTTTGTTTATTCTGAAGAAACTAATTGTTAATCCTTGCTTCATTAAAAAACTGTCTCTCGTTCAAACCCACTGTGAAATATGCTGTAAGAAATGAACAGTCATGCTCACAGACTAAAAGTACTCAAGACCTGCATTAATCCCTTAAATCAGTTGAAAATGTATATATTTTGTGGAAAACCCAAACCCAATCTAAGAGGGCCTTAATTATCTACTAAACTACATTTTAAACATAACTCAAGAGTAACATTTTCAAACGTTGGCTAGCAATTTTTTCAGTCAGCAACACCAACATCGTTTTTTGCATTATTTTCACTGCTGTTTTTTATGACCACCATTGTGTCTAACGACTATTTCCAAGATAGCTACCCATTTAGGCTTCTTTACACACACACACACACACACACACACACACACACACACACACACACACACACACACACACACACACACACACACACACACACACACACACACACACACACACACACACACACACACACACACACACACACACACACACACACACACACAATTGATTTGACTGCTACTTGAAACTAAGTGCAAAATGTAAGGATGGTCCCCAATATCATACCCTTCAGATGTTCCCTCATGTGTAAGAGCAGGAACTGGTAATTATAGTGATTGGAAGAGCCAAACGAAAAGCCTAACAGCAGATAGTGTTGCATCATTATAAATTCAGCTGGAAGATATATTTTGCAGCCGTAGTTGCCCCCTCGACATTTGTTTTCAGTAAAAAGTATACACACGGTACATTTGAAAAGGGCTGATGTGGATAGAATACATTAAGCAAGTAAAAGAATTGAAATAAATAGAATAGTAGAAAGAAGAATAGAATACCCAGTGAGTGGGTTTGCTTTTCGCTCAAAGACAAAAGTCTATATTATGATATAAATATTCAAACAACCGCTTATGATAAATTACACATACAGGAAATGAGTTTGGATTTTCCCAAGAGAGCTCTAACTGTAATCTTAATCTACTCTACAGAACTGCACAGGAAGTGTTTTGGCTAACTAATATCTACATCATCTTCTTAGTTAAACAGCAGTCCTCAATATTAATGACAAACTCATGCAAACTTTTTCCTTCTTATAGAAATGTGAAAGGCTTCTGCTTAAATTTATGTCTTAAATATATGGCCTGTCAAGCCCTTTGAGAATGTGACTACGGTGATTAAGGGCTAAACAAATAAAATTGACTTGACTTGACCTGACTTAAGCTGCAAGAAAATAATGTGTCAGGACAACTTGTGTTAAAATGAAAGCCATCTAGGCTGGTATGATATAAGGCTCAGGCACGCCTAGCTGGGCAGAGACAGTGCATAAATTGTGTCTGACTCTGTACGGAGGCTTTTACTGTGCCGTGCAAGGGAAATCAGTGTTTACAGTCAACAGATTGGCTAACTGGCATTCGATTCTGCCCAGGGTCTGTCAATCTGCCTTGGCAATATCAATAGACTGACTGTCTCCTTCACTCGCAAGCAGCCTATTGTGATAACTGAATGGAGCAGCTATTGCACACAATTTGCAACCTAAAATGTACTATATCCATACTCACTATAATTAAGATTTTTTAGTAGTGTTCACACACAAAAACACACACACACACACACACACACACACACACACACAAAAGCATGACAATAAGCGTCAATCCATAATGAACAGTGACAGAGAGAGCAAAGTATTGCTTAAAGTTATAAACGAAATGCCATACATTTCTGTAAGCAGTGTATTGTTGTGCTGGGTGGGTGGCCCAGCGAAAGGCCTCTCAGAACCCCCGTCAATGAATTTTTTCATTAAAAAAACAAAAGATTCAAACTTTGAATTGAGATTCGAATACCTACTTAATGAAGGAATATCTGACATTTCCGGGTTCAGCACCATTGTTTAAATGTTTTGAGGGTGTAGATTTGCCTTCTATCAGCAGTTGAAATGATCAATAGTTGGCACATTGAAACTCGAATTGAATGGGTGTCTCGCACTAGTCTTTGACTATAACTCATTAATATTATATTCTTAATAACTTTTTAATTGAATAGAATTGTCGGGAATACATATTATGATGATGAACTAGCCAATAAGTGCCCAACCAAACAAAGAAAACGATTTACTTTTTATTACAATAATTAAATTAGAATGGTGACAAGTTTCTGCGTCCAACCACCACAAACCACCTAAAGGCCATTAGAAGTACAACATGTTTGTCTCTTCGACATGAGCCTCACAAACAGACGGTCATGGCTGCTGAGAGAGATAAACATTGGTACTCCCATCAGCACAACATAGGCCTACCCCTCAACTTAATACCTATTGGGCTTCATCAGTAGTGAGTAGGAGTTAGATCGATTGATGTTTCTCTGATCGCAGCACCTTTAAAAATGACCCCTACCTTCCAAGAGTTCACTGAATAGCACCAAATTCTGTGTTAATTGTGTAGGACATGTATGTGCACTGTATGACCCACCCAACACAACTATGCCTATTATTAATAAAAACTCATCTGTGATGAATCCAATGAATGAAAAACAATCTGTAGAAAACTAGTAGGGCTGTAAGAAAATCTTGGTAGACTGAAATTTGACCAACCTTTTGGTCGATGGGGGAAAATAAAAATAAATACTAATCTTCACGTTATCTCTAGATTAACTTAAATCGGCCACAATGCACTCTACCCTACCTGATAGCCTAAATATCATGTAAGTGCTGTTTGGAGGAAGTCAGTGGGTTTCAGATCCAAGGCAACAGAAAGACAACACGTCAGAAGATTCGATTCTAGGTTTTGCTCTGTGTTTAATATAATGGGTCACATTGGGTGACGCTGCGATGCGTGCCAAGGTGCTGAGTCTGATACGTTTATACTCCAAGCCTATCGTGCGTTAAACACGAAAGTTGACGGAGCATCGCAAACAAACAAAAAACAAAAAAACTTTGCCTACCGTTTTTAGAATGCCAACACACTTTTTCTTCCTTTTTAACCAAATGCGGTCACATCAAAGACTTAATTGACATGGTGTAAATTAGTTTGTAGCCGAGTCACTAACTATTCAGTAAGTAGACTAGCAGTCATCCTTAGGTTGGGAGTGTTCAAAGTGGTGAAAACCGGGGTGTTTTGACCTCCTGCCTTGTAAGTCTTATAAATGTATTCAACCATAAGATTATAACAGAAACTATGGAGACTTGAATATTATTTGTATTCATAATTAATGTTATTTCTAACACAATATAGCCTATCACTCAAAAATAAAATACATCGGTCTGCATATGTCCCTCCCGCGCCTGAAAATAATGGATTAAGAAGCGTTTCTTTCCTTTATGAAAATAACACCAGCGATTGTCTGACCGATGAGAATTTGGTCGAACAAGTGCATGTCGATCAACCAATCAACCAACCGACCAGAACTTGACAGCCCTAAAAACTAGGTTGAACTAGTCGACAAGAATACTGATGGAATCTCCACAAGGAGACAGGCAGGTTTAACAGCCAACTGACTGACATTATCCTCCTGACTAACACGGGAACATGGCCAGGTTATGAATAGTGGCTGTTGCACACTAGAGCTGGCAAACGGAACAGTTTCTCAAAACAAAACATTGGTCTTCATGGCAATTGTGCTTCTACATTTAAATAAACAAACCAAGAACCTAACCACAGACTTCAATCCTTAGCCATGTCTGTTATTTCCCCTAAAGATAAGTTACTTTCACAAAGCTCAGAACCTTTGTGACAAGTATAACTTTTAAGAGAATTTCTGTCAATCAAGCTGTAAAAGCTATAACAATATAGTATAGTTCAGCCATCTGATGATAGGAGCAAATCCACTCTTGCTCACTTCGGTGGAAAGGATCAGCCTTTCACAAGTTATAATTGGTTCTCTCCCACATAACTCATCTGATCAGTACAATACAATGTTCTACAACACAACAGACCATTCAAAACGATGGTTCGTGTAGCAGAAGTATGGCATATTATAAAGGAACGGGTGTGTGCGTGTGCCCCTGAAATAGGCGGTGCATATAGCAGGACTTTGACGTGTCCAGCCAGTGTCATCCGCAGAGCATAAAAAACTGACTGATATAAATAAGACTGGAATAACAGTGAAGATAGAAATTGACCACAGGACCTATTATACACAGCTTGGTTCACAATTAAATGAATCTACTCCTGTCAGTACTGAATATTATTGAATTTTAAAAGTAAAATTCCTTATAGCAAGAAAAACTAATAGCAAGAGAGATGTATGCAAGCAAATGAGTCAAGTTTGTACATCACAAAGCTATTTGTATGCTCCATCATGTTACAACTTTCTGTACTCTGAGTTTTATGGATCAGTTCTTTGGAAAACACAAAGCAATTGTATGACATGAGCAACACAATGGCCCTGAGTATAACACATACAAAAAACAACAGTGTACTTATTTCATGTGTGGTCCTCGATGTAAGTATACATTAAATAGCATTAATAGGAAATTACATCATAAAACTGGAAATCCAATTACAACAGCGATAAAGGAATGTCATTATTTTGTCTAAACAGTCAACAGATGACGAAAGTGCAGTCAAGATTTACATAAATCAATCTGTTTTCATGACAAACAATATTCAAACAAAAGTACTAATGTTGATGTTATTCAAATTGTCACGATATGAGGTTAAGTTTCAGTTGGATATTAGTGTTAGCATACTTTCATGCATTGATTACCTGCATTAGCCAAACATGACAAATGATATTAACCTGATTGTTAATGCGTCCATATTCATGATCACGTTGAGAACACAGCAATTCCTATGTAACTGTTCAAACTGATTAGCATGGGTGACATATGAGTCAAAACCTGATGGATTGCATAATTGACTAGAATGCCAACTTGTTACAGATAAACATCACTATTTATAAAAAATATTTGTAGGGTACTTGGAAATCCAAAAAGCATTAAGAATACAGGAGCTTTAACCTGCACTATTTCCCTTTTTGGAACCTTTTCTACTGCTGCTATAAAAAAAAATTGCCAAAATTCTATGTTCTGGTCTTTTTCTCTAGACCAAATTGATTTAGAGAGAACCAAAATTGTTAGAGTTCATTGAACCATGGGTGGATTGACAATTCTATTTAGACACATGTTAAAATGTATTTGAACAAAAGTGATGACTGCAGTAAAAAAGTGAGATGCAAGTGCAAGTTTATTCAATTTACTAAAGTGTATGGAAAGCAGGTGAAATGAATGTTGAATGCACACAAATGTCCAGGCCAGGGAAAAATATAAAACTGGGTGAAAACTTTTTCCTGCTGTGGTCAGCATTTACTTAGGGTCTACCTATAAATAACCATAGGAACAGATATTCCTCTGGTTTACACTCCAGTGACGCCATTTATGTGCTGCTACATAAAACTAAAATAATGTGTGTGTGTGTGTGTGTGTGTGTGTGTGTGTGTGTGTGTGTGTGTGTGTGTGTGTGTGTGTGTGTGTGTGTGTGTGTGTGTGTGTTTAACAAAAGCCATCACACCCAAGTCACTGAGTTACATTTTACACTTCAATGCCAACACTCGCTGTTAGAGAAATGAATCAGGCATTGTTTAGAAGTCGTTGGACTCTAAACAAAATGTACGGCTTCTTCATCTAGCCAGGCTCTTCTCCGTGCAGGCCTACATCAGAACAACTTCAAGTTCCCTTCACCTTATATCGTTTAAATTACACTGTTAGGTCAAAAAACTAGCAGTATATATCACGCTACAAGCACACAAAGCCTTGATCTTGGTTTTTATATCATTAAGATCCTGCTACTACCACAAGTATCTGGAATTTCCATTCCAAAAACAGCAGGCAATCGAGAGACCCAATAATAAACTAGGACTGCAAGCAGTCACACAAGGTATTCACAGCACACGCACCGCCTTTCCCAGCGGCCGCCCTTTTCAAGCGAATCGCTGGCGTAGTCGTCACTCATCACCGCCATGTCTCGCAAAATGCACGGTCGAGGTCGGACTCGAACTGGCGACCCTATGCCCGTGTGGCAGAAGCTATACCACTACACTACATGGACATGTTTGTTGCCGGGTTCAAATCACACTATGTTTTGAGAGGGAGCAGTCTTCCATACGTGGCGGATGCCGTGAGCTTGGTAGGTGTGGTAAAACGGCATTTGCATACCTCAGAAACTGGTTTACCGGAAGTAAACACATTTAAATAATCACCAACCATGTTTCTAAAGTATTCAGTGTCGACAACCACCTTCAAAACGGACTATTGAGAAATGATGCGTGTACCCCATTATGGCCCAGCCTGCGTTGTAGAGGCCTCGGTTTGGATAGACGAACGTCAAACCAATGCATCCAATTCTATTCTGAAAATTGTTATATTTTGAAATATAGAGAACCAGAGAGAGAGACACACACAGACAGACAGACAGACAGACAGACAGACAGACAGACAGAGAGACAGACACACACACACACACACACACACACACACACACACACACACACACACACACACACACACACACACACACACACACACACACACACACACACACACACACACACACACACACACACACACACACAATAGTAGGTGCCGTTTACGTGTGAATTGGTGCATTACGCTTAAGAGCAATCACTTTAATTGACACTATGACGTCATGGAATGAGATAGACACCAACATTTTATCACGTTAAGGGAGGTGTCCTCTATGTGCATGATAGGTTTCAAGTTTCTGCTCCCTTCTGAAGCTGACTTGTGGCTGATATAACAATGTTCGATCTTTTGCATATTTTGAATTTGCCATAACTCTGCCATTTTCTACCCAATCAAAAATCCCCTTGGAATTTAAGCTCAGACAAGCCCATATATCATGAATCTGATTATGATTATGAGATTATGAATTTTCATTTGAAGCTATGGTTCTGAAGAAGGAAATTTTCTAAGCTTTCACGACATTTTCACTGTACAGCAAAATCTACCCTGACGGATTTTATGGTCCCAAGAGGATAAAATGTTCAGCATGTGAAATAAGGCACGTACGCCAAGTTTCAGAAATGTTCATCCATAGGGGCGGACGTGCTGATCGTTTAACTTTAACCAGATGTTATAGCGCCCCCTATGCGCAATTCGCCAAACCTTTTCGAGACCTGCTTACCAGGGATATGTACAAATCCCCCAAATTTGAAAACGTTTGATTACTTCACCACGGAGATATAGGCGTTACCAATCCGGAATAATAATGCCCAACCACGACAATAACAATAGGTATCCACAGATGCACTGTGAATACCTAAATATACTTCGACGTGGACACCTCCTGATTGTATACTAGGATTGGGATGCACTCTGATGTGTTCTGTCACTGCCATGTGTGTTTTGAGCTACCTGAGGTGTGCTTCGGGTAGCTATGTTCGGGTAACCATGTTGCAAGCATGTTGCAAATGGTCTGCATGCTGCTGTACCAGTGTTTTAACTGTGTGTTATATAGGTGAATTATATTCCCCCAAGCCTCTTGGAACGGAAGAGAACGTGCTTCCAACTGGGCGGAATGGCCAACTTGGGTATTACAATATATGCCTAAAAACATCAAAACAACGCTCTATAAAATATATATATATATATATATCTTATTGAACCTTTTACTAGTGGGGTTGGGAGTGCTAGAGGTTGTTTTTAACTGCTGGTGAACTGCATATCAGTGTCAAAACGTTTTATGTTTTAAGGGTTTTATGGGATAAACAATATTTATTGCGTATAATGCAAATCTGAGGGGTCACTTTTTTTGCTGGTACATCGTTCTCTGGGGTCAATCAAAACTAAAAATACTAAACTAAAAATAATCAACGCAGCCGCGAAACGTCACTGTGAGAAACACGCAGACGTGCAATTCACTGGCTACTAGTGCATGCAAATATCCAACGTTAGCTCGCCCTATGTGAAGTTTATACCAGTCTGTAAAAGAAAATAGGTGTATACACGTAAACGCATGGTAATAGGTCAAGGTTGCACACAGACACAAATTATGAAATGTCAATGTTAGCAAGGGAAGCGCCATCACCATCCACGGCACACGAATAGCCTAATGAGCTAGCGTTGCCGTGCTGTTGACGCTATACATCACGACATGCTAAAAAGAGTTAGTTGCTCACTTTTGTGATGTATACAAATAAAAACAGTGAACTCACCGATATATTCAACGTGCTGAACTATTGACGGTGTTGTGTGGGCTACCTTCTGAGTTCACAGCTGTGTCACCTCTGCCAACCTTAGCCATGTGGGAGAACTGTTTGATTTTCTCGAGAGAGTAGCATAGATCCAACATCCGCGTGTATCATGATAACGTGGTGTCGCTTTGGAGAACACCCGTGGCAATTAACAATCAATCATTTGATATGCACATATAGGTATATACTGTTAGTTAAAAGGAAGATCAACAGCAGGATTTAAAAATGTTTGTTTTATGTTATTAATAATAATAATAAAATTATTATTGTTAATAATAAGTAGCATAATAGTTGTAGTAGTAGTAATAATAATAGTATCAATGGTAATATTATTTGTATTGTATAGGTGCTAATTACATCTTGATTCTCTAAAAGACATCGTTACATTAAATAGATTTGAAGCATATCAAACGGTACAGACAGAAGCACTGACACCTAAAAGGAAACAACATTTTTGCATATTCATTGCATATTTCGGAGCATTCAGGGTTTTTGTTTTATCATTGGATGTCAATGGTCAATGATCTCAAGAGCTCTGAGAACCACAACAGGGGAAACAACTGGTCATGATGACCTTTTAAAAACTGTGTTAGGGAGCGGTGCTACCTGCTAATCTTCAGTCAGTTACCCTCAACTCCATATCTATGACCTGGCAACTTCAAACAGAGCTGGTCAATAAGGACAGGACAGATAAACACCACCTTGTCTTCAAACAGGCTAAAATGAGAATAGACAAAATTACCTTCTTATCCTGCTGATAGTGACCTAAAGTAAAACATGTCCACGTCTAATCACATTTGCTTTCCATTCTACAAGAACAGTCTCAAAGGGCCTCAAAGGGTTTGGCTTTTATTCACCTAGCGGCCATCTTGGTTCTAAACGCTAGCTGGGTGGGCGAAGTGAATGCGGTTTCCGCATTCCTCATTGCGTATAGAACCCAGATGGAACCAAGATGGTTGCCAGGTGAATAAGGAAGGCCCTTGGGTTGTACTTATACTGTAAGCTATAAAATAGGCAGGGTAAATTATCATAGCTTGGGAAGTATGAAAGTCGGTTTCGAGGGGTGGGGCTGTAAAATTCAGGTGGACAGACTTATATTAACAAATTAACAATTCATTAAAAAATGAAATATAAGTTAATGAAAAATGAAAAGTAACTGACATCATAAAAGTTATGCAAGGCCAGCTGAAGAACCGTGTGTGCCGTGAACAGGGTGAAGCAGGGGTAACCATGAGTTTGAAATAGTAGTAATACAGTATTTTCGTAGCAGTGGTAAAAGAGTGTGGGTGTGTATGTGTGCGTCAGTTAATCTGTAGGAAGCAGTTCTGGTGGCTTGTGGCATGTAGCTAATAATGAAAATCAACAGAGGGACGGAAATGACACAGGCCGGGAAATCATTCAGTAAGGGTTTTGTTTTGTTGGTAAACAACAGACTGATGTGAGAAGTGTAGTTAAGAGAAAGAGTTATACACCCCCCCCCCCCCCCCACACACACACACACACACACACACACACACACACACACACACACAAGCACACACACACACACACATATGCTAAAACATTTCTTTAATTGGTGTCTATTAGATGTGGGCGTTCTTCTGCACCCCAACGCATGCATCCCTCACATTCATCCCGGAAGGCTAAAGACCTAATTAGGTATCTACCCACTCATGGATGCTACAGTATGCATATCATCACACACACACACACACACATGCACTCATATAAACTCACACACACACCCACTCTCATATACACACATACTCACACACGCAGAAACACACGCACACACGGTCAAAGCGAGGACCCAGTAATTGTCAGTCCCATATATCAATAAAACCCATCACATTATTAATACACTGATGATATTAGCATAGGCAAAATGCTTCCACACACACATTCCACTGCCATCATCATTACGAGACCACATATACGTGCACTAAGAATTACTCCATTAGTGACTTGCTATTCTAATCACCTCTTTCCCGTCCACGTCTCGCGTGATTATAGTTGCCAGTACTATTATCCAAGGCGGTGGTCTCTAGCCGTGCCGTGCAGTGGAGAGTGGCATAAATTGCATGCTTTGTATTCACTCAGGCTCTGCTTAGCTGTGCCTCTGTATGCATCAGTAGTCCTGCTGCTACACTGAGGCTCGGCTGCTCCAGGAGGACCTGCACAGCTGTGCTTCAGTGGCATGCAGGATGCACGCCTTATTTGTCCATGTCTTAGCACATTCTGTGTGTGTGTGTGTGTGTGTGTGTGTGTGTGCGTGTGCGTGCATGCACACAATGCGTGTGTGTGTGTGTGCGTGTGCGTGTGCGTGTGTACATGCCTTCGTGCATTAGTTTGCATGAGTGTGTATGTGTGTGTGCAATTGTGTGTGTGTGTGTGTATTTGTAGCCTACTATGCACAGACTGATATACACTCATAAAGTCTCATAATCCCATAAAACATTCACTTTATGGATATGTTGCTAATCCGGGAGTGTTTACCATTAGCTTAACTGCATGACATTCAGCCTAGATTTATTTTTCCAACCACACGTGTGTCGTCGTGCTCGATGGCGTGCCAACTTACGTCATTGAGTCCATGCTGACGGATCAGCCAATTAAATTAGTTGATGACAGTTCTCCTATGAACTCATCTGGTCTAGCAGTGAGGGACATGTTGGAGAAGATGTGGTGCCACATTATAGTGATGGGGGAAACTGCAAGGGAAGCTGTGCATTTGGCTGCGGATCATGTGTCATGAAACAGAAATGTGTGAGCTAGTTATTGAGTAGAATATATCTAAGTTTGTCCCAGTAACAAGCTGCAAACAAATCTCATCAAAATAGTGTCACCATCTGATTTCCAATCCCAGCTGTCTCAAACCTTCATGAAACTGCAAGCTTCATAATCATCTTAAAAATGACGATCAGTCAGGTGAGGGAATGCATTTGTATGTACAGCATTTCCCCATGTGGAAGATGGTGGTCCCTTGCGGTTGATTCTTCCTGAAATGTTTTAAAGATTTGTTTACATTCCCCAAATGACATTTTGAGATATGTCAGGGAAGTAAATGCAATTCAAGAGATAAACATTCCTCTGGAACATAGTTAACCTAGATGGTCACATTGAGATGATACAGACAACATCTCCTTTCTGATATACATTCTTTTAAAAACAACAACCAGACATAATACCTAACTATTTAAAGTATCTAGTTCTATTACTTTAATATCTTTACTAAATCCTTCTTGGGACTTTTGCATTCAGCATGACCTAGGCAAGAAATATGAGTAGGCCTACATTAGAACTTGTGTGCTCTTGTGTAGTAATCACTAAACAATACTGTGATTTATGAACATAATGTATTCAAACAAGGAGTAAATCTCATAAAGAATATTGCAATGTTTTGTCAGGGACAAACTATTCAACATGTTTAACTAGAGGCTGCTTCCCATAATGTGGTTGTCAGTCTTCTTTTAGATTTTCAAATTATGATTAGCAATGGATTTTTACCTACTCATCAGTGATGAATGCCATCCACACTTTAATTAATGTAAAGCCCATGTGAATGACTAAGAGTTATACACTATTAAAGAAGGACCTCTATCTCTTTGATTGTAAAGTGTGTTAAAATATGTGACTGTCGAAAACCATGCGACTGGAATGAGATGTTTGGCTTCCTAATAATATTAAACAATCTTCTTGTGCACACCATAGTCCAATGAAGTTATTTACGGAGGTAAGGGAGAGGAATAAAAATATTTAAAGTTGTGCTGTAGTCACTTGGTCCAGCTAAAGCTGTGTTGTAGCACGACCAAGAAATCATTAGATGCAAAATAACACCAACGTGCCCTACTTTTCCTTGTGCATCATATATATGGTGATTTCCATACAGTTGAGTTAAATGTAAAGTTTCACT